>CADDXX010000115.1:993524-1046514 GCA_902810485.1 Alauda arvensis | reverse complement strand
TATACTAAAACACAATTACTGAACCATGGCTCACATGCAGGTAAATTGAAGCACAAATTAACAGAATTAGGCATGAGTTTAAATACTGTGGATTTCAAAGGGACAGAAGCCCATCTTCAGACATGAGTCCCTTTGCTGGGCTTATGATGACAAATGTATGTTACAATTCCATGTTTTATCCAGATCATAATACATTTGGGGAAAGCCACATCTGTTTGCATTTCAGTATTTTTGATTTCATAAATACCAACTTCTTTTGATGTGTGTGGAATACATTTAGCAGACTGAGAACTTCAGTGATGAGGATGCAGTAAATCAGCAACTCAATCAATGCCACTGACACAAGTCCCTTCTTATAATGAGGCTCTACAGAGATTTCTGTTTAGTGATTTATATCTCAATATCAAGTTGTGACAAAAGTGTGGAGTTTAGATCCAGGTTTTCATGTATAAAGAACCAGGGGTGTTTCTCATATCTAYGCTTAAGTTTAGAAGAAATGATTGAGGGCATGACCCAAATCCATAGAGGCTTTCTGCTTYCAGTGCTCTGAATCATTTGTCCTTCAAGGGTATTAAATTTTATTTTTKAAAGTTTACTAGTAAGAGAATGAAAAGGGCTAATTTATTTCCACATTTCCAAGCTCATATTTAAACTTCAGGACATTGAAACATTTCTGAAATGGAATGCATTTCAATTTCAAACCAAATTTCCTCCATAGAAAGGTCTATGCTGTGTTATGCACATGTTTTCTCCTAAACAGGTTTGTTAAGAAAGGGACAGTCTACAAATGGAATTGGTTTTCTGTCTTTAAAATGTCATAAACCCCAYCACTTTCTCCAAGTCTTGCCAATTTTGCAGCCTGAAGTTAGGACTAAAAGAAYGACAGAACAGATTGGAATGTTTTTCATTTACTGATCAAATGAAATATTCTAGATTCAATCCAATTTTGGATCAGAACAGCTTTCTTTATCTTTTCCCCACAAAACAATGTATGCATTTCAGTGTTTGCTGAACTCACCAGGGAGCAGGGATGCACCTTTCCCARAAAACCACTCTTTGAAGGACATCTGTAGGATGCAAACTGCAGATATTCCTGATATCTATTAATCACCTACTAAGAGCACAGATATATTATAATGTTCTTTAAGTCTGGCTTCACAACTTCTTTGTATACAGGGAGGAAATAAAAATGCTTCTGTCCCTGTGTGTGGCTGAAGGTTGGAGCTTTAGTTTCACTGAAATATTGCCTACACATTTCAGCAGGTAAGGACTGAGTGCTGATCATTCTCCAACACCCTCCACGTGTCCTGCTGTGAAGGGCATTAACTCCTCCTGCCAGTGGCTGGGAAAGCAGACCTCCACTGCCCAGCCTGGTGCATCCCTGCATCCCCAGGCTCTGCAAACACTGCTGTTTATATTGGGTATTGAATTTGGAGACTTCAGGCATCGCTGCTGTGACTTACAAACTTTGCAAGTTTCAAACTGGTTGCATTTAATTTCTTTTCTGTGTTCCTTTGGTTTCCCTTCGAAGGAGGCACCAGAAGTGATCACTGGYACCAGCAGGACCAGGTTTTCATTCACCATCTTTGGCACCACACAGTTCCACTCACACACACAGGARATCACATCCACACAGGAAAGCAGCACAGAACAGAGCTGATTGCCATCTGGAAACCTGTGGTGCAAACTGCCCTTGTTAAGTTATTTCCATTCAAGTTTCACGTTAGGCATAATATTTTTTACTATGCAATAGTAGTATACAAAATTACATGTATATTTGCATTGTGTTTTGATTTTTTTAGTCATCTTTCATTAAGCAATCATTGAGCATCAGGCATCAACAACTGCAGGGTTTTTTCAAGCTTGTCAGAAAGCTTAATCACTCTTAGAATCATATTTATTTTCCTGCTAATAAACTTATCTGTTTCTTACTCAAAATAGTCTGTTCACTCTTGTTCTGCTCCTGACTSACTACTCTCCATTTTCTAAGAAGCTCTTGTGCACTGGAGATGCCTTGAAATCTTCTCATTTTAAATCAAACAAACTCAGTCTTCAAACAAGCTGAGTTCAGTTTTGTTTCCTTTTTAAATCTTGTCACTCTTGCTTTACTCTGGATTCTTTTTGATTTGTACTYACAATTTTGAAACTGGGATTCAAATCACAAAAGAAAATTATTTCTTGCAGAATAACTATTTCCCACATCCTATTAATGCTACTCTTATTAAAACTTCCCTCAAGCAATTCCCTACATCTTTACAACAGCATTAACAATGTCTACCTAATTTATGACCTAACACCAGTTCTTTCTGTGCTGCCCAGTGAAATACTCCCCATTTTATATCTCTGTATTTTATACCCTTCAGCCCTGTAGATACCATTTTTGTTTATTTACCTTTATTTTGATGATTTTAGGCTATTGGACAAGCAGCTCCATGCCACACTGTCCTCTGCAGTGTCTGCAACCCATCCCAGGCTGGCATCAGCAGGAAATGTCAGCAGGGCAGATTTTCCTCCATCAYCCAAACCAGTGAAAAAATGCACAACAAGGCCCAAGGTTTGGTGCCTGGGTACATCCCAGTGAAATGCTCTCCTAGCTCTACAGAAAACCATGAATAGGTTACTCAGCTGCTTTTCAGGCATCTCTACACCCATTCTGAGAATGCTGTACCTCTACACTTTTTGGGAAGAATGATTTGGAATGGTGTCAAAAGCCTTGCTAATATTCAAGATTTTTCCTTTTTATCCACTTGGCAGATCCCATCCTTTTACAGGGATGACACAATTYATACCTGACAAAGCCACAGGGTCTATTTTGATCTCCTTATTATGCTCCACAGGCTTATTAATTAATAGACCCATTCTCTTTTGGGCTACTGGAGTCAGCTTGACTGGTGGACCATTCTCYCAGGTTTCTTCTTTCTTCCTTGTGGTTCATTCCTCAAGTGTGGTTCATTCTCAGAGGTAATTTCATCCAGACACTCAAACTAAATATGTTTGCCTTATCTGCATATTTTATGGTGTTTTCTCCTCCCCTCTTTTTTCCAGATCATCTGTCTCCCTGTAAAATTTAATCACTTTAATTAAAAGGTCACAAATTTCTTGTAGAAGACTGAAATAAAGAATAAAAAATTTAGCCTTTTCTCAGCCATCTTTTTCTTTCTTTCCACATTATGTAATTGGTGGTTTTTTTTTCTCCCCTTCCACATGACCCTTATGTATTTATAGGGGTTTTTCTTCTTGTCCTTTAGGTGACTKGCTGCAAATTATTCTGCACCTCAGCTCAATCTCCTCTCTTTCCAAATTCTTGTTTCCAAATTCCTTCACATTACCTTTTGAAACAGTCTGACCTCTGAGAGCTGAACAACCTTATGTAAACTTTTGCCCACACTAGAAAGCCATCATGCCACAGAGTTTACTSTGCAGCATGTTCCAAGCAATCTGCTCAGATGTACAATTTTTTATGATCACAGAAATATCCCACCTGGGAACCTGCCCTACCACACCACACAATTCCACTGCAAAGAAAATTCAACCAATTAAAAAATCTGATCCAGAACTGTATTGCATTTTGTTTTTTGGGATTTTTCCCTCACTGTGCCCAGTTGTGTGACTGCCAACTCTTTTGTAAGTCCAAAACCATGATGAGCCAAAGCCACGAGGAAAGAACTGAATGAGCTATCATTTGTGGCTTTCACATACCACCCTTTATTTCAATAACACAATTTAAAATTATAGTGGTGAACGCTCAAAAATGTCAAGTGTGATAGCATTTGGTGGCAAAATAGAACAGAAACTGGCAATCTGACTGCTGGGCTCTGCACTGGAGTCCTGGGRTACCTTCTCCCATTCAGCCTGTACAGCTGTGGGGAACGGCTGTCTGTCAATACAGCCACGTGTCATTGTCAGCCTCTTTGTCCTTCCCATCAAACCCACWGCAATTTGGGCTGATTGCTATGCAGCCCGGGTAATTTGGGCCCTGCTCTCCCAGCCACTCTGGTGGCAGCTGCATTTGCATGGCTTCCTGCAGCACACCTGCAGGAGGACTGCAGTGCCAGGGCTGTGGTGCTATAAAATACCATAATTAGACCGTATTTATGGCTGAAATGGAACAGCCTAATCACAGGGATTGGGCATTCATGGGTAGCTGGGATGTTACCTGGTGCAAAAAGAGGTGAGTGCTGCTACTTGGCATGCAAAGCAATCACTCTGACTGCTCAACAGAGTGGTGGATTTTCCACCCACACACTGCAACCAAAAACCCCAGGCTGAAACGGGAACGGAAATACAGAACTCTCTCAAAGCATCCACRTGCTGCTGTGCACCTGCACAGATCCATTAGAGCCAGTGAGAAAGGGTTTGATTGCCAGGGAGAATCCTGGGCTTGTCTGTTATTTGCCACCCTTTGGTATGAGAGCAGCAGCACCCAGCAGTGCTGTGAATCAGAGCCTCATTTACCACCCACCACTTAATGGGAGCTATTGCCTGGGATTGATTTCAGGGGCAGGTATTTACTTTTAAACTGGGCTCTGAAACAACCCAGGGTGGTCAGACAAGGGCACATTGGAGGGGGAAGGGCATCTCCTGCCTTTAAAACTGCTCCTGGGTCCCATCAATTTTGAAAAATAGTAAGGAGAATTAACCACATAACCTGGACCTTCATTCACAGGGAGGGAGATGGAAGCCTTTTCATTGAGAAATGGGAGAGCAGCATGAAGAAGTCAAAGAGGGTTCCAAGAGATTACAAAAAAACCACACTGGGTTCACAGGAATAACTCACTGACTGATCAATGAAGGGAAATGATTTGTTTCCAATAAACATCCTATGTTCATTTGCCCCATGCAAAATGAAAGATGATCCTGAAAACAGCTGTAAGGAACATTTTTCAAAAGCTGTGAACACCAAAAATTGGGTTATTCCACTAATCCACACTGCAGGAAACAGCCTGACTTCCCACTTTTGTTCATCCAATTCACATATCACTATACTTTTAAGACTTCTGCTGCTTCAAGGGATTTTACTCTGACCAGTGATAAATCCCTAAATGCAGTAGARGTAGAAAAAGAAACAGTTCAAGGACTAAACAACTAAGCTTGATTTTTCCAAGCAAATAGTTCTAGGCAGCAAGTTTAAAAAAAAAAGAAGAGACCTGTAATTATTTGATGTGGTGCACACATAATAGACTTTGAGGCAATTATTAAAGAACATTCAAATGGCCAGAGTTCATTTCCTGTGCAAAGCTCCCCCTCCCCTGAGATTGCAGGCAATTGGGCTATGTAGCCTCAAGCACAAACCTCAATAACTTCATCTTTGGGGATTTCAGCCCATTTGATCACTTTAATGGAAAAAGTGATGTGACACCTGTTGGGAATCACCCAGATTTCCTTATGTAAGTCACTCACTGCTGCATGAGAGGTGTGACCCCACACCCYGCTCCAGTTTGTGCCACAAACTGGGCCCCCATCATTTGGGAACCTTTGCATCTTTGCCTCTCAAYGCATGCCCTGGAAACAAAGAATAAAATGCTCAGCACTTCTCAGGAGTAAAGCTCTGATGTGCAAACACATTACACCTTCTGCTCCCCTGTTTCTCTCCAGTGCCTAAAAGCTGGACAGACACCTGAGAGAGCAGCAGGAGCCCAGCTTAGCACTAAAACTGAGTATTTGCAATGCTAAYCCATTGGATTCTGCATCTTTTGCACCCTCTCCAATTGTAAGTGGCTTCTGGAAGGAGGCTAAAAGAAAGGTAGGTATGAACGTGGCAGAATGGAAACTATCAAGTAACAAGGGCTTGTTTAAAACAGAAATTACTCCAGGGAGGGCTGTTCAAGAGGAGCTATTCCAAATAACTCACTATGGGCACAGTCTTACACGTATAAATACACAATGTGTGTTTCAAGGACCCACTTGTGTGGGTCACACCTGTGTGACAACACAGAATACATTTGTGTATCCTGTACCAAGGACACACTTGTGTGTTCTTCCACCCACACTAACAGTGAGCAAGACCTAACCCTACAACAAGCAGAMAAAAAGACCTTGCTAATGTCTTCTTTTATTTTTATTTCTTTTTRATKTTGAAYTTTTAGTGCACMRCCAGAACTTGGACCACGCCCCAAGGTCCAGATGAAGCCAGTGCCACAACGTGCTGGCCCACATTTAAACAATATTAGACACAGCAGAAGAAACCTGGAGCTGCAGCCTGGCAATGGCAAGCATCTGTACTGCCTTGCCAGGAGCCTGGCAGAGTCCCACTCTTCTCACACGGGGATAAGCAGCTGTAGCATGAGCAGCTTGAGATCAACCCACCTGAGAAGGCAAGAGGGGGGTAAATCAGCAGAGAAATCTTCTGCTGTGATGAGAYTGCTGAGGCCCAGGAACAGAACCAGCCATGGGCCACCCCTATCTGAGCACCTGCTCCTTGATGCCTGATTATGCCATGTTGTGGTTTAGCCCCAGCCTGGTGGGATGAGGAGGAGAATCAGAAAAAAAGTAAAACCCATGGGTTGAGATAAGAACAGTTTGATAATTGAAATTCAGTAAAATATAACATTAATATAATAGTAATTATAATAAAATAATAATAATAGTAATAATAATAGTAATGATAATATGAAGATGAAGAAGAAGAAGAAGAAGAAGGAATAAAAGTAAAATCTAAAAGAAACAAATGATGCATTTTGTAATTGCTCACCACCTGCTGACCAATGCCAAATCCATCCTAAACCATGATCAGCCCCTCTGCTGGGTAACTCCCCCAGTTTATATACTGAGCATGRGGATCTATGRGATGGAATACCCCTCTGGCCATGCTCCCTCCCAGYTTTTTTTACACTTCCTCCATGGCAGAGCATGAGTCACCAAAAATTCCTTGGCTTAGGGTAAGCACTACTTGGCAACCCAAACCATCAGTGTGTTATCAACACAATTCTGCATCCAAAACACAGCCCTGCAGCTTCTGAGAAAAAATGAACTCCATCAGAGCTGAAAGCAGGACACACTGACAAGAGCCTGCCTGAGTATCATATTTGTGTAAGGCTGTCTGCACCTCGCAGCTGACAGGAAACTAAACTGCTTCTGTCGTTTCTTTATTTCATTTTCCAGCAATTTTCCACCAGTGTATGTGGGAATTTAGAAGAGTGACAAACTCATTTTGGGTCTGTGCTGCAAAGCCCATCAGCTGAGGTTTTGCTCACATTCCATGACTGTCTGAAGAGATTTGGCAGAGGCTCAGATCCAGCTGGTGCTGGATGGGGCTCGGGCAAGTGATGCACTTYCCAATTGACCTGATAAACTGGCAGCCTTGGATGGCTGCATTTTGTCTCATCTGCAAGAACTGCTACAACAGAGCTGATTGGAGTCATAAATTCTGGCTTCCCAGAGTCTTTGTTTCTACAGGTACCTGATCTTGCATTTGGATTCCTCCTGATGAAATGTTTTGTTTCCCTAATCCAAAAGACACGATGATTACAAACTAAGGGCTAGAAATCATTTGATACCAGATTCCATAATAGAAYACAGGAAACACAACTGTGTACACAACAAGCACCTTTCTCCCATCCTGCATTTCCCCTTCTGAACATTGGGTTTCACAAAGACAGGACTCTTCTTTTTCCCAGCACATTTTTAGAAAGCATGAATAATATGGATCAATATTCATAAAGAGTTTATCTTTAAATATTTCTATCCTWTATTTTATTTTTCTACCTAATACAGAGAGATATTTTGTTATCTTTTTTTTACAGCTCTTTTATCCTTCCTTTTGCCCACTGACTTGGTCACTACCTGCATCTCTACCCTGTCTGTATTTCTTTGTTGCTTTAATTCTTTAGATGTAACCTTTAAAACTGAGCTCTTTGTATTTCTTAACATCTTAGAATGGTATAGAAAGCAGCAGAAGTGGTAGAAGTTTATTTTGGAGTTTCAGTAGAACTCTCTGGAAATTTTTAAACATTTTTTTAACAAGAAAATTCTAACACATTGTTGCCTGCACTCCACATGTTGACAGACAACATCCAGCCACATCTGCCCAAGGGAACTCTTAGGAACAAATGACTGGTTTAGGAAAAATGAAAAACCTGGTGGCAAGGACAATTCTCCAGGTCACAACTTGCCTGCCAGTAGCTACTTTTCCATGGTAAAACTTCATTGCCCAGTCTGAAGGGACGAGCCAGGCACACTCAAACAGGAGGGACTGACATTCTATGACATGAGACAGCAGACCAAGCTCACCTGTAAGGTGAGCTCAATAATCCAGGAAGCCTCACCTTGTACCTGCTCGTGGGTGATGCAATGAGCATCAAGTGTTTCATGCACTGATGAGCTGAGGGTTCCTGTGAACAGCCCTTGGGGTTGATGGTAACATACAGGTCATGATCTAGTATGTCCTGTTTAATATTTAAGGGTATTGTTTGGCTTCAGTTGTGTGGTATTTGACTGCCTCACCATTTGCAGCACATTTATTCTCCCCTATTTTTCATTCTTTAAAGGGTGAAAAACAAGGAGCTGAGAAATTGAGTGCACTGATCAACACTGTAAAAACACTGAAATGGAGCACAAGGACTCATTTACTCACAACTAGAGGCTGCCTGGCCTGCAGGAGCACCTCTATCCATTGGCAAGAAAGAGAGGCATGGGAGCTGTAGGTCCCTTCTTGCAGGACCTGAGTAGACCATTCCTTTGTCTTGGCACTTGTTCCCTCTCCTTGCTCATCTCAACAATGTCTTTTCAACACACACTCTGGAAAAGCCTTTAATGTGCACAACTATTGGAAAGAAAGTAGAAATCTCAGAGAAGAAAAGACATGCAGAAAAGTGAGTAATGATTTTGTGTAGCTTTGATTTATTGATTAGTGGGAGTTCTGTTATGTATTGTTATCTAATGCCTGTGGCTGGCTGAGGAAATTTGTTAYCTAATTCAGAGTGCTTAGTGCTGAATGGTCATTATGTTGCTGCAGGCTTAATTAACTGGTGGGTGGACTATGGGTTTTACCATCAATGGACAGAGTTTTTTTGTTTTAAGTAGCAAATGTTTTATTCATTTGCCCTTTTTTTGCATACCATCTTAGTATTGACTATAAAAATGTCAGAACATACTAAAGTCTTTCTGTCATGGCCTTTTTCAGTAGCAGTCGTTTCACTTTCTTAGACTATTCAGAAATATTCTCTCTGAATCCCTATCCAGGCATGGTTTAAAAAAAAAAAGGATTTTTGAATGCATTTTTGTCATCAGAGCCTTTCACAATGTTATTTAGTTGGTACCTTTCAAGATTTGCACTGAGCTGATTTGATGGTGGAGTGTCAGCCCAGCCAACAGCCACTGCTCTGGGTCTCAGGGCATGTTCAGTACAAGGCAGGTGATGAGCTTGATGAGCTGACAGCCCCCTTTGCTTCCTGCTTTTTGTTTCTATTTAAGTGTGCGACTCAAATCTGCAATATTTCCACCATGACCCATGTCCCCATGACATTTAAGGGACAGTCACTCAGACTGCAGGTGGTTTGTGATTTATGTCTGAACAAATGGAGCTGTTCAATTTACCCTGCATCCAAGACTTCATTACATAAATCCTGAACTAAACTCCTCTTTGTCAGAAATCAGACCCTGAGCTACCTATTTGGAGAATATTTACCCTTGCAGCAGTAGGAAGCAGCAACTTGAAACAAAATTTTAAGCTGCTGAGGTATTTGGAAGGGTCTAGAAAASAGCTCAAGGAATCTTTCTCCCTCACAAAGGCAGGCATAAATTCATCTGATGCAGTGTCCCCACAGGTGATGACCACTGGTCCCACATTTCCCAGGAGCAGCCCCACCTGGTTCACAGAAATCATTAGGAAAGCCCTTGGCATTTGAATAAACTTGTGCTTTATTTGTCAGAAACTTTGCCCTTCTGTGATCCAGCAATGTCCCTCACTGCAGCCCTGATGATGAGAAGATTGTTAAAATCCTAAAATCCACCTGCATYTCCTCACCACAGCACTCAGGACAGCATTGTGTCTCCTCATCAGCTCTCTCCAAGGGAGAACAAAAGCACAGGGAATGTCCCCACCTCCCCCAAGGCTGGTCTGTGGTGAGCAGCAGGATCAGGATGTGCACTTTGGAGGCACACTAGCAAATTTGAGAACAGTTCCTCCATGGAATTAACCTCTTCCCAATCACCTCTGGGCTGGCTGCACACCAGTCCTCACTGCTGGCCTTTGCTTCAGCAGTCTCAGTTCCACGTGTGGCTCCCAGCTGGCAAAGTGAGCACTAAAATACCAAAAGGTTTGAAAAAAAATGCTGCTTCTTTTTACACTGTGTCACTTCATTTATTACTGTGTATCATTTAGCATTATGGATTTGCCACCAGTGCATCTGGTAGCAATTACTTTGCTACTGTAGACATTTCCTATTACCTGATGTAGACGTTTTCTATTACCTTCTCCTCAGTGTAAGCCACTCTTAACAGTGCAAAAGGTGTCAAGGAATCTGAGTCCTGACCCATGGGGTTTCCTGGAGAGCACTGAAGTGGTTAATTTATACAGCTCCAGTAAGAATCAAAGTGCTTGGCAACAAGAACATCATATAAACTCTCCTCAGAGCAGGTAGTTAATTGAGTCTTGCAAATTTTACTTGCCTGCTCAGCTGGGATGAGTAATTATTTCTGATGGACGAGTAAATTGCCATTAGTATTTCCATTCTGCTAAAGCTGGAAGATTAGTCTTTGTGGCTGAGCTGATAAATTTCCATTACAGTTCTGCAAGTCTGAGTGGATGGATGTAGCTGCACTTCCAAACCCAGACACAAAATCTGTCCTTACAGGTACAGCCTGAGCCCTTACTCAAACACAGAACCTCTTCAACAGGCAGCAGGAGTGAACCCTGCAGAAACACTGGCACCCACTCAGCCCAAGGTCTTGCTTGCTCTCTGCTGTTCAATAAGGAGCAGCCACGGTGTGAAATGCTACACAAGCTGACCAATGCCATCAGTACATACACCAGGACTGTCCTTGCTGTGTACCTCAAGCCCCTGTTTGCTTCATCCCCAAACGAGGCTTGATCCCATGAATCACATCTCCCTGAGCTGACTCCTGAAACGCCTCTCAAATCCTTGCTGCTCTCGTCCCTGATTTCAGTGCAAATGGCTCCAGGCACCCAACACSCAGCTGAACCCCAGCACTCACTGGGCCACATGTCACAGAGTCTGTGCAAGGCTGATGGAGGACATTAAACCTTCCCACAGAACAGGCAGGAGGGGTCATGGGTGAGGAGCTGATTGCAGGAAAATGACTTGAAGATTGCACTTGCCGTCACAATTATTTAAGAAAAAGTCTTTCTAAAARAAACTTTTGGCTTGAGAAATAGTGATAAGCACCAGTTCTTGGGATTACACAGACACTTGAAAGGGAAGGGGTGTCACAGCAGGGACGGCACAAAGTAGCTGGGAGRACTGGCATGAGGTGTCTGAATTTGATTGCAGCAGGTGCAGCTGCCCTCATTGAGACACATCCTGCAGCAGCTTCCCACCGTGCAGAAGTCTGCCCGGAGCCTCCAACATTCCCACCAGCACGGAAGGAAGCTTTAAACAGACTACACAGTCACATTTGTGCACACCACAACCCCTCACCAAGGCAAAGGCACGCTCTGGAAAGGGTTGTTTGCACAACCAGGTGAGGCGAGGGAGTCAACACCTTTGTCCCTACCCCGAGTTCTTCACCCCCCTCCTGCTGACACTCCTACACCAACAGCTCCATGTGCCTTCTGGAAGGGCTCTCTGTGTCCTCTGAGAAAGGAGGGTCAGATGGCTGCACTGGCAAAAAGCTCCTGCTGAATTTTAAGCTGCATCTTATTCTGGAGGGCTCTTCCAGGAGACTTGTTATAGAGTCCTTAAAGGCTTTATGCTCTCTAAAATGCTTTTCATGCACTCCATGTTTCTCTGTTCTTCTTTGTTAATAAGGACTCAGGAAATCACTGCCAGGTTTCTCATACCCTCATTAACAAGTGGATGCTGTGACATTGTTTAATTATTAAATAAACCTGCAGTCTGAAAGTAGCTGGAGACAGAGAAGGACAAAAAAATTGTGCAACACTTCTATCAGATGCACTGAAAAAATGGCAAGAAAATCCGCCTAGCAAAAAGCCTGATCAGGATATGATACAAAATGCAGACATTAGCTRGATTTTAAAAACTGGTTGCACTGACATTTAGATTTAAACATTATAGATGCAATAGAATATATGTGAGAAAAGATTCTTTGAGAGTATTTAAGACATAAATTGTACAGAACTTTATTTGGGGAGAAAATTACCAGTCATTTTAGCAGCTCCAGCTCCTATCTACAGCAAAAAAGAACCCAAAAAAACCCCACTAAAATAAAGCAAAATAAAATAAACATCCTCTGGCCACTACTAACATTCTCCCCTTTCTATAGCTTTATTTAATTGTGGTTTATACCAACTGCAATTCTATCCTACTAACGTACAAAGATGCAGGCTCACATGTTTACACATCAGTGTCCTGGCAGATAAAGCACATTATGGGGCACTAAAGCTCAAAGGAGGAAATGAACCTTTCATTTGAAGTTAAAATGATTTTTTTCCACATGTCAGAGTAGATTGATGCTGTGTTACTCCCAAAGCACAGAGGTGCAAACCCAGAAACAGGCACAGCACAGTGAGKTTTTTTGATTACATGGGACAGAAATGATGACTGTTTGTGCTGACTTTCAGAGAGCATCAGCACACCTGCCTGCTGTGCTYCTGAGAAACCTCCCTGCAAGTATTGCTAAATCATAGCAAGGCATTCCTSTGAGGAGTAGCTGAGGGATCTGTCCAGCCTGGAGARAAGRAKAYTTGAGGGGGTCTTACCATTCCCTACAAMTCCCTGAAAGGAGGTGCTGAGGTGGTCAGGGTTAATCTCTTCTCCAATGTAAAAAGCAAGAGGGCAAGGGGAAATGGCCTCAAGCTGTGCCAGGGGAGGTTTAGGCYGGATATTAGGAAAAAAWTTCTTCACCAAAAGGGTTGTCAAGCATTGAAAGAGGCTTGAGGGAAGTGCTGGTCACAAGCCCTGGAGGCCTGCAGATGTGGCTCTCCACATGGTTTAGTGGCAGACTTGGCARTGCTGGGTTGGACTTGGTGATKGTAGAGATCTTTTCCAACTTCACTGATTCTATGGTTCTGCAGGGACACATTATTTATTAATTGCAAGATGAAGTGAGTGATGGTGTGGATGAAATTTCCATCAAACACATAGAAAAGGGGACACAGATACTCCCTGAAGTTACTGCCTTACTGTTAAAAGAAAGGGATTTTTTTTTATTTCCCCTTACCATGGAATGCATTCTCATCACATCACAGATTCAACCTAAATGAGAGCAGTCCCAGGCTTTGAAAGCWTATGCACTCTCCCAGCTTCACTGCACTTCCTAAAGCCACCAGCTTTYGTATTTCTTTCACCTTAAGAATTCTCCAAACAACCACCCACACATCTTTATTGTGACTTATCAAGGTAAGAACTTATTCAGCCATACCCGACTGAGGGAATTTATCACCTGGGGCTTAAGGCTGCAATTCAAGACATTCTCAGAACATAAAAACACAGCAATATTTTATTGAACACATTTTCCAGCAATCTATGCAAATACATACATTGCCCCTTGGGTTGCTTTTTTTGTTTTGTTTTGTTTAATTTTGTTGCAACCAGGCACAGGAAACTATCACAGATGCATCAGTGGCATGAAGAGATACACTGTAATAAATGTGCTGGATCTGAATTGTTCTGATAAGGTTCTGTGTAATAAATACATGATAAAACAACACCTTGTTAATCACAAAACATATTCCATTATTGACACCAAGACTTAGACTGGCTTATGGACAGCATAAACCCAGCAGGGTTTGACWAAGCATTGAGAAAAGAGATCATAAGTTTTTCAGAGCCATAAATCTCACAGATCCAATTTTTAAACCACTGACAAAGTATCTCCATGGAGTGACTAAATTTTTCAGATGGCATAATTTCCCAAGGTCTAGTTGCAAAACTGCAGGAATCATAAAAAGGACCCCAAAATGCCAGTTTATTTTATGATTTATTATTTAACTCGCAGCAAAATTATTATCTTCCTGAGCTGAAGGACTGCATCTCTGGTCGTGCTGGCAGGTAGAAAATGAACACTATCAATTATTAAATCAAATCARTAGGTCAGAGACCACCTGGAAAGGGAATTTAACATGGCATGTGTGGGACACCCATCCATCCCAGTGAATGTACCCACCAGCTTCAGCTGAGCTAAAATTAATGGCAGTAACAAGCTCTAAAAAGTGGAGACAGAAAAGCCAAGGTGTCACAGACAGTAGGGGGATAGGACAATGACACAAGTGACTCTCAAGTGTCTCGAGAATAAACCCTCATGGTCATTTAGGTGAAATGTCCCACTAGAGCCCAGTGTAAACACAGGCAAAGTGATGCACAAAGAAATGGCCTTAAAGTTTACATAGAGAGGGGTGGGTWTTGAGTAATTAGCACTCAGAGGGGAGAGCTTGGGTTTAAACAAACAGATCTATGAAAATGTCAGCTGGTGCTCAGCATCAGTCAAGGATGCAAGCCAAATGCTGCAAGTCATTAGGCAAGAGACAGAGAACAGACCAGGAAAAACGTGCAGGAAAAGGGTCTAAAGAAGGAGGTGTGGAATGCAAAAGGTGAGCAGCTTTTCTATTCTATCTTCCAATATGATACTCATGCAACATTGCATATACTGCCCTAAAAAGGGACATGAATTCAAAAGCTAATGGACAAATTYATAAAAGAAAAATTAATTTAGGACTGCTAAAAGGATGGAGAGATCTGGCTCATGAAATTGCTGGAAGCTACAAAGTACTTGAAAATAACTAAGAGCRTGTTCAGGAAATTTGAAAATCTGTGAATTTCAAGACACTTGGTTAATATTTAAACAACCAAACCATAAAAGACTGTTGTTTYTTAGAGTACTGTTTTAAGAATTTATTAATCAGCCACTGAACAGGAAAAGCACTGCAATCATAATTTGCAGAGGATCTAGATACAGAAATGTGTTTTGTACTCAACAGCAAAGATAAATACACAGGAGACAAGGCTGATTTGAAAACAGCTTGAGAATAGAAGAAAAGGCCAAGTTAATTGGATAAATTTATTTTAATTGCTCATTGATCCAACCTAGCTATACCATAATACAGCATTCTCTTATTTCCTCTTGCTTTATTGTGGAAACTCAAGCAGTCTGATGTAGAGTCATGATCATAGAGGGAATAAGTTTTGGGCTGTTTTATTCCTTCATGAAAAAAATTGTTAGCTAGCTGTATTCTAATTCTAATATAATTCTAATGGCTTTAGCCCTTGCCATGCTTTATACTTGAGTTCTGGACTGTCATACACACAGATAATCCAGAACTCCATCAAAGTGATCAAAATGTATGACAYGGCAGTGTGCTTCTTAAAATGTCAGTTTGCTCTGTTAAATCATCCYTAAGCTCTAACAACTCAGCAGAAAGCTCTAAAAGTTGTTCATGTTTTGCATGACAACCTTGCTAAATATCACCAGGCTTAGAAATCCAAGAATATCAAGCTGCCAGCAGCACCCTCATTTATATGTCATAGAAACAGAATGGTTTGGGTTGGAAGGGACCCTAAAGACCATCTAGTCCAACCCCTCCTGCCATGKGCAGGAACACCTTTTACTRTCCCAGGCTGCTCCAAGCCCCATCCAACCCAGCCTTGGACACTTCCAGGGATGGGGCAGCCACAGCTTCTCTGGGCAACCTGTGYCAGTGCCTCAGCACCTTCTCAGTAAAGAATTTCTTCCCAATATCCAATCTAAATATAACATTTTTCAATTTAAATCCTTTACTCYTYGCCCAATCACTCCATGCTCYTGCAAAAAKTCCCTCTCCAGCTCYCTTTTAGCCSCTTTAGGCACTGGAAGGGGCTCTAAGGTCTCCCCAGAGCCTTTTCCCCTCCAAGCTGAACAATCCCAACTCTCTCAGCCTTTCATAGCAGAGCTGCTCCAGCCCTCTGAGCACTTTTATGGCCTCCTCTGAGCTTGGTCCAACAAATCCTTGTCCTTCCTATGTTGGGGGCCCCAGGTGGGATCTYTTGAGARCAGAGCAGAGGGGCAGAAACCCCTCCCTTGGCCAGGCCCAGGACACAACTGGGTTTGTGGGCTGCAAGCACCCACTCTGGTCACACTGAGCTCCCCATCAAGCCACAGCCCCAGGCCCCTTCACTCAGGGCTGCTCTTAACCCATTCCCCACCCAGCCTGCATTTGTGCTTCTTTTTACGTCAGGATTTTCCTAGATACTGACTCACAACAAAAACTCCTTGTCTGCTACTTAAGAGCTTTAGTTCTCTTCCTAAAACTGTCTGGGCAGATGACAAATCTCAATCCCTGATTTTGTTTAATGAAAACATGAAAACATTTCCATGGGGAAAACATTTTCAGTTCAGCTCTTTCCCTGCCAGCCAAGGAGTAAAATGGGACCTTTTCCAGGAAAGTGATCATAGGAGTTACCCATGAAGTTCTCTCTGACTCACGCTCTGATTTACATGTCCCCCAACTCAACACATAACACAGTGAAATATCATCTCTTAGGGTTAAAGTTAGTTAAAAGGTGGGATAGTTCTTCAAGAATTATCCCAAATATGTTGGTAGGGAATTCTGTGGTGGTTACCTGATGTTAGAGGATGGTGTCGAGCAATGTGGGATCACCTGTTTCATTTAAAGAAGCAGAATTCTTCCAAAAATGGGTATTTATAAACTCTTGTTTTGTTAATAAGCCATTCACCTCCAGGTGTTTAGGAATGCCTCCTTGGCACTTAACCCAAAAGACAGCAAGAGCAGCACTCCTTTCTTTGTGAGTAGCAGCCCTGGCACCCACACCCTTCCCCTGACTCCTTGGGACATTATTGATGGCACCTACACAGCTCTTGTTTCTGCATCTCTCTTCTCTGCCACCACAAAATTCCTCTGAAGAAAGTAAAAAGTTCCAATTTTGGGGCATAGCACATAGTCTGCMCTTTCCATAGCAATGGAATCTACAGAAAGATTGCTGAAGATAGCCCAGGGGAATTTCCAGTCCCTTACAGCACAGTTTCCCAACTACTACAGGCAGATGTTTGTCTTCTCTGTTCTGAATTGTTCTCTTCACAAAAAGTTCTGCACATTCTTTCTTAAAGCCATGTGTAATTATAAAGTTTCTTCTAAAATCTAACGAACATATTATTGTTGCAAATTAAAATTTCTCAGTAGAAAACTTTATTGCAAAAAAAGCCTTTTCAATAGCTAAGACACAAAGGTTTTTCTCTTCAGTTTTCTCTTTTTTTCAATTAAACAAATACAGTTTTTCAAATTGCTTTCATGTTCCTCAATCCTGAGTTCATCTGGACTCCTTCCAGCTTCCCTAATTTCCCTCCAAGCATTAGACCCAGCATTCAGACTTCTCTGGTTCCAAACAGAACTGAGTAATTACTTCCCACAACTTCAACACAACCACCCATATACCCTGCAATGAGCACCACCATTTCTGCAGTTGCTCACATTTTGGATCCATATTCAACTTGTCAGCAACCATCTATAAAARCCACAMACCCCCATTCCTGCAGGGAGYTGCTTRGCCAGTTATTCCCCATTTTATACTGGTGTCAAATKACTTTCCTTCCTAACTACAACACTCAGCATTTGTTTTTCTTGACTTTTGTCTTATTGATTTCACACTGTCACTCACATTCATCATGATCATCTGAAATTCTATGCCTGTCCTCCTTGAGAGTGCTTGCAATCACCAGTTTTGCAAGCTTTAATTGCACTCCTTCCTCCATTATCCAAAATGCTTACAGAACAAATACGCAGGTATAGTGCACAAACTCTCCTACTCATATTAAAATATCAGCCTTTGAAAAATGACTGCAAGCATGTGGAAAKATGTAGAAAGATATAATAATTGTAGTAAAAGAAAAGCACACACAAAGACACAAAAAAAAAATCCTCAGTTCAGAATTTCATCAATTCAAAGCCACTTTTCCCCAGTTCCTGCTTCCAGGGGTACTTGTAAAAGAAAGAGCTGAACCCAACCCTTTGCAGGGGTGCTACAGTGGTCTTTACATGCTGACACACCACTCCCATTTAAACAGGACAAAAGCCATAAATTCCAGGTAGACACTAACATTAAGTTGGAGTCCTGTTCTACCTGCATTAATGCAGATGAAAACAAGTTATCCAGCACAAGCCAATCACCCACACAGACTGAACTATAAGCTTATGTCTCATTTACTCAAATGCGCTTAAAGAAGTGGTAGCCTGTWACTGATGTGCTGACTTCATTATTTAACATTATTTAAGAGTGAGGAATATAACTCCTCAYTCTTCTCACATGTACTTTTATAGCTATCCACTAAAAAAATTGTTAAGTTCAATGTACACCTATTTGCCRAATTGGTTTGGAAACAATGGGGTTTCACTTCTACAAAAAGTTGTGAAACATGACATGACTTTGCAAATATTAATCTTCCATTTCCAAATATTATCATAAGATGAATGTCCTGAGCATTTCTTTAGATTCACTGAGCAGACTCAAATTCTTCTTCAACTTGTCTCATCACAGACACAGATTTCCCTATCAGGTCCACCATTTCACCCATGAAGTGAACACAGCCCACCCATTTAGGGCCCTATCATGAAGCTACAGTTCCACAGCATCTGGCAGACTGATGCAGTATTTATCCTCACCACATTCCCAGGAGGTAAGGAATGCTGTTGTCCCACTGTAACAGTGAAGGACTGGAAGCCCAACAGATGAACAGCTGCATGCAGCAGAGCTCAGGATAATGAGTCCCAAAGTTGGTGCGTCCTGAGTCTGCTCATGAGTCTCCTGARAAATGTGTTTTTGGGTGAGCCATCACTCAGACATAACACCCTGCTTCAGCAAGCAGGTTTTGCACCACTCTGGCAGCCACCAGCAACATCAGACCTGCAGCTCCCACTGGTTGTAGATTCCTCCTGTATTCACAGCTTCACCTGTCAGCACAGTGTATGCACTGTGTGTTCTCAGCTCTTATCTGGGTTAGGGTCACTGGAAAAGTGTGGCAGGACCTGATTCTGCTAATGCTGCAGATGATTTCAGGAGTTACTCAAAGAGCAGCAAAAACCCAGCCCACATCCCCGGCGTGATCAAAGAGAATAGCTCATTTCAAAACATGCCCATGGGTTAAAAAGCCAGTTCAAATAATTAGCTTTTATTTAACATTATTTTCCACCCTGAATATCTCAGTTTGTGTAGTTGCATCATAGAAAACCCAGCTCAATGYTAATGCACAGCTCTTCAAATACTGCAGCATCAGTCAGGTGGAATGAGAGAAGTGTAACAGGCAACTTTGCAGCTGTCATTTCTCCTAATGAAGAAAGCCCTCCCCAAAATCAGCTTTGGCCTAAAGAACCTGCAACATAATAAATCACCTGCTGTCCTGCATATTTTTCATCAAACTCCATGGCATTAACCAGCTTCACATCTCCACCCCACACAGTGATTGGTGTAAATAATTTTGTCCAAGGGTACTCATGCACAGAGATATATCTGTCTAGGGCAGGGCTGAAGCAACAAGAGGTGTGAATAAGTTAAAGAGCAACCAACTCACAAAAAAAAACAACCAATCAAATGAATAAAAACAACAAAATAAAAGGAATCACAAGGGAAGAAAACATTCCATGTCAATATAAGGCAGAAAGGACACATCCAGTCCTGATGCACCCTGTGCTGCAACAGTGTCTGCAGTTAGATCTGAGTCCAACACATCCTGAAATGGAGAAGTCAGAAAAGCAATAACAGTGCCAGTAGTTCCATCTGAGGACAGAAACACTCATCACACCCAGGCCTGCACAGGAAACCTCCAGACTTCTCTCCTGCTCTGCTCCCACAAGACTTCAGGACTTCYCTGCCCAGCATCACTCCTGCTGCATCCCCTCCTCCCTGGGACACAGAGCTCTGCTTGCACCCACCCCCATGAGCAAAACACAAAGATTTTTAGGTGCACAAGGAGCTTTTCAGCCTTCTCCCCATGGAGAGGACATCTTCATCCAGAACTCCAGGCTGCTCTTGGCCACACCTGGTGCGTCCCTGAGATCTCCTGTCATCCCTGCTGCCCCGCAGGTGGCAGGGGTTTGTGAGCTGGTGGGATCCTGGGTCTGTAGGGCTGAAATGGTGCCAGGCAGCACAGCACTCTCAGGGCACTGAGTGCCCACCCCAGCCTGCCTACCTGTTTCACTGGGGCTGCCTCCTCCACAAAGAAGTCTTCCATGGCTGCAGCTGCTCAGGTCTGTGCCAGGAACCGGGGCAAGGGGCGGGGACGGGGGTGGAGGGGAATCCTGGAAACTGGCACAACCTAGATACACTGGGCTGGGCTGGCAGAGCAACCAACGTTTAAAAAAAATTAAAAATCTTAATTAATTACAYGGAACCCAGCGAAATTCTGAACAACTGAGCTGGCTCTGGGGTTGACGGGGGTTTTTTTAAGTGCTCATTACTCCAATGAGGTACTTTCAAAGGCTCTTTGCTCTCTGCAGAGAAGTAAGCAAGGATGGCAGCCATCCTTTGGAGAAGACACACCACCAGCAGCCTTGGCATGAAGCTGAAACAAGACCAGAAGGAGGCTTTTATCAGCAGTGCTACCTAAAAAGGGGCAGTTGTTCRACCACCCCAGTGCTACAGTGAGGTTTAGAAGAGATTTTGGGAGTGCAAATGTCCCTCTGGAGCTACGGCAGGTGGGGAAAGCGAGGCAGAGACATCCTGCAAGGGCACCCTGAAGGTGGGCAGGCTTTGCAAAGGCTGATCAAGGGCCACCAGTTATGGATTCACAGGGGTCAACAGCTTAGAGTGACTCCAAAGGGAAGAAATTCCAAGCTGCGCCAAGGGAGATWCAGGCTTGATTTAAGAAGGAAGTTCCTCACAGAAAGAGTGGTYAAATACTGGAACCATCTGCCCAGGGAGGTGGTAGAGTCACCAACCCTGGATGTGTTTAAAAAAAGACTGGATGTGGCACTCGGTGCCATGATCTAGTTGAGGTGTTGGAACATGGGTTGGACTCAATTATCTTGAAGGTCTCTTCCAACCAAAAAATTCAGTGATTCTGTGATTCTGTGAAATTCCTATGGGAATTGCTCAGGCACTGCCTTTTCCCCTGCAAACACACTGCAGGCTGTACCCCTGTGCCTGGGATACATCTCCATGGCATTACTGGAAATTCCCTACTGATTCCTAAGGGTCAGCATCAGGCCTGCAGGCACAGAAAAAGCAACTCTCTGATGAACACCAAGCGTTGTCACAGTAGCTAGAGGTTTTCRTAATCCACAAGGAAAGTATTTAAAATAACCTGAACAGTTGTAAAAAGCAGCAGAGGATTCCTGACATAATAAAAAATCTGYTCCCCAAAGGGCATGGATTTGGAAAAAAAAGGTATTAATTGAAAAGTGATGTAGGATGGAGAGTCATATAACTGATGAAGGGAAAATGCTCTTCAGATCATCACAGAAACAAAATGAGATGGAATCACTCAGCTTTTCACATCACAGCTTCCTCCTTAGCAATCATTCATTTCTTTTCCTGATGCAAGTCGAGAAAACAGACTTTGAAAGTGCAAGGAACTCCAAGAAACTCTGAAGAAAAATAAAATTCCTTGGAAACTTTTTTWAAAACTACTACAGTACAATCAGACACCAAAAGTGAACACTGTTGGGTTCATTGCTAATGAAATGACCTTAAAAATCTTCATTTCATTAAACGTGGTGTGCAATAAAATGCCACAGGGGAAACATTATTTTATTTAGTAATATCAAAAGCTGTCATTTCCTGCAACAACCTGAGGCTACAGAAAACCACACTCCCATGAATAATTAGCATTTGGCATTAAGAAATATTTTATCAAGAAAGCTGCCATAGCTCTAAGTAGCCCAAGCAGAAATGTTGGAGAGTATTAATGAAAAGTTAAGGTGACTCTTGGTCTTATCTATWAATTTGCCTTTGTGGAGTTAAAAGCAAAACCTTTTCATTATAGTCAAATTTTGTTTTAGTATTAATGAAACTAAAGCCATATGATAAGTTCTGTWCATGGAAGAAGAAAGATGGAAGTAAATATAATCAAGAAAAAAAACTATTTGCMATGTTCTGACTTGAAAATGGCACTTTTCARTGTTAAWAAATAGCCCAGTTCAGYAAATCACATAARCAAATTCCTACCTTTAGGGATACAAACTTTTTGGAGCCACACTTGATGCTTCAAAATCTAATCTGCCCTCTACATTTGAAAGGACAGACTTCACAACATTTTACTGGGTGTAAGAACTTTTACTGCAAAAGCAAAATTTCATGATCTTTCTGGCCTTTTTCACCTGTTTGCAAGTAACAGTTCCTTTCTATTTCCCTGAGCTGGGGCCAAAAGAAAAGAATACCATTTATAGCACATTACCTGACAGCATTTCTAAAGGACCTAGCACAGGAAATTATTAGATATCAGTTTCCCTGCAATAACCATGCACAATTTCACTTCCATGACCTGGCACTCAGGGGTAAATGTAAGGTAAGCTGAGTTAATCAAGCCTGGGCTGATTGAATGATGCTTGGAGCAAAAGGGAACAAGCTGCCTCACAGAGCTGATGGTGGAGCAGGACAGGTTCATACCAACAACCCTGGATCAGCTGCCCTGAGGCAAATCCTGCAGTGCAGKGACAGGCTCACATGGCAAAGCTTCCCAAATCAGCAAGGTTAATACATTCATCAACTGTAAAGGATGTTTAAAGTCATTTAGCCAGAAATACTGATGGTTGCAGGTCTTCTCTGAATGTTTGAGTTAAGCAATCCATTAGTCCTGGCTAAAAAAATCCCAAACAGGAGTTCATTACAAAATTCTTGGCAATTTTTTCAACTAGCAGACTMCACCCACTTGCCTCCTTTGGAACTCTTTCCCTACCTTCAGTTTCCTTTGCTCTATTTAACTCTCTTTCAAGCAGATCAGAGTCTTGTCACAATAGGGCCCAGAACTTCCACTTCAACAAACAAATATTTCAGACTCACTCAACTTAGAGAGACATATTTTTCCTTCTCTTATGCAAMATCAGAAAATCTCCTGATCCTCTTCATTGTGCCCAACACTTTTTGAAACATGGGCACTTGTCACACATGTAATTTTTAATTAACAATCCCACCAGAATCAGTCAAAATCTGTMATTTCCTTCTTATTGAAGTGTCAGATACATGTGAGCATTTTTGAACACACCAATGTACAGGGAGCTTGTTCTTCATTTGATATCCCTCAATGACACCARGTCTTTTTTTCACAGACATTGCTTCCCTCACCCTTCAAACATGACCCATGGTTTTTGGTGTCATCTGTGACTGACTTGAAATAGATGGGGTTTGTGTTCTTCCAACAGACCCAACCCCTCGTGCCTCTGTCACGTTATCTTTAGTAGTGACATAAATGTCAGTGTCACACCATCAGAAAGCCTGAGATACTCTGAGTGGCTCTGCCACTGCCTCTTGCATTCTTATGGGTGAATGACACAAGTTTTGGGAGGGTGGGGCCAAGAACCAGCAGGACTGAGCACATTCACTCTGTTCTTCAGGTACAATTACACTGCCATGAAGTTATTGGCCAGATAACAACATAAACTGTCTACATATGTTGAAAATTTTGATATATTTGGGATTTCATCATCTTTGTCTCTTCTTACTCTAAAAACTCAATCTTCTAATYTATTATAATGATTACAACTAATGACTTTTTCTTTACATGCATCCTGACTAAATATTTGTATATTTATAATCCCTTCTCTGTCTGTATTTTAAAATCTCCTTGCACCTTTTCTCAAAAAGATAGGCTGGGAAAGAAAACCAGTAATTTTTCTTTCTAGACTGAGTAGTCAGGTCACTTAAAGGAGTGTTCCTTAGCAGAACACTGAGAGAGACCCTCTTGTCAAAGTTAGTGTATCTGAAACTTTCCTGAGGTTTAGTTCCCACAAGTTTATGGCATTCAGCACTTGTTGGGAATTCTGGACTCACATKGACATGAAAAAAACCACAGCAAACCTCTGTCAAAGTTGTCAGCTGTTGATTGGCCTTTCYCTTTTGAGATTGTGTCATTTCTGCTTGATTTCTCCATGAAACTATTAAGGAACCCAGCCTTGCTTGAAGAAATCTGAACCTTTAGTCAACCTTCAGAGGAATTCAAACCTGAATTTTGAGAGCTTGAWGCCAGGAGAGTTTGACTTTCTCTGGGCTTTTCTCACAAATACTCAAATGTTGAGTAACATGAGTGTGATCCAAACTGTCACACACCTTTCCTGGGTGCAGGAAATACCAGCAGCAGGCTCCCAGTCAAACTGAGCTCACCCAGGGATGCAGGGCCATGACAAGATGCTGATAACTTGAAATGCTCTTGCCTTTGTTCAATCTACAGTGCAGACTGCAAAGAACCATAATCTCTCCCAGCTGTCTTTTCAGCAATATTTATCACTTCACTTCCTTTAACCAAGTGTTTGGATGAAAGTTATAACAATTACAGTCCCTGAAAAAAAAAAACAAAATAAAAGCATCCTCTGATTTACTGATCTTTGCATTGTAAACAGAGAGTTCAGGACAGAGGGATATTTTTAAAAATCCAAATAGTGCAGCTCAGTTTTATTCCTTCTTTGATACTGTTCTTTTTTATGTTGCTCCAGTATGTCTGCTCCATGTGAAAGTGAGGTTGCTATGGAAACTACTCATTATTTTTCAATAGTAGGCTAGCTACTTAATAAAAATCCTACATCTTTTTAATCCCTAGAGAGTCCTAATTTATCCTATACACAGACTTTCCTTCTTGACAGTTCCTTTAATATTCACTGCACTGCAGTGCACATTAATCTGAACATGTCCAACAAATCCACAACTTACTTCTGAAATCAACTTTCCAGAAAAGTTTGGGTTTTAAAAAAAAATATATATATATTTAGTTTGTCTTTTATCTGCTTATATTTCTGTGAAAGATTKTAGGTATGAACAGCAAAGCCAAGAGTGGGCCTGTGTAAGAGCCAGACATGGAAGAAAGAACCCAAAATTCCTTTCTCTRTAATAAATGGTAAAAGGTGCAGGAAGAGGGAGGATGGACCATGACCTGGTTAGCCTGGAATTGGAATTAATTCCTTATGGTGCCACAGCCTTCCCTGGCCAGCACAGGCAACACTCTTGGTCTCTCCTCAATATAAATTAGGTGGTGCCTATCTGGTAATTAGGAGCCAATTCCTAATGGGAAATTTCCTCCTTGGAAATTGGAGCCCTCCCTGTYTGGCAGGCTGAGTTCACCAGAGATTGTCTCAAGCCACAGACCACATCAGGGCAGTCAGAGGGTGGGAGCTGTGGGGACTCCACCACTGTCACCATGAGTTACAGCTTTCCTCTTCTCTGCTTAGGCATCCTCCTATTCTCTGCTTAGACTGTCCCTCCTATTTATTGACTTTTTTTTTTTTTCAAAGAAGCAAATTAAATATTAATGATTAATCAGTTAACTCTTAACCTACCTAAATCCTTTTATACTGGGTTTAATATTCTACATTGGGTTAACAGAATGTTGTTGGGTAAAGGTCCTAATTTCAGAACCTCTGCTAATGTTTAGAAGAGACTCCTCTCTTAGAACAAATATTCATTGCCCCCTGAGGATGTAACTATTCTGAAACGCTCATTCCCCTCCAAGGATCTGACTAWTCCCACATTTCTTACAATTTATTTGAGGCAGATCATTGGCATTCCAGAGGAGCAGCTCTTATCAGAACAAGAAAGAAAACTGARGGAGCTGCAGCAGCTGATTCTCTCACCCCTCTTGCATTAGGCAGAGTCAGATTACTACAGAGTTTAACTGCTCCACCAAACGACAAAACTTCTCCAATAACACCCACTAAACAAGCAACAGGAACTCCAGAATTTAATAAAAACAGAATTAGGCTAACAGAAAATTAAACTGCCTCAAGTATTTCAGAGATTACAAACAACAGTTTCATGGTTGTTGCTGGGACATCTTTTTTTCCTCTGCATTTTCCTCCAAACAACCTTGCATGCATTTCATATGGGCAACCACGAGTAAACCTGATTAAAATTCAGCCACAGATGAGAGCAGCTAAAGGGAAACTTTTAAAGCTAAAATGTCTGGATTTAAGTCTTCCTACATGTAATCAGATTTTCCTCATGGGATTTCTAAGAGGAATCAACTTTCTCATCATTCACTGCCTATCAGTTCTTGCACTGTGCCATTTAATCTAATTTTTAACAAAGGAATTAATACATTGAGGCTTTTATATAGCTCAAGTAACTTCCCTTCTAGCAGGCAGCTTACAGGTATTCCATATCAATATCAGATAACACAAATAGATCAGTAATTTGCCACAGTCTGAAAGGTTTAAAGCCTCAAATGTCTTTACCACCAGTTCAGGTAAAAGACTTTATACTTAATATTCTCCCCAGCCTTTTTATTATCATCCTAGGACAAGAAACTCCAGAATGTATTCTTGTTCACTGTAATTGAAACTCCTTCCTGCAAGAGTTTCTGGCTTTTTCCTGACCTCAGCTCAGAAAAAATTTCCCCATGATTCTTTTTGTATTGCAATTTTAATTTGTTGAACTCTGTCACTTTTTTAACATTTCCCAAAAGACAGAATATGACCCACAGAGATTTTCAAGGTTATGTAGTCCCTGAACCTACAAAGCTCATAAATACATCCTAAAGAGTTTAACTGAACCAAAGAGTTAATGGTACTTTGTAGGTGGACTAAGAGTTATAAATTTTTATTCAAGATTTCACTAAGAAAGCTGAAACTGAGAACAGATGAATTAAGCTGCAAGGGCATTCAAGCACTGAGAGTGGGACTCAGGAGCTCTTTCCTGAGCCTTATTTCTCTTAGCAGGAAGAATTTCTGCTCAGCAAACCCTGCCCTCTGGTGACTAAATGCCATTAGTGCCATGCATATATCAATATTTGGGGGGTGTCTCTTTGCACGTACATTGCCACAAAAAAAAAAATGCAAGCAAATGGATTTTATTTGTTCCCTCTTCAGATATTAATGAATAATATTGGGGTTTTTGTCTTCTGTTTCAGAGAAATGTTCATGCTCCCTATCCTGTATATTAAGTACATAAACATTTCCTATTGTATTCACTTCCTATTGTATTCTCTTCTCTGGAAAARACGAGCCAGATAACACAGTGCTACAGATTTATTGTCCATAAATAATGGACAATATTTATCATATTTGTACAATCAGAAATCTAAGCCTTCCACAGACAATAAGAAAATCATGAAATCCAGATATAAACATATCTTTGACAAAAACCTTGCTTCAGAATTCCTACTCAACATTTTTATTTAAAGTTATTTGCTAAACTATTTTCCTATAGAGATATCAGCTCAGCAGACAACTCTGCTTCTTTCTGAGCAGTATAAAAAGTATATTCCCCCCCCTCCCATGGTGGAAAACTTGTGTAGTTGTAGCATAGACACCTTTACAATTGCTATAAACCAAAATCCAAGCAGCCATCAAATCCAAAATAGCAACTGAGGGGCAGAGATCAGCAAGTCACTGGATTTTTAGAGCAGTTGCCAGAGTTTCTATATTCACTGGCAGCTCTGCTGAGAGCTGCCAGGTGCACACACTGCGTTTCTCTTTCAAAGCTGACGAGTTACCAGAATTTGCAGTGGGTTTGTTTTTTCCATGCAGATTGTTAGGCAGCATCAAGGCTTGGCACAAAGCTTGTCATGCTGAGACACACCTGGACAGGCAGGTAGAAAGGTAGGGGAGAGGCCCATAAATCACAATTTCTTTCCTGTCCAATGGCTGCACACCACAAAATGTTGCGTTTTTTACCCATCCCAGGCTGGGAGCTGCACAGTGGAGGAAGAGTTGGGTGCCAAGTTGCAGAGAAGCCTTGAAAGCAGGCTCCAAGTGACCCACAGAGCACTTAGCTGGGACTGGAGGGTGGCTGAAAGACTGGAAACAGCTGGGAAAACTGGTTAACTGAGAGCAGTTTTATTGATATCACTRCAGCAGGACCCATTCACTCCGTGGYGTTAAACACTRCAGCTCCTGCAAAGATGGCTTGAGAAGGTATCAAACAGATGCCACAGCCAGAAAACTTCCTGCCCTCTCCMTCCTCTGCCAGGAACACAAACAYATCTGTGGGGCTACATGAAGACACACCATGGGGAATCCAGAAACAGCCCCAGCAAAGGGATGAAAGACAAGTTTTACCCTGCCCCAGAACTCGCCCTTGGCTCCCAGCACTGGGGTGAGCAGCTAAATAATTTCCATTCCACAACATTGTTATGAGAGACCCAAAAATGGAAAAATACTTCTAAGCCTCAGGGGAGGGAAAGGTGCTGTAGATCAGCAGTGGGAGATGCCTGCTGGCTCCCCAGGCCCATCCTGCAAGTCATCCCTGCCCACAGAGGATTCACTGGGAAAGCAAAACACCTGCAAGAGACCAAAGCCAGTGTGAGTCCTCCTGCTGCTGCTCCAGAGAAGGGTCCATCTGCACAGCCTAAGGCMAGGAGAGTGCCCCAGGCAAGAGCAAAGCCACCCAATGTCCTGAAGCTGCACCAGGGGAGGTTTGGATTGGATACCAGGAAAGATTTCTTCACTGAAAGGGTGTTCAAGCATTGSAACAGGCTGCCCAGAGAARTGGTGGAAWTGCCATCYCTGRAAGAATATAAAAAMGTGGATATGGCACTTGGGGACATGGTTTTGTGGTGAACAGGATTAAYAGTTGGATTCAATGATCTTGGAGGTCTTTTCCAACCTCTAATGGTTTTTGGATCTTACGATTCTTGCTAATGCACGAGGCAAAGGCAAAGCAGGCATGAAGAAACAAATAAAGCAATAAGAACAACAGAGCTCAAAGCACAATCAGGAGAACAATTATGAGGCCAAGAGGAGAGACATTTTATGCCTTGCTACCTTCTCTCAGTCACAGTGCTACCACTAWTTAGAACAGATACGATTTTCAGGCAGAGTGGGATTTTCAAGTTAATGGTGCCCTTAACATTTTTTTTCTGGCTTTCATTGCTATTCATGGCACAGGATTTGCTGTCACTGACTGTGACTCAGCAAAGGTCTCACATGTGTGTGGGTTTAAGTTCATGCTCATGGAGTGAGAACATGGGTTTTGTGCTGAGCCAGGCACCCAGTGAGGAGTGCCTGGAGTTCCTGATCTCAGGCCAGGGAGGCAGCACGTGCAGGCTGACCTCAGCAGCTGAAAGAGAACATGAGGGTGGTGTGGCTCTGGGGTCAAGGGCTGACTCATGGTTAAGGGACACAYGGGCACAACCTCAAGTCAATGTGACACTAAAGCAGCTCAGTTCTGCTGTGGAGCTCAAGAGGTGTCAAGAGCCAACAGAACCAAAAATCTGGGGCACAGCTAAAACTTGGAGCAGTGGGAGAAGCCAGAGCACCCTACCATCTAACTGGCCATTAGTACAAGCTTGGGCAGTTGAGTTCAACACAGTTTTTTTTACAGAAAGACTCCGTAACAGGAGGATAAGCCATCTTACCAGCCAGGGAGATGGGCTGTGCCACTCTCAGGTGCCTTGAGGCTGATGAAACTTCGTGAGGTATCTCAAAAAAACAAGGATCTTCCAAAATCTTTTATGTGTGGCACCAGTTCCAAACAACTGGGACTGAAATTGCACAGTGAAAGGGCCAGGGGCTCAGGCCCTGGTTTTGCAGTCCCACAGTGTGGCTCCATCAGCTCATGGAGCCCACAGAGCAGTGCCAATGCCAAGGAAGGTTTCTGCTGTTGCAATGATTGTCAAATTGCTTATTTACTGAAGACATGCTGAATGGCTTGGAGACAGAGAACATTTCCTTATTGCTGACAACGCTGAGCCTGTTTTTAGTACYAAAGTGCTGGAAAAGGAGGGAGAGAAGGAGCAATTTACTTGTAATTGTCTTGTCTCCAGCTCTGTCACTTGCTTTATATTCTTGTTTTTGCCTCCTCATCTGCTCCTGCCATAAATTCCCGGCTGGAAAAGCCTTTTCCCTGCCCCTCAGTGCCCAAGGGATGGCAGCCATACCCTGGGCTCACCTTCTGTCACAGGGCCTCCGGGGGACACCACCACAGGGTCTGAGGGAACACTGTGATCTTCATTTCAGTCACACGTCCTGGTCAAGCTATTTTAATTGTGGTTTAGTGGCCTACAGCCAAGGCAAGGAGTGAATTTCAGGGCAGAAGGCAGACAGCTTGATACTTCCACTCCCTTCTCTGGTACCAGACACAGCTTCAAACCACCCTGTAACTTGAAAAGTGCATCACAATGCATGAGCGTGCCAGCCTGAGATGAAAAGAAAGGACACACATCTCTTCTYTCCTCCTTTTTGTGTGCATCATCCTTTAGTGTCTTTTTCAGTTTGTCTTCCCTTCCTTTTACCTTCACCTCTTTTCCTGGGAATTTGGAGAACTTCTGCAGCAGTTTGAGACTCGTGAGTTTTACGCAATTCTCCCCTGGAGGCTGAAAATCAAAGTGAAGCCTGAGTCACCTGGAGAGAGGAGAGATGCTCAGGAGAGACTGGTGCCTTCTGTCCTCCCTCCAGCACARACTCACAGCACGAGGGCCAGCAAGGCTGGGCTCCCACACATTTTTTGGGAAGCAGCATGAAAGCTTCACAGGAGCCTCATCTGCCCTCCCCATCTCTGCTCCCCACACCATGTATTCCAAACATCCTGCTAATGCCATCCAGGGAGCTCCAGAACATCCAGACCTTCATTGGTCACCCTCACTTAAGGAAACCAAATGGGTTTTTCACCTCACTGGTAAATAATAATACATTTCTCACTTGAAGTAGTTTGGCAAATTTATTGCATCACATCCAGGGATTGCTCTGACCAGGCACAAGGTCAGCCTCTGTCCCAGTTTCTCTGTTTTCTAGGCAGTAACTTAGAGTGCAGAGGGGAGCCCTATTCCTTGATATACTGAGTTAGGACATGAGGGGAACAATTCCACTGGGTCCCAAAAAAAAAAAAAAATTACCTTACATATTCTTAGAAATAAAAGAGAATAGAAGCTGGCCAGGTCCTGTGTGGAAACACAGAACTGATGGCTTCACTGCAGGGGTAGAGCAAGAAGTGAAGGGCTCATCAGGGCCCAGGTGCACAAGAACAGCAATGTTTCTTCCAATTTATCCTCTTCTTACAAAAGACCTTTCTTTCTTTCCTCTCCCTTYCCAAGAGCAGMGAGTTWAYCTTTGAAGCCCAGTGCCCCAGGATTCTGTGTATGCCAGAAGTTTGTGTGTGTTTGTGAGAAAAATGCAGTGACATGGCCTTGGGCACAGAAACATCCTCAGCCACAGGCTGCAGGGAGGACACGCTGTGGGAGCTGCACAGTCTGTTTAGACTTGTCTAATATTCTTTCTCCAGGCAATCACTAGTGACAATTGTCAAGGAGATGAAAAGAGAAACTATTTTGACCTTTGGAGTATGTACTCTGCTGTGCTGTAGTRCTGGAATTTACTTGGTGACATCAGATTTCTTTTAGAAGCTCAACACCTGAAATTACAGAAGCAAATCATAAAAGGCCTTAAGGGACTTAGAATTGTTTAATCTCCTGATTAAGTTAATCAAATTTTAAATTGTGTAGGCTTGAGTTTGCAGATGCTGGGAATTTGCAATATTAATGCTACACACCTTTCATTTCAATGTTTGCCTCCCCTATTTCTCCAAGACAGTGCTCTGATCAACTCATAAAGATCATTTCTCCTGCTGTGGCAGGAAGAACCTGGGAGGCAGCAGGAACAGGGGATGAGGCTGTGCACTGCTCTGGTGCTGCTCTCCCTGTCTGTGGGATGTGTAACAGAACAGCACAGGTAAATCCTGCCAGGCGACACACAAAACAGCACTCCTGGTCCTGGGATGGAAAAGGGATCATGATGGGAACCCTCTGAGTGCCTCCATACCCTGTGAACCATCCCAGAAGCAACAAGGGAGCAGAAAAGTACAMTGTTCCCTACCAGAAGGGAAAGAAAGCCATCCAGGATTGTTCCAGGTGGCAAAACAGACATGCACAGCTGAAGGTGTAAAACAAGCCCTGCTGACTGGAGCTGATCCATGTGGAGTCCAGTGCTTCCTTGGGGATTTCCTCTGACTTTGCTTCTGAAGAGAAAGGAGTTCACGACTCCCTGCATTGATCTGGAAAGTGGCAGCCATGAGGAATGGCAGTGCTGCCAAATCCAGACCCTGTGTCACCCCATTCRTGGTGTCCCAACAGAGCAGCTGTAACCCAGCTCCACTGAAGCCCACACCCCTCCTGGCCCTCGCAGGATGGCACTTCAAAATCCCTACAGAGAGATGGACTCACACAAAGCCAGCTGGTTTGCTTTCAGCTGAGATCCCCAGCCCAAATCACAGGGTCATTCTCAAGCCCCAGGGCTGGCCATGAACAWTTTATATTCCATGGCCCACATCCCAGCCCAAATGAGCACATGCAGCTCTCCAGAGGCASGCAGAGGGGTTTGTTCTGTGAACTGAGGGGCTCATTGAGATTCTRGTTACAAAACAGGTTACTTCAGGGATGCCCACAGTCTGAATAATTTAAAGTCAAACTGGACAAACACAAGAATGTATTATGCAAAAAAGCACATTTTGGAAGGATAGGAGATAACCTTCCTGGTTTCATCTCTCTCCTCATCRCTTTAATTGTGTTAAGAACTTCAGCTGGAAAATGTTTTTCCCMGTAGAGTAACATTAGGGCCATCTTGTGAAGTGCCTGTTTAAAAATCAGACCTAAGCACATCAGGAAAAGCAGCCCCTGCTGCAGTGCTGAGGACTTGAAAATGTACCTGGTGAATCATCAGATCTCTGAAAATCAGCTTCTCCAGCAGCTTCAATTTCAATTTCAAAATACCCAAAGTTATCCAGGTTAGTTTATCATCTACCCTCTTACCCCTTTAACAGGAAAGGGAAACTAATCCCTCTCTCTGCAGCAGTAGTGGCTTCTGTCAAAATGTTTTTCTGCCCATATTCCCAGACTGTTCTCTTGGTCCTTTTGTGAACATTATTGTATTTTTTTACTTCTGCTTTTGCTCTCAATAGGCTGTTGTGTTTGATCACACACCTATAGTACATTTTCTGTAAGAGAACTGGCTGTTCCCCTCCTTACCTATTTTTCTCTCCCATTTTCTTTCTTTTATCCTTGAATTTCACTTGGCATTGAATACAGAAGCCACAAATCCCTCATTTATATGGCCAAGCTGGAAGACTCTAGGCCAGCTCCACAGAGATACTTAAATGCCAAAGCCCAGCAAAGTTCAGTTCTTTCCCAGATCAGACTCTAATATTCAGGCTAATTATTCTTATTTGTGATATTTTTTAATTAAAAAGTGGTACATTCTAAATCTTCATTTTCTGTTAAAAGTATAACAGGCAAACACTACTGGAAGGCAGCCTGTTCACTCAAAATTCAGCAATATCATTCCACAGAACTTCCATTCTGATCAGTCCCACACAGACAATAAACAGGAAATTTTCTGACTCCTAAGTGCCAAGAATTAATTTKAATTTCATGACAAGAGATAGGGATCAGGGAGAAACAGATTAAGAAACACAGGATATCTGCAAACCCAGTGACAGGAGACTGCAGCCCACACTCACTTGGTTTAAGCAGGTTCAGGTCCCTGGAGCAGTGAAGTCTCAGCAGCAGAGAAGTTCAGCAAGGTTGGCCATGCAAACACAAACTTCCTGTCTCTGGCAGCCATGAGGAGCCCACAGTGAGATTTGTGCTGCCAGGACTAATTTCCTCATGGCACCCAGTCAAAATAACCTTTTATCAGACATGGCTGAYAACACCTGCAGGAGTTGCAGCTCTACCTCCACCGTTGCAGTAATTCCTTTCCAAACATTTGCAGCAGCAAAAGGAGAGGTRTTTTTAATGGCATTAAATGTCATATGTAGAAAAAGAAGTTAAAAAAAAGTGACATTAGCACAGGCCCACATTTATAAAGGACTAGATTCTTCCCCTACCAAATGTATTGAATGATAGAAAGGTTTTCAGCCTCCCAGCAGAGATCAATGCTTGAAATCTGAAGCCAGACAAATTCAGAAAAATCCAGATGAAAAAWGAGGCAGCTAGTTGAGAGCAAAGTCATTAATGGCTGCGAGACGAACACCTTGATGTGTTCTCTGTCCCTGGGGCATGGTCAGATCACAGTTACACTCAAAAAGCTCCTCARCTCAAAGCCAGCAAAGCTCCTGGAGGCTCATGACCTGTGGAAGGAAGGTTTCAGTCCCACAGCTCCAGAACCATTCACCCTCAGGTAGCCCCTTGCAGKTTTGAAGATGCCTCCCAGCCACACTCAGCAGCAGCATTCCCTGCAYTGCTGGAAAATGCCTGGATGGGATGAAGCACAGCTCTGGCTCCCAGCATCTGCCACACAACCCTGCCAACAGCAGCTCCCCTTATTCCATAGGGAGAGGAAGTGAAACATTTTCTGAGCAAACACCTTCCTGTTCCTATTCTCTAAAGCTAAAAGAGAGGGATGGATTGGATTGGATTGGATGGATGGATGGATGGATGGATGGATGGATGGATGGATGGATGGATGGGATGGATGGATGGATGGACGGGATGGATGGATGGGATGGATGGATGGATGGATGGATGGATGGATGGATGGAAGAGTTCCATGGATCACACCTGACCTGTGAGATATCAGAACAACCAGAAGCAGTTGGATGACTGCAATTAAGTTTAACTTCTCTAGTAATTGCCCCATTTTATTTGCTACAGTCCAGTTTAGGCTGACATGATGAAATGCCATGCCAGGAATGTATCCTTATGAATTCTGGGTGAAGGAGGGGTCTTGCAGAGATAATCAATACACAAATACCCAGACGTTTCTTCTGGGAAGGGGTAGAAGACATATGAGCTGTCCATCTGCAGAGGAGATGAGAGACTCCTGCCAGTCTCAGGGAAGAAGAGAAATGTACATTATCATTAGTGGAATGTTAAAGCAACAGGTCAWCATTAGCCAGGAAACACAGAACAAGATAACCAGGATAGAGACAGGGATACTGAAGCTTTATGCACCAAAAATTAAGTGAAAATCACAAGTTCAGTCTGAGATTTGAGGCACAGCAGATTGTCCTCACCCACACTGACCAGTCTGTCACTGTGCTGTCACAGTGCCACTCTCAGATCAACACTGCACTGGGAGAGGCACAAACAGGTTAAAGGATGGATTGCTCCTTGGGGCTCAGGATTGCTAAAGGATGGATTGCTCCTTGGGGCTCAGAACTGCTAAAGGATGGATTTTTCCTTGGGGTTCAGGATCTCTAAAGGATGGATTGCTCCTTGGGGCTCAGGTGCAAACAGACAAGCTGCAGCAAGCAATAAAACCATCAAACTTTCTTTGTGCACACTCTTAGCCCATGGAAATGTGAGGTAATTTGGATCAGTTTAGGTTTTACAGGGCTTAATGCCTGAGAGCTGTCACTTAAGAGCTCATGTGCCCAAACTCTGTGATTTCTGCTTTACCAGGTAGATGCAAACTCATGGCAAACATCAGCTGTGCAAGCTGCCCTTGCTYGCAATAAATATGCCAGCCCTTTTCCAGCAATGCAACAAAGTCCTGTTCTTTCCAACACAGGAGCYCAGGGTGACTGGGGAATATTGAATATTGCCTGGTGCTCTCAGAACTACAAGCTCTTAACTGGTTTATTACCCAAACCTGAAATCACAGTTCTAATCCAGCAGATTCTTGTGACCAGGGAATCATAATGARCATAATGATGAAYTGAACATAATCATGGAAAACAGWGAACAGATCTACATTATGTCTCCAWGTAGTTCAGAACTTCTCCTTTTAGCRTAGGACACAGCACCCAATACTGCTCTGTTTGATATTAAATCCATAATTTATGGTTCCTGAACGCAAACTACTAAATAATTACAGGCCACAAACTGAAACTGAACTTTCTTTAGAGAAATACTTCTTAACAGTCTCAGGAATCTCACCCTTACTAAGCTKACTTCCAAACAGACCACACTTTAAGCTTGTTTTCCTCTTTATGGCAAATTTTATGCAAATCATCTTCCCAAAATACACTTGTGTCCTCAGAGCACAGACATGAATTATTTCTTCTGCACTCATTCATAAACTTGYTTCTTTTAATTTTCTTCCTCAAATTTAATCCTTTGAGCCACTCAAGACATGGAAAATTTCTATCTTCCAGGTACCTGAAGTTTCTCCAGACTCAGAATTTGGAAGCAGACCTCCAGTAATATAAAGCAATAAAATACAACATCCTGTGGTGCTCTATTTCTCTCTTAGCAGGGGAACTCCTGTTTTCCATTAAGCAATGATGAATATATTTTCCTATTGACTCCTCTGGGAACTCTTCTAAAACCCTAAGGATGCTCTGTCTTATTAAAAGTAGGAAAATCTTCGAAGTATGTTACATCAGCTGTGAAGTYCTGCCTGAACTCAGTGCAGACACAGTATCACACAGAGCAGAAAGATGAATGGGAGACAAAATTTCAATTATTCTTTCTCAGGAATAAAAACACTGAAGATACAAAAAGATAAAAATCTTTTTCATAGCTTCAGTAGAGGAAAACTGGGTGATGGAACAACTAGAATAATACAAAATTCCAGAACAGTGTGCATGAGAACAAGGAGGAACATGGAAATAAAGTTGCACTTCATGTTTTTGTGGAAAGTTTTTCTTTTCACTTAGTGGTTTTTGTTCTGCTGTTGACCTCCTGGAATTTTATCCTTGTATATCCCAGGCTAAAGATGTTGGAAATCTGCTTGGAGGGGATACTGCCACTCTTTTCCAAGTGAACTGATCGATTTTGCATGGATCAGCATAAATTCTGTAGGTCAGAGAATYCTCAACCATGGGGTTCTAACACACTCTTGGAAAGTCAGATCCCTGGGTTTTAAACTTTGCTCCTAGGACTGTTTAATTATCTGTACAAGGCAACAGGACTTCCATAAGGCAGATCCATAAAATCCTGTGTATTTGTGATTAGGAAACTTTGTGAAAGATGATTTCACCCATCTGGACAGATTGCCACAACTCCCTTATTCTATTTTAATTAAGTATAAATTAAACTGTCATTGCCAAAACTGCCCCTAAAATCAGGACAACCTTGTCAGTTTAATGTCAACTGAATTAGAGAGTTTAGAAAGAAATAAATTATTTTGGAAAACAGCTCACCTAAGTTTACCTAATTACCCCAGCACAAACCACATCCCCTCTGTGCCAGAAACTGTATGAATACCAACAGAAAGGTAAATTCTACCAAAATAATTTATTATTAATGCATAATACAGAAGATGCTCAGCTGCATACAAAAGGGGAAGAGATAGTGGAAAGATATCAGAACTGTTGATCTGATTTCTTAATGAGTCAGGTAGAAATTACTAAAATATGCCCTTTGCTATCAGAAGAGAATTCAGCTTTCCCAATTCATTCCATATTTCCTGCATTCTGACAGCTCTGACACAGGAGAGAAAAGGGACCTCTTTCCCCACAACAGCTGATCCTTAGAGAGGATAAGAACAAAATTATTTTCAGTTACTCTTGCATTAACTCAAAGCTCTGTGGTCACTCTCCTGCATTTAATCCACTAATGAACCACTGGGGACTCCATTTGCTGACATGTGATGCCACCTCTTGCTTTCCTGCTTGCTTTTGCAAGAGGGGGCTGTTTCTGTAGACTCAGCTGGGGACTTAAAAAGTGCAGTTTTTAGGGGGAAGTCAGCTCATGTGAGAGGAATCTGAAGGGCTCATGCACTTGAAAATTTTTCTACCCACCAGTTACCCTAATTAAATATATTACTTCTCGCTACAAGTCTTGTTTTAAGCACAGCACATTTTTAGAGGTCTCTGTGGAACTGATRAAGTCCAAAACAACCTTAACTTAGCCTCAAGCACTCAGGGGTTCCTAATGCAAAGCCCTCCTGAGGGAATCAGTGGGGCCCAGGGTGACATGCCTGACTGGAGAGCAGCAGCATGCAGCACATAAAGTACTGAGCTGGAAAAAGGAGGAGGGACAATTTCCTGACTAAGCAAGACAAGCTGAAGGCACAGGTGATTTCCCTGTTTCTCATGCAGCCAGATCCTGTGATGCTGGGCAAAACATCTASGCTGAATTTTGCTCAGTGAGCACTRCAGTGTTACTTCCAAATGTCCACCTCTGGGACTTCTGACACTACCTGAGAAATGCTGAGGGTCAGCACTGCCACTGAGGTCACAGATCTGTGCTTTAGACTCTCATAAAAACAGTCTTTACATCTCAGTATTTAGGATATATTAACAATTGTCCCTTAGCTCAGGGGAATAAACCCCTCCTCATGTCCAGCAGCTGTCCCATGAAAACAAGTTCATTAGTTTCTGAGAAGCATTCAGAAATTGTGGCAGTAAATGCTAGAAAAGAGCACAAGAGAAAATTAAACAGTGTCTGAAGAGAGTGCAGACTAAGGCCCAGGGCCATACATTAAACAATGGGCAGAAAATCAAACATTGAAGAGCTTTTCATTAAAGGATTTGTGAGCACAGGAAGAAGGGTCCCGTGCAAAAAAAAAAGCAAACACAACCACAGTGACAATCAATCAATCATTTAATTAAAGATGCACGAAATGCTCAAGGAAATTAGAGTAATGAATACGAGAAAAAAATTAATGTATTCATTACTAATGACAAGTCCAGCACTGCTGATATTTTTTGAGTGCCTGACATGGTGGTGACTGCTCTGATGTATATTGCAATACCATGCAGAGGTATCTGAAGGAGCCCTGAGAAATCCATATCAGCAACTGAAAGTTTTCAGCAGGATGAGGAATCAGTAGACAAATTAGTTCTGACCAATGTGAGTGATCAGCAGCTGAAAGCTTGCACTGCATCAGGGCAACAAAGTGCTCGTGGTACCCTCAGCTCCTCCCCAAGAGCACTGCACTGAGCCCTGCACATGCAGCTTGGCACAAGGGACCCTCATCCCCTGGGCAGACACAGCTCTGGGGAGAGACTGATTTAGATCGACTGTGGGTTTGGTGCCATGTGAAATTCCAGCTCAAATAACCATAAAAACCCTGAGTCCTCAGCACATCTTAGCACTTTGAAGCAGTATGAGCTCTACTGCTTGATCTTTGCTGTATTGAGAAGTAGAAAGAAAAAAAAAAAAAGAATTTTAGTGCCTCACAGTTTGGACATTTTGTTGGGTGAATGATTTTTAACACAATGAGTTTTAGCCCAGGGCTTAGAAAAAACATTAGGAACAGAAAGCTCAAGTAAGATTATAGGATATAGCAAGAACACTTCATCTTAACAGCAGTGCAGAAACAATATCAGATGGCTTTTATTGCATAACAAAAAYCTTCTGGAAAATCTGCCCAATACAATCCAGGGATTTAAATGTTCCTTAACAATTCAATGCCACACAGGAAGAGAAGCCAGCTCCCTAACTCCCAGCCAYGTGCCACAGCCATGGGTTTGGCTGACTTACTGCAGCTTGCCTTCCCTCTGCTGCTGGGRTGAGACACCTGGGGATTCCTTTGGCAACTTCCACCCCATCCAACATCACCCCCGTGCTGTGCACCCCATCCACCCCTGTGCACTTGTGCAGAGCTGTCACCTGCATCCTCTGCCCCCAACCACGCTGACAGAGCACCCCATCAGTGCTTCCCCTCAGCACCCCAGAAAGCACCACTTCCGCTCTTCCCCTCCTGCACTGCTCAAAAAAGGAGAGTTCCTTCCCCTCTCCCAGTGCTGGAATAATTGGTAAGAAATTTGCTGCCTCAGAGCMGTCCTGCTCCATTAAACCTCTTCCCACGCACGTGTGTCATCACTGATTTGGAGAAGTGGCTGCATTAAACCAGTCTGTGCCATGGGTCAAGYCCCACAAGTGCTCAGGGCCAGACACAGCAAAGGACACAGCTGCTCACAAGCCATTCCAACACTTGGAGCCCACCCTGAGCTTTAAAACTCAGCACCAGGGATACTGAGGGGAAGAAGCAAACAGGAATTGCCTGGCTTTGTCTGTGGTACCTCTGCTTGGGTCATTTTTGCACACACCAGGAGCAGAGCCCTTCATCCCAGCACTCCTACCACCACCACCACACCCAGCCATGTTCACTTTGCCTCAGTTTTCTTTCCAAGTCCTGTGTTTTCTGTGTTCAGGAAGGAAAGGAGACAGGAGACCCCTCCTGGGTCTGCAAGAGCTCAGCCCGGGAGGTGGGGTTTGGAACAAGGCTGAGAATGAACTCCAGACTTCTCACTAGACAAATGCCACACAGCAATGGGCAGTTTTGCTCCTCCAGATGGGGTCTCTAAAACAATTTGTGTTTCATTTCTCAAATATTCCAAYGCACATCAAACCCACTCTGAACCCACACAGTGCCATGAGCCATTGAAGGGCACCAAGTGTGTTCCTACACGAAGTGAACTCCTGCTCTGCCTGTTTGTGAGTCACAGAGAGATTTTATGAACTTGTGTGCTTACAGCTGAGCAATCCTGTCATGTGAGCAGCTCTTCTTCCCTTGTGGCCCAGGGGTGATTTGTATTAAAAAAGGAAAATACCCAGTAAGGCTGTTCACACTCAGCTCAGTGTTCTCAATCATTTGAATGTGCTGAGCCACTAAATTCCCTTCAGATACCAAAACCTACAGCTCATATAGTCTGGAGATAATGTTCATACACTGTAGAGGTCCTACAACAGAAAACAAACTGTCTGATATTCTGAGTTTCTCATCCAGAGGCTTTTCTTTGCAAACTGTATTTGCTATGGAATAGCCAAAGCTACTGTCTATGAAGGACTCTGGGACTCTGTGTAGAAACACTAAAGCTAAGAAAATAAAAGAACAAACAATTCTACAACAACAAGAGAAAAAGAACTGCACTGAATTAGATTTTCCCACACAGAATATTTGCAGGGTAAATGTCTCTAGATGCTGCTGCCCTCCTGGTGACAGACCTCTTGACATCTTGCCTCTGGAAATGGCAGAGTGTTTGGCCTGCAGGGGAGGTAGCTGGAAATGCTTAGAGAAATACCACAGACATCTGACACAAGTTGTTTGAAATGCTGCAGTCAAGAGACTCTCAAATAAACCTGACTGAACTGTCTTAAAAATATGTTCAAAGGACAGATTCAGCCTTGTATAACCCATTTTACTGTGATTATTTTTTTTTAAACAGACACAGAGTCTAATAACCTTTACCTCTTCTGAATATTCTTTGAAAATATATTTAGCCTGGATAATGAAAATTGAGTTCCTGTTACCAAGCTGGAGGCAGACACCTCTTCACTGGCTCATGCAAAATTTCAATACATTTAGTTGCAAAAGCAGCCTCTATGTTTTCTCTGCTTCCAAGAGCAGAGATAAAATCCCATAAAAGTAGAGTTTCTGAGATCTAGCCTAAAGCTAGATATAACTTTTATCTTCACACAGTCTTTCTGGAAGACTATTTCAATACTTCAATGCTCAAGATCTTAAAAATCTTGTTATGTCCTGCCTAAAACAATTTATGACCAGATCAGAGCCATCAGTTCTTATTCCAGCAATATCCTTCATTTTTAAAAATCTTCCTGTCTCCAGAGAAGGGCCCATTGACCTGAATAAATGAGAATCAGTGATTATTGAAGCTGACCAAGAAAAATGCTGGAGATGGCTCAATCTGACAATGAAACTTTCTCCYAGACAGATATCCTGAAGATGAACAGATTCTCCATTTCAGCTATTATCAGCAAAAATGAGAGACCAAGTCATGGAAAATTCTGATCTCCTGCTTTGATAAGAGATAAGACCTATTAAGCATAAAGAACTTACAATAGGCATAAATCTTCACCTTTTAATAAGCACACAAATTTACATTTGGAAACTCTGAAGATTATATCACTGTAATGTAAAGAATATATTTTGGTGCTGTACCTTGCTAGTCAGAGGAAGAAGAGAGAAGTAAGCACTAACTGAAATGCATTCTAAGTTTTCATCAGAAAGCTCAGCAATGTCAGTGGACAGACTCTAAAATAACCAGTTTGATTAAAAGCAGCCACAAGATTTCTTCATCTAATCTTAGAAATTTGGGGTATCTAAAGTGATGTTAAGAGGCTCAGTTTCCAAATATCTGGTTACCCATTTACCCCTTCATGAGCCTCTGCTTCACATTCACGAGAACAAATGGAACAGAAAAACAAAACAGTCACATTTTCTTGCTTATTTGGAAAGTCACAGCCAGCCCTTATGAAAGGAGGGGAGAGGGAGAGAGCAAAGGCAGTTCCTAATGCCCAACATATATTTTACAATCAGTCAATAAATCATCCTTCTTCTGTTTGTAGAAATGCCTTAAGCAGAACAGAGCGGTCCTGAAATGGTTCATTACTTACAAACATTTGATGGAAGTGGATTCAGCTTTTGCTTTATGATCCAACATGCTGGAGGAAGATGAGTTTTCTAGATGAGATACACGCTGTACACACAAAACCAAACTGCTTCTTTCTGCTTTTCAACACTGCCCAATGTGCTGGGTTAAAGAAAAACCCAGGAATGGGCTGCTGCCAAAATGAGCCCCACAGTTATCATTTATCCCTGCTAGGGACCTTGATCCTTGCACAATTCATCTTCACAGCACTGTGGCAAACAGGGAAAACCTCTGTTACACATATCCTTTATCACTTTTCCTTGAAGTTACTTTAAGTCTTGCAGTTTATTAGTGTTTCCCTCAATTATGACCTATCTCAGYAATCTGCCTTTCAAGCCACGCTCACCAAGCCTTTCTCGAAGGGCCCTGAAGCCTTGCTGATTGAGCTGTCTCACAGAAGCCTTGCTAATAGTATACATTTGGAGTGCCTTTAATCATTTTTTGAACTTAGGAAATTCTCATCTGTTAAACTGCAGTGGRCCACAGAGACACTTTATGGCTTGTCACCAGTCGAGATCAGCTGAAAGGAATGCAGAGCGGCGCTTTCAAATTAAATCAGTTTTTCAGGTTGGACTGGCACAATCTGTCTCCAGCAAAAGAGGAGCTTTTTATTTTTTGAGTGGAACTTTTAGAGCAAATTCAATCCTCCAATTCACACTGCTGCTCCCTTTACATTTGACACTGCACAGTTAAAAAGCTGACTGTGGCATTCTCAGGCATCCTTCCAGCCCAGTGGCCGTGTGCTGTCTGCCAAAAGCCCATTCCCAGAACAGCTCCAGCTTAGCACACACAGGGAGAGGCAGAGAAGGAACACTGCTATAATCTGAGGGATTTTCACATGCAGCTTTACTGAGTGTGATTAAACTGGCTTTAACCTTGCTCTTRACCTTCTCTGCCCAGTGCCAGGAGGCACTGCTTTGTAGCTCATCCAAAAAGGAGAGAGCCACCACGGAGCTGTGCAGGTGTTAACAGCACCCTTGTGTCTGTGGGAGAAAGGAAGAGTTCACTCATGACCCAACATGAGAGAAGACAGAGGATTTCCTCGCTTTTCCCTCTAAGATCAAGTTTGCCCATCTCCTGGAGAAGAATGACTTACTAAGGAACACAAACTTGCTATTGACTGAATGGTAAAAATGAAACAGAACAAAACAACAACAAAAGTAACTATTTTGGCCATGTTTATATGTGCTCTGAATTTACATCCTGTGAATGTGCTGCCACCTTCTCTGAACACTCATGGGAAGAGAATTTCAACCCCCCCTGAGTTTAAATGGTCACAGTGAAGGTGCCCCTGCCCATGGCAAAGTCAATTTTTAAGATCCCTTCCAACCCAAAAAATTCTGTGATTTCTTTGATTCTCCTAGTGACCTCTCCAAACATCAAACACACATTCCTATACAACCCTGTAATGCAAACACAGTTAATCTAGGCTGAAAATAAGTAAAATCAAAAAAAAAAAGGGAATATATTCTGGTGTAAACTGAAATGTAAAGGGACAGTGTTTTGTAAGTGACAAAATATACCTTGAATTTGTTATTTACATTCCAAACATATCATAAGAATAATATTTTTTTTCCTAAGAATGCAGGTGTAACATTATATAGCCAGTCACAAATAAAGTATTTATAGAATACTTTCTTAGAGACATTACAGAAGAGTAGAGAATGAGAAAAGTACAGTTTTTCTGTGAGATATTTTATATAGATATTAAATATTTGGTGAATTCTAAGGAGAAAAAAAATGGTAAAAAGTTATCATAGAACCAAAATACAGCAGAAATCACTTCTGAGCTCTTCTCTCTGGAGGCACCAGAACACTTCATGAGAGGTGGAGTAAGAGTAGAAGAGACTTTTTTTCAGGAAAAAAACAATCAGACAAAAATGCCCAGTCTTCCAGATTACAAAGAACCTGCCTTTCTGTCAAGAACTAGCTGCTAGATTAGGCTAAGTAGGAGGAAAGGGAAAATATGGAATATTCTGTCTCAGCCACAAAAAATATTTTGCCCTATAGCAAAAATAAAATAAAATAAAAAAAAATTTTAGATGCAAAATTCCTTATCTTCCAATATCAGAGTTGGAATCYAGTTCTGTGCCTCATGGCTTTCCTCTTTCTTCTTTCTTTTCCTTGTCCTTTTTCTSTTTCCCATCCTYTTGTTTTTAATCTTGCTCCCACAGTCTGCACCCTTCTTTCCCCCAGAGGCAAATTAAACTCAGGACACTGAYTGAAAATTCACACCCAGGCTCTCAATGAGTGCATCATGGCTGTGTCTCCTTTTGGGCAAAGGAAACCACAGAAAGGTTTTAGCACACTAAAGCTGCCAGARCAGCCCAGACACCACACACACACAGAAGGCAGAGTCTTTGTAAAAAGAAACAAAAACAAATCTTAGGAACAGCAACCACWAATTACTCCATTCTGCCCATCTCCCTTTCCATATTTGCTTCCTTTTTTCCCTCAGTGGCCTTTCCCACCTCCCAAGTACATGACTTCTAACCCAGACAACCCTTCCATCTATCAAAAGCCTGACATCCATGTTTCTGCTTCCCCAGGACCAGCCCTGTCACTCTGCCACATCAGCTCCCGTTGGTGACAACTCCTGGCACGTTCCCCCTCAGCCAAGCTCTGCCTCCTTTTGCACCACACAAAGCACTTTAGCAGCCAAAGCACAACAGTCTGATARCTGCTCACCCAGTATCATGTATCTTCTTATTATCTGCTACATTATCCTTATCTAATTGCATGCACTTTGGCTCAATCTGACATTTTCAAAACTACAGATGCTTATTAGCTCTTCTTAGCTAAAAGAAAAAATGTGCATTACAGTGATTATCAGTCCCTGGCACTGCCTGTGAAACATTGTAATGAGGGAGACCTTTAGCCCACCATAAACAAGCACAATCAGGGCCTGTTTTGGTTATTAGCARTGCTCCCACAAATGTTGCCACTGTCAGAATTAATGACAGCACTACTAATTATTAATAATCTCATGTTTCTGTCTATGGATTCTTTCTAGCCAGAAAGCAAAAATTATTTAATTCTGCACCACCGCGAGGACGCCACAAATGAAGTCACGGTCTTGATTCCTTTATGGTGCCCAACAGCTGCAGGTCCTGCCTCTCAGGGGTAAATAACTGGCTGAAGGTCATGCAAGACTTCCCTAAGTTATTCCAATGCTCCAGCACTGATCCATGCCCCCCTCAAACAGAAGGTATCTGTGTGCCCAGAAATCAGTGAGMATCACCCACTCCCTGAAGAAGCCTGTTTCAATCTCMCCATCCTCACACACAGGGAGTACARACAAGGCAAGCACAATAGATGGGGTTACAGTGATCCTAAACCTTGGCTGTGTCAGCTCTAATTAATTRCTCTTGTTTGCAATGACTCACTGTATGTGTTCTGACAAGTGTTTGTGCTGCAGTTCATAACAAGAACAAAGAAGCTGCTTCAACAGCACCCACTTTATCAGAGACACCATTGTGAAGCACTATAATACCTTCAGTGTTTTCTGCATGCCTTCCCTTGTATTTGGGATTAAACCAAAAATATTTAAAAAGGAAAAGGAAAGAAAAAAGAAGAAAAATAAGAAGTTAATRTAGAGCAGGCAGAGAAACTGTAACAATGAAGTGCTTAAATTCAATATGCCTAGCAGTAAGAGTAGTACAAGTGGCAATCTTTAGTTTACTATAAAGCATTTATGTGTCTATGGCAACATGGYTGTTGATTTCTACAGCTTCCCTGAGAACAAAGTAATAGAAATTTGGTCTCTTAAATATTGCTTTTCTAGCACCTAGATGAAATAGAAAGAGAAAAACAAAATCAAAACCAAATCATATTTAATACAGGTTATACAGAAACATGAGGAAAGATTTAGCWATAAATTACAAACAAATAAAGATAGGATTCTACAGTCACATGAAACATAATCCCACAAGCAATCTGTGCAAATCTCAGAGCTGTGTATGCAATAAACTTATCTTGGGACAATCAGTCTCTTATGTAAGAGGTCAAACACAATTTAAAGCAGATCCCAACATCCCCTTTGCTCTCTGCTCAAGTCTGCTTGGGCTTTCCCCTGAAACACAAGATAACCCAACCTGCCTGCCCTGAGAGGAGGGCAGGGGCACAGGCAGGAGCTGAACTTTGCAATGCCAGAGGGAATATCACTGGGAAGTGGCTGGAGTGGAGCCATCTGGGTTTTGCTGGGATATCCRTCCTCAGGCACCAGGGCACAGGGAGATCAGGCTGCCAGCAGCCACCTGTTAGACAGGGAGCAAGAACTGGCTTATGGCTCCCAGCACTGCAAAAACCCACAGAGTTCTCCTCCCATGAGGTAGGGCTGAGGGACGGGGGAGAGGAAGAGATGAGCTGTGTTTGCTGCCTCTATGGCTTCTAAGGGATTTAGAAGTCTTGGGAGCAAATGGGAAGAGCTCTCCATCCCAGAGCCACCTCCAACACCACTCCACCAGCTGCCACAAGATTCCTTTTCTGTGACCCTGGTACAAGTGTTTGTTTTGCTACTGTTAGCAGGTCATACTTTTTCTTTTGCCAAAGGCTGGCCTTATAAATAAAAYTCTTTTTTACTCCCCCTTAGCCAGAGGCACTGCAGGACACTTGAATTCATCTCCACAGACACAAACTGTACGGACTGGGCTCTGCAAACTCTGCTTATACCCTTGAGAAGGGACAACAGGCAGTAACAAGCCTCCTGCTGCTGCTGGACTTCTCCCTCTGCCCCTGCCAGAGCAGGAGGAAAGCAGCAGGCACAGGGATCCTGTGTAAACCTCCTGGGGGCTCTGCTCACCAAGTGTCTACAGATCCAGGGCTTGGAGACTGCAGCAACATCTGTAATTGCTCAGTCTGCATGGCTTTCATTTCTCCTCTGACCAAAATGCCACAACTACGTTCTTCTATAGAGAGTTTGAGCTTATTTTAATGGAAAATAAGGAACAGGAACACACTTTTGTCATAAACACTTTAAAATTAATGACTGTGGTATAACTGGAGCTGAGGTTACCAGGCATTTCCTACTGCTGCATTTCCATTTCATGTAGCTCTGTACATTCAAGAGAGAAAGCCTGGGGAGAAATTTGCATTTGCTTTTGAGGTCTGCCTAGACCAAAATCTGCTTGAAATTCTGGAGCAGATGTTATTGACAAATACAGAAAAGAAATACAAAAAGCCCCAAACCACCCCCTCCCTGAAATATTATAATGAAAGCATTAAGATACTCCTGTCCTTCTTTTTGGATGATTTAAACCTGCTTTAGCTTAAAGCAAACTCCAAAGCCTTGAAGAGCTAGAGGGAAACATCTGACATTTGAAATGTCACAGGAAAACTGTCAGAAATGAGTGCTAGATACAGGAAAGACTTAAATGTGCCAGACTTCACAATTAGTTTTAMACCTGTAAGAATATCTGTGGTGATAACTTGGAACAATTTTTAGTCCTAAAGCTCCTGGGGCCCAGAACCAGAAATTGCAATAGCTCACGAGGCTGAGGCACAGCAGACCATGGAGCTGGGATGAACTGTCCATGTGCCACCTCAGCCTCCAATTTTCCATCTGCAAAATGAACATAATAATAAGTGCAGGTTTAAAAGGCACAGAGGCTGCAAGTCCTGGAAGAATCTATGTAATAGCTGAGCTCTACTRACAAGCACCTTGTTGAGAGTAAAATAATTTACACTTCGTAAGCGATAAACAATTAAAAACCATATTCAGTTTTCCTCAGCAGAGAGTCACAAAATTGACCTTTTTCAAATTACCTCACCCACTTCAGTACCTCTGTGTAAACTGAAATGTTTGCAGAGTGAATGAGGACCAGACCCCTCTCTACCTCTCCCCCTGCCTCCATATTGCAAGTTCCCTGAGGCTTAAAAACTGCATTAATCTTTGCTGTAATCTTTGGGAAGACTTTCAAGTGCTATTTTWACAAAATAAACTATTAAATATCTCTAAATTAAAGTGCTTAAAAAATAAGATGCCACTGAAGCTCTGGTTGCATGTAGAAAATTTAGGTTCCCAAACACCCTACAGGTGGAAATGTTGTGAAGGACTTGACTTTCTACAGAGACCACTGCCCRCTCCCCCTCCAGAACACTTTCCTGGATTGTCCCACCACACTCTCCCTCTGTTCCCTTCTGCACTGCTCTGTGSTGCAAAACATCCATGAGCCCAATGCTCATTCCAGCTCTCTTTTGCAGTTATATACTGGCAGTAGAGATTATGGCACAGTGATCCAWTCCTACAGATGAATGCATGCACTCAAAATATGCTTTAACTCRGTTAACTCACCCACACTGAATCTTACCAGTACCAAACACCCACAGTTTAATGAATACACATAATATTTTCAAAGATGCATATATCAGTTAAAACAAAAACAAAAAAAGGTCTAAAATAAGTATTTGTGCATCTAACTAGGAAATATATTCCAGTATGTATTTTTGTGTTTGACCACAAATCTTTTGAAACACCTTGAAACTATAAAATTTAATTATCTGYGTGTACTTTTGAAAAGACACACTGTATCACCACCTACTATGACTGAAARAGGCTTTTAGGAAAACAATGGCTTTTTTTGTTTGCTATTTGCTTTCCTTTGGAAGAAAAGAGAAAAACACTCTCCTAGAAAGAAGGTCTGTTTCTTCCCTCCTTCCTCCATGTCTGAATAAGGGGCCACTTACAACCACTGCTGAACCATTTCTTATGAGCTTTGAAAACAAACATTTCTCCCTGGTGGTGAAAAAGAGAGTTACAAAACTGCCACCAGCTCCAGCAGACCTAGAGAAAGCACTGAGGAACCCCCAGGCGTGGGTGTGAGTGTGCAAACAAGTGTGTGGCTGATGCTCTCCCGTGCAAGGCAGGAGGAGCTCCCCAGGAGCAGTGTGAGCACCACACGCTGCCACCCCTCGGCCACGGGATGGAAATGCGCTGGGAATCACCCTGCACACCAGGCACACATCCCGGGAAAACCAACCTGCAGCTCGTGAGCACAACCGGAGGTTTTGCTGCACCAGCACAAACGTAGATCTGTTAGCCCGAAGTAGCGTAAAGCTTTTTATTTCGAGGGACAAAATCTGCTGACTCCCCAAAAGCATCTTCCGAGGTGTGATGCACACCCTAAGGGCTGCCTTCAGTCTGGCCTTTCCTGAGACAAAAATATATGAATGTGTGAAGAGCAGCACATACTCACTGATTTTTTTTTTTCTTCTCTATGTCTTTAAATGCCCCTTGGAAACCACCCTGGGCTCAGTCTCTGCTTTCTGCACTCGAGCTCCCAGCTCAGAAAGGGAAACAACGTGAGCCGAGTACTCTACGTGAGGGATCCCAACCTATGGCACAGCTCACTACTATYGGAGAGATGATTCAGCCTCTTCACACAGCTATTCCTGAACACTTAAAAATACATCTTCTCTGSCAGATTTTTTAGTGTGTGCATCATCACCGTGGCTAGTGAAGGCTGCAGAAACAGAGGCGGATTTTTAAACTGGCAGCAAMTATCATAAGTTTGTTTARTTATAGATAAARCCATAAAGCAAAGTATAAAAAGTGKATCACCTGCAGAMCAGTGTCCAGTATTCAGTAATCACAAAATAGATGATGAGCTTCTGTGCAAACATGACCCATGATTTTAACAAGGTTTAAAACTATTCCTTTTGAAGGAAGTAAGCTGCAATTTTTATTTGTTTCAAAAGGTGAGCTTACTGAATGTCAGCAGAGACTATTTCCATGGAAATCACCATTCCTGCTCTCTGCATCTTAATGGCTGGAGGATAACTGAGTTCAGCATCCAAGAACCCACCAAGAAGAGGCAAAACAGGAGATTTTTACAGACTTAAAACAGTTGGTTTTGCCCATACACACAGCAGTRCAGAGCTATAGATAGACTTCTGCTAACAATTCAGCTTGTTATAGCTTACAACAAAGTTAGGGTTTCTGCAGTCCCAAAACTCTCTCTATACAATCAATTCACTCATCTCTTCAGGAGAAAAACACCCCACTTTGGAAATGCCTGTTGCCTGCAGCTCAGGCCTCAACACTGCTGAGGTTCTGTCCTTGACACACATTCCTAGGAGACATTATCTCTTCCCATTAGACAAATGATGAACTGAAAATTAACACTTTCAATTACATGCAATAGCAAGTCTGACATACCAAATTAATTATTTTTTTTACACTGATGGCTYTGATTCTCACTTTCTCAGACTCACTCTGTTAACAAGGGATATTTTATTTACTAGATCCTTAATTTATCCAAGCACAAAACACAGTTTTACTGAGGCATCACAAAATGATCTCTATTTGTATCTAAATGAAAAACTTCTCAAAAGGTAAATAGGTCTAAATAATCAACTGCAGAACTGATTAAGTATAATATATAGCCAAATATCATTTTAAGCAAATGCAGAAAAGAGAGAAATATTCAGAACTCAGTTGTTGAAAGAAAATCCAGAGGAATGAAAGCTTTTATACTTTGGGACTGTCATTTTTTGTATGCTTAAGTCTCCTATTAAAGTCAAGAAGAGTTTTGGCTTAGTAAGGAACCTGTAAGAATGCAGCATGTGGCTTTTCATATTTAAAAAATATGATGTTCCACTGGAGGATTCAATATTTTTAACAGATAACTTATCATACRAAATTCACTTTAAAAAGTACTTCTGTGATCATTGTTTTACAGCCCATGCCTTAACAAAATGGATCAATATTCCATGTTACAGGAAAGTGTTGAATTTTTTATGCACCTGATTAATGCATTGTTATCATCCCAGTAATTAAAAGGAGCAGCATTACACACAATCAGCATGATACATCTTACTCAGCACCTCCTGGCAGTTGCCTGCAAAAATTAAACTCATTAATCACTGTGATGCTAAGAAAAAAAGCCTGGAAAAGATGAAGAAGCTCTATTTTATGGGAAAAAAGTTCTCAAGTCAATGTGTAGGAACAAATCCCTTCCACTGTACAACATGCAAAGCATTTATCTCATCAGTCTAAGAGAGAAACCAATCAAAATTACCACTTAAAAGCTAACCTCATCAATCTAAAACAGAAAATTATGCTAACAAAATTGTTCATAACCTGCTATACCACCACACTAAACTGAATGAAGAGTTCYCACAGATGTTTCCTCATCTAAATAAATGTAGTGAAAAGCTAATCCTATAACAAGAAAAATATGCCATCTGAATTTTATTTAGAGCTGTTGCAATAACTTTAATATCAATAATGCCACTGAGCCAACTAGGAAGTGTTTTTCTGGGATAATTTATACAGAACCTAGTTTCCTTATTACTCCTCCAGTGAATAACATGATTGTCTCATCAGACGAACAACGAACATGAAAAATGTTAAAGAGTTTATCCAGGTTTTGTTCAGCAGTTAGGTCTACTAGATATATATACACATATATATATATATTTTCTCATACACTTGACATGACTTGTATCATAGTAAAAACTATCTAAAATTCTAAAGAATGCTATGACCTCTACTTTGCCGTATTTTTATGTAACTGAAACAATGTTCTCAAATGTGTCTCAGTGGTGTCTGTAAGTCAGCAGTTGTCTAATAAAATCATTATTGGTTTTGATTTTAATTTTGTTAGGGAGTGACTACCTCCTCTTTAACTCTGTATGGGTTTTAAAGTGGTATTTTTCCACCAGGAGTACTTCCAGTGRACAGAATGCTTACTTACAACACTGTGACCTTCAAAGGCAAGATCCTGTCTTTCCCTCTGTTTTGTTCTGCACTGATGTCCGTGCTGGTGCTTAAAAATACAGTGCTGAATGCAGCACACATATTTCAATAGGAAAAGTCATCATCAGTAACCCATAAAATACACTCTGTTCTCTCCCTCTTATTAATCACATGACAAAGTTAGGAACAGAACAGTCTCATTCTCAGGTTTGTTTTGATATTTCTAAGTGTGGAAAGGGAAAAAACCCTTTGTTTCTGTATGTTTAAGTTCTGGATTTTCCTATTACATTGATATCAAAAGATGAAAGGCAACATGAATACCCCATTTGTGCAAAACACAAGTCTAATCTTAGGAAAGAGTTTCCAATGCTGTCTCCTTAAGCCCTTCCCCATGATGAGCACTAGCACATACTCCTGGCACCCTGCACACACAGGCCACTCTCCTTGTACTTATCCCAGAGTCTTTGCCAGCTCTCTGCCTCACTTYTCCCCTTTCCTCGAGGGTCTCACCCCCAGGGCTGCATTTACTCATCCTGAATGAGCCTGGCTGCTGCCACTCAGTCTCTGCTGATCTCGCCACAGACAAGGGCAAGAGGTCACTGTCAGCTCGCCTCAGCACGGGTCCTGGGAGTGTTTGGGAGAGCAAACAGCTCCTCCTCCCTGGGTCAGGAGGGGTTTGGCACCTCGGGCAGCCCCTTCTGATCCGGGACAGAGGGATTTGGCAGCTCGGAAGCCCCTTCTGATCCAGGTCAGAGGGGTTCGGCACCTCGGACAGCTCCTGTCCCGGGATAGGCCGGGTTCGGCACCTCGGACAGCTCCTGTCCCGGGATAGGCCGGGTTCGGCACCTCGGACAGCTCCTGTCCCGGGATAGGC
>CADDXX010000115.1:971953-988588 GCA_902810485.1 Alauda arvensis | reverse complement strand
GGACACAAAGGAGTAATCAAAGAAAGCCACAAAAAGGCAAGATGAAACCACTAGGCAGGAAAAACACCAAAGATTAAATGTCTGAATTTAAAAGTTTCAAAGAAAGTACAGAAAAAAGAAAACATTCAGCATCACAGCCCAGCTCAAAACCAAAAGAGCCTCTAAGGACCAATTCAGATCCAAATACATTGTTTGTGGTTTTAATTCTTAAGAACCAAGATTTCACATAATTGCATTTGCTTAGTCATGCACGCACATATTGGGCATGTATGTGTGTACACAATTCAGGGAAAAATTATATTAAAAGAACACAAAATTGCAATGTCAAACACTTGAAAAGCTCAGTAAAAAAACAAACAGCCAAGTGGTCCTCATCCACCAAAAGATCCTGATCATGTAGCTTTGGGCTGTGATTCATTTGCCCAAAAATAAATAATTACAGCTATTTAAAGGCATTTCTGATTCCAGCTCTCCCCTCCACGACAGACCAGGGACAGCAGAAACAATTTAATGCCATGTTCTGGGTATCATGGTGGGTGAAGGAAGACAGTTTGCACCAGCTGGGAACTGCAAGACACATTTCTGTCACCCTGCTACAGCCAGAGTGACCTTGTGTGGAAGGGCTGAGCAGGCAGCTGGGTGCAGAAATATCCCGAATAACCCCCTGCAACAAGATGCACCGGGATCAGTCTGCCAGTGCCACTGCTGAAAGCAGGAGGATTTTTCTGAGTCATAGGGGGATCCAGATGATTGCATTAGGGACTCTGGAGAGCACTCCAGCCTGCCTGAGCACAAGTTATCTCAGGATGTGGCTTGTCCCYGCAAACGTGTTGTGGTAGTCCTGCCCCCGAGGCACTGAGCAGTGCTGGAAGCACCTCCACCCTCCACTTGCTGCTCATCTGTGCATGACTGGGAGCTCAGAGTCCTCTRAAATGTCCTGGTTATGTGACCAGATACTGGCATACAGCGTGCACACCAATGGGGCATGGAAAGCATGGAGCCAAAAAAATACAAAAAACACAGGAAACATCAGGATATGGCAGCAAAATGGCATTAAACAAACACCACRTCAGGAACTGGGCTTGCATTGCAGCAAAAGACCTTTCCAGCCCATGGCAAGATTTGAGGAGAAGTGAGCAATTTGCGTTATAAAACGCGYGTAAAGAGGCAAAACATTTCAAAAGTACAAACATAAGGTTCTTGTCTCTAAACACACATCCTACGTGTAAGAAAACTCCTCTCCCTAAACCCCTGCAATGAGATCCCAAGATAAAAATCAAGGCACTTCAAAACAGTGTCCTCAAGCGTCTTTTAGTTGTATATTTAATTCAGTACCCRAAGTTTTGAAGGGAGATTTGATTCCTAACTAGTGACATTTCCATCAAAATAAAGCCTGTTAGTTAAGACATTTCCCTTGCAGCACCAAAGTATGTTTTACTGACATTTTTTWAGCATTCAGATAGAAATGACACTTTTTTCTCCCCATGTTGTATAAATAAACAGCGTCCCCATATTTCAGCACTATTAATGTAACACAATCCAAAGCAGGTCAAACCCAAGCCCTACTGCCTTTAAAACTACATTAAATATTTGTTTTCAGACAAATCAGCTCAGAATAACACTGGCAAAGAAACAATCCAGCAATATTACTCCTGGACATTTTTTCTTTGGCTATAACTTCTATCTGTCAGGGAAYTCATGCATTGTTATTCACATTCCATTCTTCTGTTCTGACAAAGCAATTTATGAGCTTGTCATCTAAATAATATAGAGTTTGTTGCAGACAGAGCTAAACATGTTTCTAGTTTTCAAGTGGTAATAGTTATTAAGCAGCTGATCAGTGGGGTTTTTTTTAGCAAAGTATAATTTTCAATAGTTCATGTACATTTTTTATTATTTGAATGATTACATATTCATTTTTCAATGAATTTGTAGAGGAATTCTAGAATTCCCTGGTTATTTTTTTTAATATCAAAGCTGAAAAGGCCAAGTTAGTATTTTCTCTTAAAATGACTGTATTWATCAATATAAAACATCTGGATTTCTGATAATAGCAACTGTCTAGGCATTAGAGAGACAAAGATAYAATATTTTAACTCCTGTTACCATGGTCAGCCAAGATAAAATCATCCAGCTCATKAATCTCCAATGGCCCCAGGCTTATGCCTTCTATACATCTGCTGCCTGGTGTCAGCTACAAACCCARCCAAACCAGAGCAGGAAATCCCTTTCCTGTGTCAAATGCACCAGTTCAGCAGTCCCTGAGGACACACTTGATCACTCCTTTTGGTCAAAAGTCCCCAAACAAACAAGGAAGCTCTTCAGGAAGATTGGTAGAATTAGTTTTCTGGGCACCACAAGAATAATTCACTCTTCCACAAGTGGTGGAATGAAGGCTTTTGTGGGGAATAGAAAACACTGATACTCAAGTACTGGGAATGACAGACAATGGTGGCTTTACAGAATACAAGATTTTGGGGGAGAAAAGGAAGTAGGCTAAGAGAAAAGGCTCTTCAGGAGAAGAGATAGGCCCAGAGGGAGCCAAGAAGAAAAAAAATCAGAAGCAAATAGAAGAGGCAGGAACTCAGTGAATACCAGAGGGCTGAGAGAAAAAGGAGATGAAGACAAGTGAGGTCAAAGAGGCAGAGAAGAAATGGACCAAAACTGTCAGAGATGGAAAGCACCAACGTGCCTGGGGAGCAGGGAGCCAGGCTGGGGTGGCTCCAAGGTTAATTGGAGCCACACCACTGGGGGCATTTTAAAACCAGGGAGATCAGCTGCTCCAGAGGGCAATTCCAACACCTGGTGGATAAATGCTCTCTGAGGGGTCAGTAAGACAGGTGATTGTAACCACCAAGAGKCTGATACCCACCAAGGCCTAATTAAATGAAATCAAGAGTGCATGGCTGAATATCAGCAGGTTCTTCCCGGTGGTGTGAGCAGGACTGCTTCCAAAGAAAATGGGTGGAAGTCCTAATGCTGAGGGCACTTATAAATAGCCTGTGTGAGGCATTAKAAAATGTGCTGTAAGGCATAATCCTGCCAACTGGCAAAACTACAGATCACATGACCAAAAAGGTCTTTCCCATATGGTTTTTTTTATGATTTTGCAGTTGGTGCAGAGGTGATGAAAGGCAGAAAAAAAAAAAAAGAAACCAACACAGAAGAGAGGAGACAGGAAAAACGGCTGTGCAAGTCTGGTGCTAAAAAAGGTTATGCAAAGTCTAAGTTAAAGAAAATGCTGATGCAYGTGTGTTTGTACAGCTGCACACCACATCAGGGTCCTGGCTTAGCCCTGGAGCTGGTACTGACATTCACACCAACAGAAATTTGTACTGCAGACTGTCTTTCCTGTTTAATTAACATCCTGTCTTTGGGAGCTTTATCTGAGAGACATTAGGGTGAGATCCCAATTCTGTGTCTTCAAGAGAAGCCAGGAAGTCAAGCATTGCAGATAAATACATTTTTATGTGGATGCCACGAGCAGTTTGGCATCCATGTGAGCCTTGGCTGACATCACTGAGCTGGTCTCCACCATGCACACTCCTCCCTGCTCTGGAACCTGCCAGTGCTGGGTACTCAAGTCAGATTTGCCATGACAGCAAMCAGGTTTCCTGATTAATCTGATCTCTCAAGGGGGTTTTCAGTGAGAAAAGGGAATATATTTGTCTTCAGAAAGGCAAAGCAGGCTGCTGCAGGTCTATTAGAAAAGGAAGCATGTTACAAAAGCGTCCCTCTGTCACCTCAGGCTGACTGGCTCRAGGCAGGAGACACACCCAGCTCTGTGTGTGAGAGGGATGCACARGGTTCCTGCTCCATGGGTGTGCATGAGCCACACCTGCACACCCTCAACTGCCCAAGCTGGGAGGAGCTGATGTAATTCCTCCCTAATTCACCTCACTGAAAAACCAGCAGCACACAGAAGCTCGGACAAATTCTGAACTTCCACATGCCAAAAAGAACTTGTGCATGAAGAATCTTGCAGGAGCAGAAGGAGTTTAATGAGTTAGCATTTCAAATGCATCCCACAGGATTCAAAGGGAGCAGACAAGACAAAATAATTTAATTTAAATACTTTTTTTTTTTTTAATAATACAAAGATTTTCTTTAAACAGATCTGACTCCTCAGAGTAGCTGTCACTAAATTCACAGGGTTTTTTTTGTTGTTGTTGCTTGGAAGAGAACTAAAACCTAGATTTACTAAAAGACTCAGGGGGTGTAATGACACAAATTTTGGTTTTAGAAACCCCCAGCTGAAAGGAAACCCTAAAGAGAAATATGAATATGCAGGGGGAAAAGTATATTTAGAGAAGTGGACATCTCAAAAAGGCTACCTYAGACTAACCAAATATCCTCCCACTCCTTTGTTCTCCTTCTGGCCCTGCCAGACATATGTTTCTKCCTCCAGTTTGGCACAGATTCAGCATATTCAAATATTCTTCTCTTKCAGCATTTACAGAGAAAGGGGCAATGATGGAGGTTTGTAAAACCCCTCCCTGTGAGGGAGCAAGATGGATATGCTCAAGGAATAAATCCCAGATCTGGCAATCTTGAAAGCTGTAGGTACAATTCATCCCAGTTTCTGTCCCCATCAGGATTACAGCCAGGTGAGGAGCTGTTGTGGGATGTCYTCATGGGCAGTTCTGAATGCACAGAACTGTCACTGGGGGTACTTCAGGAAGTTTTCAGGTTGAACAGAAAAGCATCTGATGARTTMCAGTCAYCTGGAGCTAAGTGGGCTGCRAGCATGGATTTTATAGAGCACAGCYCTAGATTAGCTGTCTGAAGTTCCCCGAAATCACCTRAAAGTAAATAATCCCATTTTGGATTTGGGACTAATCTAAATTGGCAGATATTTGTGCTTCTTCACTCTAAGTGCCAGTGCATGTTCTTTCCTGCCTATTTGCCTTCATRAATTGATTAGGGAAAAAAGCTTACAGGCTTGCTCATGGTTTTCTAAGTACAAATYACATCATTTGTCCAATTCGCCTGTCTAAGTAACATAAAGCCCAAAATCACTGAGGCTCATGGAAGTTATTTTAAAGGTCTGTAAATGTTTCTGGTCAACTGCCATTATGTAACAACAAATACACAGGATTATAAATGSCTGTCAGAGAGTGCATTCATTTTTTAAAAGGTGATACACACACAAGGACAATAATTGAATAATGGGAGGACATTAATAAACTACATCTTTACCAGTTTAAAAGAAGTGCATGACCAAAGATGTTTAAGGCCAATAAAAAAACCAACCAATAAGAGSTTTTMATTTTAAACACCTCTTAGGATGTACCTGGATTAAACTCACCAACATTTGTGCTTCTTTTTAATTTTACTGCACTCTTTCAACATATGCCAGAGGCACTAAGCTCTGCAAGGTTATTCAGCAACGTGAGGTACTGGAATRCACACTGGAATTATCAAAATCAGATCAGTGATGATATAATCAATATGAGCTGCAGCTTTGGAAAATTCCAGGGGATATTCACATGAATCTTGACGTATTTACTGCATGTACCTAAATTTAGGGGCATTTTATTTCTAGTTGCTAGTTAAGCTTGACAGAGATCTTATTGGCTTGTTAAATAATATCTTTAAAAAACAAATAAACCCAATTYTTTGTGAAAGAAGCCAGGAACACACCTGGGCACTCCTGACTTAGAGATAGATCTATAGGTATATTTATTTGCATATGCCAAGGAATCATAAAAGCACATCAAGTGAACTGAAGAAAGAATTGAAAACTAACTTTAGAGATGTTCAATAATTTCACCACACAGATGAAAGCAATTCAGGACTCCTCTAAGTGAAAAAATACAAGCTGCTTCATCATGATCTGAATAAGAGTGTGACAAAAGCAATCCTGGGAAATTCTGACTGCAACTGATAATTTCAGACCTCTGAAAAAGGTTTGTTCTTCCAGAAAAAAAACCTGAATTCCCTCCAAGTTATACAAGCACACAGCAGCATTCAGAYCCTCCTGTTCCTCTCCACAAAAGCAGGCAAACAGCAACTAGGCAGCTARAAATGTCACAACAGGGTCCAAAAACCCAGCTGTTGAGTCGACCAGAGTTTCTGCAACACAACCAGAGCTGCATTTTGTAAAAGCACCAGCACCGAATGCAATTGTTGAAAAAAGGAGGCCACCATGACTTAAAGAAGTAACTTCTGATGRAACATCACTTGCTACACTGGCTGATGCCAGCCCTCCAGGAACCTTGTCAGCAATGGGCAGATGGAATGAGCATCACCATTTATCTGGAACTTACAGCTCTTAAATCACTTAATTGTTTCTCAACACTACATCTTCAATGATTTCATATAAACAACCACACTGTAACCTTCTTCAGCTTCATGAGGCCATGTGAATTTTACCATTTTTCTGTGGGAATTGTTAATTCTAGCCCTTACCAATTTAAACATGCCTTTGCCTATCCAGCAACTTGGCAAAACAGAACGCGCTACTGGTTCTGAGGATGATCATTTCCATGAAAATCCCCTTTACTGAGCAAAGAGCATTCCCATTCAGAGGTGCTGATATCCTTCTGTTGGTGCTGCYTGGTATTTTTGGAAGTGGAGGACGCCTCAAAAAAAACAGGAATGAGCATGGCCCAGTTGTGTCACGCAGCAAGACCCGGGTCCTTGAGGAGGGAGCACACGTGGTGCCCGCGTTTGCGGCGCATTATGACAAACGCAGGAAACAACCCGTCAGAGGTGGGAACGTTTGCTGGATAACAGGGATGACATAACCARAAAGTAGGACAGTCACCCCAAAATGGGGCAAAACCGTGTTTTGGCTAGAATAGGACATGCAGGAATTTAAATGAACTGGGATTTTCCTACCCAAAAAAAAAATCTGCCTTAACTTGAAACGCTTTTTCTTTGTATTAAAGCGCTTTCTTTGTATTAAAGAATTTGCAAGAAACTGTTGGAAACTGGCTTGTATGAAGGCTCAGCCCTTATAAGGTGTATTTGAGGGAGTTGAGGGTGTTCATCCTGGAGGAAAGGAGGCTCAGGGGAGACCTTACTGCTTTCTACAGCTCCCTTGGAGCAGGTTGTTGTCTCTCCCAGATGGAGACTGATCTCTTTTCCAAGAAACAGGATGACAGGAAACAGTCTCAAGTTGAGCAGGGGAGATTTAGACTGGATATTACGAAAAATTTCCTCMTGGAAAGGGATGTCTAACACTGGACCAGGCTGTCCTGGGCAGTGGTGGAGTCCCTGCCTGAAGGCCTTTAATAGATGTGCAGATGTGGCACTTGGGACATGGTTTAATGGTGGGTTAGCAGTCAGTATCAATGATCCTTTCCAAACTAAACAATACCATGATTACATCATCCTGTGGAAAAGAAAAAAAAAAAACACCTGAAAGGGGCTCAAATCTTTGGAATGTCCCACCCTCTTAAGCCTGAAAATAGTGTTGTTTTCAGAACACTCACTGAGGCCTGTTTCTAAATAAGTACACTGGCAATCATTTCATCCGTGGCTTGTTTTTTTCCAGGGAGCTGTAGAGGAGCACTGCTTTATCTGAGATGCACCTGTGTATGGAACTCCTGCTCCAGGGCTGAGGGGCTCCCTGTTATCACACCTGAACCTTGACTGGGATTCTCATGCTGAGCTTAGCTCCCCTCTCCAATTCTCCAGCCAGGCCACCTAGTTTAGGAGGCAGCAGAAGCTGCCTGCCCTGCCACCTTGCAAGCCCCACACGTGCCCCAAAATGTCATAAAGTAGGTTTGTGGGTCAGCTGCAGTGTGGGCTGCCTGCATATCCCAGCTCAGTGCTGCAGCCATGGTGGGAGAGGCCTGACTGCACCTTCCTGCTTATTTTAGGAGCAGCCTAAGGCAAGTTTACAAAGTAATCTCTCTCTCTTTTTTTGCTACCAGCAGTGCTTTTCTATAGAAGAAAAATACAATAAAAAAGATCACACTTTGATTTCTAAGCCAACAGCAGGCCTTTAAGATCAGAGCAGAGACTTTAAATTAAATATGCTCCATCACACAATGTTTTTGTCTATTATATAGTTGATATTAGAAAATAGTTGTCATTTCTTTATCAGATCCCTTTGGAAACTCACTACTGTTGGACCCTGCCCTCTACTGACATGCTTCTCTTCTGAACACAATGCAGTCTCTTATATAGATGGCACATTTAAAATGAGTCTTTTTTTCAAGAGAGAGGTAAAAAAAAAAAAAAAGACAGGAGGACAAAGCTTACAATTCTAGTGATTTCTATTTTCTATGTCAAATGGCTGAGAAAGAGCAAAAAGAAACAATAATTTGGCATTAAATATTAATAATAATCTGAAGAAAATTCTTTTTGGATCAATACAATTTTATAAATAAGAGTCTGGAATGCCTTACACCCTCCAGAAATAAAACTGGGTTTTTTCACAGTGTTTGTCAAGCCTGCTCTCTGAGTGTGAGACAGAAAAGATGCCAGACCTGGTAGAAGTTGCAGTGGTAAACAAGCAGCTGTGCCACTCTGCTAASCCACAGCATCAGCACACAGGGCACAAAGCAGCTCTGGAGGTGAGGGAGCACTTGCACTCCCCACACCCTGTGCACTCTGTGCTGCACACACTGTTCAAAGTGGCAAGAGAGTAAGCTTTTTGGTGTCTGTTTTCACTTAAAGCCCTTAAAGTAGAGACAACACCCATTAGGACTTACAGTAAATTTCTGAGATGAAACTTCTGGTCAGTATGTTTAGGATGAGACCAGCAGAGCTGAGGGGTTTGCTCACGTAGGTCTGTCCTGGGGGCAGGAGGGTGCACGTGCTTTATCCTGTGGCCTTTTGTTCCACAGGGTAATGACTCCTGTCACTGGGAAAGCTCAGCAGAATAAGGAGGAGATGAAACAWCAGGAGAGATGCCATTTGCTAATTTTGGAAGCAACAAGGCCCCCAAACCAGGGCTGTTCATCTGATSTGGTGCCCAGCTGCTTGTTTAAAATAGGCAGCTAATGGAAAAAGAACTAAAGCACAAGGATACTAAAAATTCCTTAGGTAATAACATTCATTCTTCCATTTCCACAGATGTCACTGGGGTCAATGTGTGTGTGCTCAGGAAATTGTATTTCTTATGCCACAGCCATCCCATGTTTGCAGCACAGTCTGGAGGAAAACCCCAACGTGCTGGCTTCTCTTTCTATAGGGTTCCCAGGTTGTTTATTCCAGCCAAAAGCCAGAGTTACTGTGGGCACAGAGAATGCTTCATGCCCTCCATACAATCATTTGACAATCTAAGGAAAACTTCCTGAGACTGCTGTTCASATTCCAGTGTGATCAATTGTATTAAATGGGCACTTTACCCTGAGTAGGGACTGCAGGGACTGGCAATACCTGAGCAGGCCAGCCCAAAACWCTGACATTATCCATAAGCCTAGAAATAAACATTTGGGAAAAAACCAGCTGTAAATACAGATCAGCATCACCACTTGAGGGTGCTGCAGTAGTTCTTAAATATTAGCTCARAGATGTGCTGCCAGGCAGGTGCTGTGCACAGAGCTACGTGGCAATAATTCACCTAATTACTTCCATGGAGGCACTCAGAACATTTGGAGCTAAATTAGCACAAAATACTGCTGAAAAGGAGAGCTTCTCCTGAAAGAGAGGTTTAAAATCCTAAAAAACCTTCATCACTAATCGTGGTGATAAAACGGGATTCTCCTTAAAAAGAGCTGGGAAAAGGAAAAATTAAGTCAAACATAAGAGGGCCCTCAGTTACAAAGTCACATGCATTTCCAGCTTCAAGGAATTCATTACAAGTATAAATTCTCAGCCCTGCACACACATTTCCTTTGACTGTAATACAAGAGAATATTTTTCAAGGCATATCAAATTGATTTTGCTATAAACTATTATGGGATTATAGCCTCTTTGAATAGTCTTCACTACAGGAAACACACAGAACTGGTCTCTGTGGGAAATGTATTGAATAGTCAGTAAAACACAAAGCAAGACCAAAATACAATAGAAAATGTTTCAAAAAGGCCACAGCARCCTAAATGAAGAGCCTGTGTCAAACATAATCTAGGACTCTCCTATTATGCAGAAACTCCTTTCTATAATAAAGAAAAAAAAAAAGTTATTTGCTTGTGAGGATATAAAAATGTGAAAAATGATAAATTATTATAATGATGTTTCTTTTGAAATGTATGAGATCATTTTATATGTGAAAGTATAGTGACTGAAATGAGCTCTCATTTGTAAAGTTTGTCCAATTCCAGTTTTTTAATCTCACTCTTATCAGGTACTCAAGAGAGTTGATCAGGAACTATTTCATGATACTTTTGGAAAATGCTGACCCATCCAAGTTAAAACTGCTAGTGGTAAAAGAGCTAGTTTAAAAGAAAATTCCCTGTCCTACGACATTGGTGGAGGGGGATTTATTGCTTAAGGTTAGAAGATATAAATCAGCCAACTTTCAGCCTGAATATAACACTAGTTTATATCCCAAAATAAAGTGATTTTGAAATTTGGGTGAAGAATGGAAAGAAGTTAAATGAAAATAACTCATTTAAGTTGAAACAAACTGATTATACTCCTCGGCTTGGCACAGAGCAGACAATTACAAGACTTATTACCCATGCCAGCTCAGAGCAGCAAAGTTTTTGAAGCCTTGAAGCCTTAGTTCCTCTCAGCTCTGATGTCCTTGCTGGGTGCCCACTAGAACACGGTGTGTTCTAAGGCTTTCTGAAACTATTAGAAAAGATGATGGACCTTGACCTTGAAGTCTAAGTACTKCATTTAGCTAGAAGAGTGCCCTGGTGCAGGGCTGAATGCAATCTGCAAACAGGTAAGTGCTAGGAATAATTCTCTGCAGTGAGAAGGGAAAGAGTCTCACCCTCTTTCCACCTCCTGTCCCTCRGGGCACTGCTCAGCAGCAGCTGCTRCTGCTGTGGATGCCACCCATGAGCCACAGCATGCACTGCCCGGGGCTGTGCTCTCAGGAATAAGGGACTGATCCCATTTTTGAAGAAGATTGGTTTCAACACAAAATCAATCTTTCTGCAGTGTGTATGCACTGCCCAATAAAYGCTCGAGCCTCTCCTTCCCAGCTGAAGATGACAGAGGGAAAGCAATGAGATGAGAGTGACTGCATGAAGGAGTGAAGAGCCAGAAATTCTTTCTGCAAACTGTTCTTCTGCTCTGGCCTCAGCACTCTAATAGCCCAGAGCCATTTGGCCCCTAGACTGCAATTCCCAGCAGCAGAAAAAGAGAACAAAATCTACCACAGGCACTTTACAGAGACAGGAGTAATCTCTGAGGCTRTGTAGCAAGACATTGTTTTATTAAAGTATCTGAAGTTAGAGCCAGTGTGTCAATAATCACTCTCTTTATAAAAAGTGTGTCACAAATAGGCAGACAATCTTGACACTATGTGGGTTTTCCTACAGCCTATTCATTTCTACATTGCATTGTTCAACCAGTTATTTTTAAATTTTCATTACTTTGCAGACAGTGCCCTGATTATTCCATSGAGAATGGTATCATTTTAAATACCTTTACAAATGCCTTTACAGATGATTAACATTAACCCAAGACCTATCTGCTTCCCTGTGCTAAGGCCACAAATACCAAATAAATATTTCCAATGATGAAAATAAAAGATATGTATAATTTTTACAGGTTAAAGGACTGCTATGAGGACTTTTTTGAAAGACAAAAATAGGAAAGGAAGATGGAAAACCATCTTGGCCTCATTTAAAATATAATTCCATCTCATACAGCTTGGCCAGCTCCTACAAGAAGTGTCAGCAAACAGGCCAGAGTGATTTGGCTTTTGGATGCACAGACACGAACTCGTGGTTATTGAAATGCATCTTTGCTACATGGGAAATTGTGCCTCCAACAAATTTTACCAAAGCMTTTATCTCCTATTAACTTCATCCAGACCAGGATTAAATTTTGGGCAAGCCTCTCTGATTGTTTCACTTCCCCATGAACAAAATGTGTGCATAACAACCTGCACCTACCCCAGAGGGGGCTGTGAAGATTAATGGTAGGAAAGCACCTGGATCCCAAGGACAGATTGTCCTAGTTATGTCTGGGTATGAAAAATGATCAGAACTCCCTTGTCTCTCAGAAAATGGTCATGGTTACTCTAAAAGACACATYCAAGCTAAGAGTTATGAACTCAAACACCAGAGCAGTTGAAACCATTAATAAGGAACATGTAACACTGTAAATGTATTTCACTGGGAAAAGGTCAGGATTGGAGATAGGAGACAGCCTTTCACATTAGAGTAACTCATACCACCTTCTCTTCATCAGTCATGTATTTCCATAACTGCTTCCTTTCAGTCATCTTATTTAACAAAAAGGATTTATGTTTTGTGGCAAGCAGCACTGTGGAAAAGGCATATTTATTAAGTCTGCCATTGCAAAATCTTTTCTAGTAGGTAAGTGTTAGGAGCCCTCAGCTCTTTCAATAAATAATTTTATTTTTTATTGCACAATAAATACTTGTACTTTATATATTGTTCAGTTTAATTACAGCAGTAACATGCTGGGTAACATTTCTAATTTCCTTCCAGTAAATAACTGGCATCAGCACAGACTCCTGTAAGCTCTCATTAAAGATGAGGAGCACTGACACTCACATTGAACCACTCTGGTTTCCTACACACAAGTGTTTTTAAAACATTGAAATCTCTGGGCTGAAATATTTAATTCAAAGGAGCATGTGGCTGTTTTTTGTCAAAGCATCCAGGAGAGCCAAAAAAAATCTGTGCAAACACTGAATTATGACATACTGCAATACTCCCCAAACTTCTCCACAGAAGCATTTCAAAACTTCTGTCCTCCTACCAGAAGATCTTGAGCACTGCATTGTGTGCATAGCAGGGTTAAGATCTACATCTTTTTATTTTATTTGTGTGCAGTGTGCAGAGAAAGGGGACAACAAAGTGATTTTCATTATTCCTGCTCCTCATTCTCCCTTCACAGCTTCACAGATGAGCAGAATACTGCTACTGYGGAGATAATTAGCACAGGCAGTTAATAAGAGATTGTTAATGTTTCACTGAAACACAAATAGCAAAAGATAAATAATTCCTCCCCTAAGATCTAAAGCAGAAAGAATAATTAACAGCTGGAGGGGAGGGAAAGCAAGAAGCTAGAACACACTCCAGAATTCCAATCTGCTRCCCAATTTTTTGCAGGGAAATATGAGTGTTTGTGCATTTATTCCAACATCTACCCACATCAGCAAAGCACCTTCACAACTTCCCACTGAGTTCAGTGATAGCAGAACTGCACCTGAAGCTGAAAATGCTTATCCTTGGAAATGGGAGATCCTAAYAATGTGATCACATGGTCAGCTGCTGTAAGAAATGTTGTTCAGTCTGCATGGAAATCTTTGCAAGATCAGAGCTACAGCTTTATAGTRTGGTCACCTCATAACCCAGTATCCTCACCTTTAGCCTGTGARGAGTTATAATCCTTCTTTCACTCCATGCTTTCTCCAGTTCTATCGTTCTCTTTCCTTTTACGAAAAAAAGCTTCACCACTTCTCAATACTTCCTAACTTCCTCTGCTCCTCAGGGAAAGGGAGAAACATGCAAAGCAGAATTAAGACAACCACTCAGTGTTTCAATTCAGCACCCCTAGAAAAAAGAGCTGTAACTAACTCATCCTGCATTTCATGCTACCCCAGGTACTGCCCTACCACATTTTTCTATAGAAGACATTTTTTTTTTTTTTTGCTTCTGAGGGATTCTCCCCACAATCCTCTTCCTAGGCAGCTCTCCCAGGCTTATCACAACACCACATTTTTTGCTTCCTAAGCCTCATTATCATTTGTACTTCTTTATGGCACAAACATACCCTTCTCCTAAACCCTGGCCAGACACTGCCAGGCTGTCAGTTCCTAAGTCTGTGCCACTCTTGCTCCCTCTGAGCTGAAATACAGAGTGGGTTTGTCCCACCCACTGCACTGGGACAAACCACCACTGAAGCTTTTGGCTCTTGAAAGGAGATGGTCTACACTAGAACACCCATTTCAAAAGAACTGCATTTCAAGGTCAAGCTTTTCAGGTGTTTTGAGTATGTGGTTGCCTCATTCCCATTATGCACTGATGGTGCTGTATGTAAAAAAAAAYCCTGCCCATCAGAATGTGCCATTTATGTATTCCCTCCAGAGCTCTGCCAAGCTTCTGGGCACAGCAGAGGAAGACACCTGTACTTGCCCCTYACACACAGCAATCCTCATTTACTGTGTGTCAGTAAAATTCCCCTTCCTTCTCTTGGGRACTCTGCTTCTTTAGGCAGCAGATGAGCAAGCTTTGTAGCTGACAGTAGGCAACACTCCTCTATCCCTTCCCTTGTACAAAAAGAACCACAAGTTCTTGCTCCCAGGCTGTCTGCACACAGGATGGCCAGAGGGCTCTGCAGGGCAGGGCAGCACCATGGCAAGGCAGGAGCACACAAGCAGTGTTTCTATGCCCAGACACYCTCCTGTTCTGGGATTACTGGAGAAAGTGTCTAAAGAATCCATTTCTTAAAGTCATCAGACTAAATCACTGAGATGTTTTCTTTCTGCAGCACTGAGGAAAGGTAGTTCTAGAGGAAAAGGAAGTTTAGTAAAAACAGAATGTGCTATGACAACGTTTGTTTATTTAGATTTAAAAGAATTCACAAACCTGCCTCCCCATGGGTCTCAGTGCCTTGATATCATTAACTACCCAACAGAATTTCAACAGCTTTAAAGTCACCCATTTCACAGAAACCCAGGCAGCAAACCACTTTTGAGCTACCACTTGTTTCAGTGCAGGTGGAAGAACTCCACTCTGCCTTTTGCACCGTGCTCCAATTCTTTAAATATGGGTTATTTCAGTCCTTTGAACAGAAACTCATTCCAGAGTCCTGGAGAACATTTTTCTAATTGCCTTAGCTCTTAATGGGCACACAGGTCAGGCACCCTTCTGATCTCAGCCTGATGATGCAAGACTGATCCTTGTGCTGGACAAGATCCCAGCATAAAATAGATCACAGCCAGCATCTTGTGCACCATCCATGACCTCAAAATGACCAGTGGAGATCCTGGGCTGGCCATGCCAAGCAAAATGTTTTCCTCAGGAGGAGGAACCTTGCATCTGCAAATGCACATGGAAAAGTGCACCTCCACAGCTGGCCTGTGACAGTGTGACAGTAACCTGTCCATGGATGGCCAGGCATGGACAAGGCAGCTCACAGGGAAGGYCAACAGGCATTGTCCAAAGGAGATCAGATGCAATTCTTCCTCTCTAAGGCACAGAACATACCTGCCTCCTCATCCTAGCCTCAAGGCTTCCACAGGGCTGTAGATGAAGCTCAGGCAGTTTGCTTTCATCCACACTGAGGCATGAGTGGAGAGAGAAGCTRACTTCCAGCACTCCAGATTCACTCTGGATACCTCAGTGCTTGTACAGACACATGGTGGGACACACAAACATACAGGACTTGCAAAATATGGAGCCTCAGTGCAGACTGGAGATATGCAGGGCTTCCAAACTCTCAGCAGTCTAAAGCTGGAACTCAGGCCCAATCCAAAGTCCACCAAGAGTCTTTTCACAGGCTCCAATGTTAGACCTCAATGTACTGAAAGAAGAACTGAATTCTCCCAAGAGTAACAAACTAAACCCAGATAGGCTAAGGGGAGTAGAACATTTATRAGATATTATGTTCATCCTGGGATTGTTTATACCTAGAGAACCAGGCTTCTTGTTTATTTGTAAGGAAAGTACAGCCACAGCATGCTGTCTAAATGAGCAGAATTTCCATCTTTTAGTAAGCTTTTTTATTTAGACAATTTGGCAGTATTTTACCCTCCTCCTGCACTCTGAATWTTACCTGTGATGCCCTTGTCTATACACATCTTTCATGACTCTGGCAGGAGTACCACAGACATTACAAAGCACCACCAGTCATTTCACAAGTGTACTTCAATGAGGTAAAATATATGGCATATTGCAACTACAAAAYACATTTTAATCTTTCCAAAACCTGCTTCTGTTGATGACCCATAAAAGGGAGRAGTTCWAAACACYATTTCAYTGCTTATYTTCCCTGCCTAGGCTCCAAAATTACAAGCTGAGAAATGTTATGGGTCTGAATGAACTGACCACCTGCAATAACCAAATTTCTTTCTACTRTTTGAACAGCAAATATGCACAGGAAATGCAATAACCTTCTATATATGTCAAAAGGACACAGGAATCCTTAAATTCAGTGRTCTATTCCTATAATTGCCAGAAGGCTCTGCAATGCAGGCCAGAAACTTAATACAAGTGGGCACTGTTGTTTTCAAGCWGAAATAACACTGGTTTCCATTTAGAAAAGCAACACAAAAATCTAATGCAGCACAAAAAGCATTGCATGAAAGCAATTTTTGACACCACTCACTTTTGGAGTATCCCTACTGCAGATTTCCTTCTCATTTCTTGCCATCTCAAAGCAGAGCAGCAACCTTTGCTTTCCTAAACGATCACAATGACCTAATGCAGGCATTTAACATCCACCATGRCCATGATTAATGGAAATAGGTTTGTCCCCACTGCTTRATGTTAAACAGCTGAGGTCAGGTTGTACGCTAATTTAAACTTCAGCTAATCCTCCTGGCGTCAGTGGGATCACRGATGGCACAAACCATTGCTCCAG
>CADDXX010000115.1:910615-971202 GCA_902810485.1 Alauda arvensis | reverse complement strand
CAGTTCTGTCCAGTCTCTGTTTCAGGTCAGCCTTCCCAAGGCATCATAGGCAAAAGTAATGGTTAAATCCTCTCATGTCCAATGAGGTATCAGCTCCAGCTGGAATTTGTCCTGCAGGACTGCATTTTATAATAGCTCTTCTTTTAGAAGGCCTCAAGTGCTTGATAAGACAAAAAATTACATAACATTCTCCCTCTAAAGGCCTATGGATTGTGTCTCTTCTCACCAAACTTCTCACCTATTTTTAAAGAAAATTGCAGCATTTTTCCAGAGCCTGTTATAAAGTACTAAAATAGGCAAAATCAAATAGAAACACACCAAACATGACTCTGGGTGCCTCAACTTCTTTGGAAGTTCCTTTGGAAAAGAAGTAAACAAGAAGAGAGCATTAGRAAAGTATTACCATCTGCAGTTGGGGTCTTCAGACAATGAGATGAAGCATACTTCAAACTTACAAGCTTTGAAATCCCTCTCTGGGAGGGCATCCCCCTCTCCACTGGCTGTAGAGACCCAGCATTCTGAACTGAATACTGAGAATGAATCTCTCAAGCTGGCAATTTTGAAGACCAAAAACTCTGTGGATCTAGTGGATCCACAAAACATTCCCCCAGTGATGCCAGGGAGTTTCCTTTGTCAAGTTTGAATTGCCCCTGGAGGTGACACAGTCTATGAGCAGCCCCTCCAGGAGCTGGAGCTTGTTCTTAAGGAGTTCTAGGAAGAGAAGCAACTGCATTGTTTATACTGTTTATACTGGCACAAAAGCAAGGAGTGGCAAAATTGCAAAGATTCAGAGCTTTTGTGATGAGGTTCTCATACAGATATGGGCACATTCTCTGGGATATTTGTGAATATTGAGATGTCTTGTGAGGTGAGTACTGTTTCAGCAAGAGAATGCATTTGGCTAAAAAACCTGCTTCACTTATCAGTTCAGTGTTGCAAAAAAATCTTCACCACTACTGCACCTGTTGCTACTAAAAAAGGCCACCTGGGACCACTTCTACTTTATTTCTGGTAATTCTCCATCCCAAGCTCAGCTGCAGCCACTGATGTTCTGTTCTGACATCCATAGGATAACTGGTAAGCAAGAACTGCCCCCTGAAATGTCTCAGCAATCTTGTAAAACAACTGAACACAACTAAAGAATCATCAAAAGATGCAGAGTCAGGATTAGTGAAAGAGAACAGAGTTTTATTATTTATATTCCAGCAGCATACAGGAACCACAAGTGGGATCTGAGTCTCRGTGTGCCAGGCAACATATAAATACACAGTGGAAGCCAATGCCAGCTCTGCAGAGATTGCAATCTTCAGAAGCAAGAGAGGTGGGAGGTGAGAAAAGAAACAGAGAGAATTAATATAAACACACCAAAACCAGTCATAGAGCTAGGAGTAAAACTGTCTCTTTCCAGGCTCTGAAGCCTCTGCTCTGTCCAGTCTGTCATGCTGCCTGCTAATCACAACTTTGACGTCTTTAATACGTTCACTTTCCCCAAGATCTCTGCAAGCCAAGCTGTGGGGAGCTCCAAGCAGAAAGCAGGTCGAATCACATGCCCAGAAACAAAAATGATCAGTTTATTCTGCTATAACTCTTCATGAATCTACACCAGTTATTGCTCCTTTGTCCTTTACTTCTCTTTTACCATCGTTTTTTTTTTCCCTAAGTAGGTCACCTCATCTCCTGAAGGATGAAGCCGTAAGACTATGAAAACATAAAGGAGATTTATTTCTCTTTGTGTGCATGATCTTCTCCACTGAAAGAAGTATGGGAATGACTACAAGGTTCATCACAGACTTCCAAGAATAGACAAATGCCTTTGTTAGGCTCCTGTGGCATGTCTCAAACACAGGCACAAYGAAACCCTCAGTGAAGGCAGAAGAACTCTTGCCATTAAGTTGTTCACTAAAACACTTGATCATGGTCCAAGGGTGATAAGAGGTCAGAGAATAATTTCATTTGAGAATTYTAATTTCTTAGACTTAACATAAGGCCATTAATGTGGGGGGATTTTTACCTCCCTGTCTCAGACCTCTCTGCTCCTAAATACACATTTATATTAAATCTATGATTTACAAGCATCATGATAGACTGCCCTTTGCTAGCCTCTTAGAGGGCTCTCAGTCACAATGATTCTTCACATGTGATGCTTAAATACATTTTGATAAGTTGATCTTGAGAAAATAAAATCCCCAACAACTTAAACCCTGGACATGTCTAATACGTGAGGTTTTTGTAGAATAAAACCAAGCACTTTTKTCCCCTGAGTCTTCTTATTTTGCATCTTTTTTAACTGACTTCTGTTTGTGCTGATTTCTAGAGGTCTCAGTTCACACCACCAAAAAATGATGTTATCAACAACAGAAAACATCTCCACATGAAATAAGGCAATAGTGGAGAAACCCAGGGAGCAGAGCAGAGCCTGCATCCAGGCTGCCTGTAGTGAAGGAGAAGCTTGTGGCTATTTTATTAAGAGGTGGATGCCAATGCTCTGATTCCAGAGCTATTTATGAATGTACCAGACAGAACAAGCTCCCACATTAACACAGTGTTCACCAGTGTCACGAAGCACCTTGATTCACCAGTGGCCATTTAAATAAACACTCTGAAATGCTGACAATCCAATCTTATGGAAGATGCTTCTGACAATAGATTAATGACATATGTCCTTAAAAAATTGATATAACCCCATATTCCAAGCTTCTCTGCWACAGGCAGACTCTTTCTGTAATATAGGCAATAAAATTATGTGGAATAGGAAAATCTCTTTATAAGATTAAAACAGAAAAGAGTGCACTAAGGATCTCTAATTTTTAAGGTGTTCCTATCTCGAATTTTCACTTAAATTTAAAGCCTACTAGCTTCCCTCAGGACCAAGAACTGTTAAAATCCAATACCTTTCTTAGGAACTAAACACAGGTCCATGGACCCTGCCATCACCAGAAATGCCATCTCCATTCCTCTGCATCCACCCACTCCCTTCATGTGGATACATCTTTCAACTCAAAGCAGCCCTTCTTTCTGGGCATCCTTTATCAATGGTTTTTCCTTACTTTTGACAARGCAGAGAACACAACATTCAAAGCAAGAAAGCTGCTGTGTGCAAATAAATCAATGAAGTCCACAAGATCATTAGGTATCTAGCTATGTTGATACCTGATTCCAATGGAATCAAAGGCAGCCATACTGATGTAGTGCATGCTGACCTAGAGCTTTCATTCGATTCACAGGTAAATTTAAGCTCTTAAAAAAACTTGTTAATAATGCCAGATGACACAGTTATGCAATTATCTGGTCCATTAGTTTTGCAGTTTACAACCACTCAYAAGCAGCTTTCCCACAGTCTGAAAACTCAGGTGAAAAGCACTATTTACAATAGAACAGCTGATAACACRGTGCTGACACCAGAAACTCTCCTCAAGTCCCTACTTCAGGAATAGAGATCTCTTTGGAGGATTGAGAGAAAAGTGTATGTGAGAGCTCCTAATGCCTCTGGTGGCTGTCAGTCCAGGTTCCTGATATGTGCAGAGACTTTGAAGCCGTGATGTTTGAAAACACAGAGGTTTCACACAATTTAGTTTTTACAACTTGCTCCAGGAAAACTGTGAGCAGAATCACTAAGAGAGGAAACACCAAGCAACTCCTAAATTCTGGGACTTCATGTGACCTGCAAGAGCAGCCAGCTTGATGGTGCTCCATCCATTAGTGTTACTGGCCAAGGCTGCTCAATAAAGGCTTTACAATGAAAGCAGAACAACCACAGCAGGAATAACTCTCTGCTCCTGTGGACAATGGCTAAATCAATACTGAGCACCAGCCTCWGAGTTTCCTGATAGCAACACGCCAAGTCTTCCYTCTTCATATAACTTCACTAACAGCATGCACTAAACCATTCAGCAGACAGGAAAGAATCCTGCATTTCAACACAACAGCATAAATTTTCCCTTTCTAGCTTGTCCTCTGCTGTGGCAACAGGACAGCTAGGCCAGTGTGAAGTGTGCTACCTGGGCATGCATTCACTTCTATGGATTTGYTTCTGCACAGTAAAACTTCTCCTTTTGTGATATTTAGATGAACACAGCTTTTATCTCTGATGCATTGCCCATTTTCAACCTGCATCCTCAATTATGTCTGCAACTTAACAACTAAAACCCAACAGTGACAGAAAAGGATCTCAAACAAACACTGTGTCCAGCTTTCCTTAGAAACAAAACATGGAGTCCTCGGTTAACTCATGGTTTCTTAATCATCAGAGCTCTTGGCCATGCTGTACCCTCACTGCACCATTTCATTTCACACCTTTAACCTCCTACAATTTAAATATTTATAGCTAAGCTCATTACATAAGCTTCCTTTATAAGTAATAACCACTGCAGGTCAGGAGTCATTTGATCTATTTCAGCACCTATTTCACAGCAATGAGCTCTGTGTAAGCCTTGCTAAGAGCACTCACTGGATCTCCACACATTTCAGCAGGAAACTGGGATAACTGGCTAAAATGCAGTATGTCCACCCCTCATATGTCTACATTCCAYAAGGAATCAGTCCTGCCTGTGTGTGTCAGTCCCCTAAGTGGGCTGTAATATGATCTCACAGAAAGTACCATAAAGAAAAAACCCTTAAAGGCTGTTCCATGTGGCTACTGAGGCAGTGTGGCCAGAGCAGGGCAAGGCAAAGCTGAGTGCCCTCAACAGCCACATGTTCTGACACCTCCCTGGGGAGAATTTACCTAAGGGGAGGTTTCCAGYCTTAACACACAGCAAAAGAAACACCACAGCTACTGAACAAGGGATGCTCGAGGTYTAATCCAAACTGAATTTATCCAGTTCTCTCTGTGAAATATTTCTATGTGTATTRAATGATTTTCAAGTATGCCAAAATCAAAATAAACCAAGTCTGGTTTCTTAATTGCATGTCTAATCACTTCAATAGTATATATGTAAATGCCATAAGTAAAGGCACTGAAAACACATAAGAGTATGAACAAATATACATTTTAAATGTCTGCAAAACCTCAAGCTACCTAGGATTCCTGGCCTCAATTTCTTATCTGATCTGACAGCACAAATGCCTTTGATTTTCAACTATTAACTCTTTTGTGACATTGGGATGTGCAGGCCAATTATCTTGAGGGTGGTGAAAACTGCAAAAATCCCTACAGAATAGTCTGACTTTACTTGTGTGTGAAGTCACTCATCAATGAATGCAAAAGGAAAACCAAACAGAGCCAGCCCCAGCCACAAAGGTGATGGAGAGGACAGGGTAATGCCACAGTCAACTTCTTTCACAGGAAGAGAACTATTTTCTAGTTAAATCCTCTTTCACAGAGGATTAAGCTACTATGGAAAAAAAAAAAKAAAAAAGAAWAAAGAAAACAGTGTCTGCATAACAATTCCAAAACTGCACCATCTGTAGAMAAGCATCAGAGTACTTGAAATCCCACTAGCAGACCACTGAAAAACCAGTTTGGCAGTGTCTGCTATACTCAGAATCAAATGTAAGGTGAAGCCAAGATTAAATCTGTAGAGATACTCAGATGTGGAGTCTCTCTTCTGTCAGATGTGGCTAAATCTCCAYGCATCACAGGCCAGTGAAAGAGAAGAACCAGGCAGACAGGCTGCAGCWGGAGAGCACACATCCTGTGGGGTCACAGCACAGGGGACACACCACGTGTGCTTCAAATGCAAGATGCACAAGCCAAGGGACTCGAGAGTGTGAGGTGGRAGCCAAATGTGTGATCTTATACTTCATGCATCAGACTCTGCCTACAGCCTTACAGAAACACTCACAAACCAATTTCAGCCAGCTGGTTTGTATTTTCATTGTATTTCCTAGGGGCAGAAAACACAGTCTGCCCACAAACTGCATTTGTATTCTCCKCGTGTAAATTTTACTTTTCAGCACAGCTATGATGGGTTTAATTTCACCTTGATTTCTTTGGAGGGTAAAAGCATTACAGAAAAATAAATTTCTTCTGCTTTGCCTTCAGCCAGAAAATGACAGCAMCACTCTCCCTGTGAAGAAACTGGTAATGCTGCAGTGATTTTTATCACTGGCACTTGTATCTCCTGGATATTAATAGATKTTTGGAAAATGCAGTAATATCTCTTTATTTATAAAATATAACTGGGTATAATTCTGCAAAGTGATGAGTTCCTCTGTATCAGGAGCTGAGCAGATTGCTTGCCTTAACTCTGCAGTTTGCATTAATGGACCACTAAAGGTTTGGCTTGGAAAGAGGACCAAAATACCCCAGATGAGGCAGATCTAAATCATACAATCACCCTCTACTCTTGTCATGTCAAGGGCACAACTGCACTCCCCCTACCTGCTGCCAAGTCAACAAATGTGGGTGCACCACCTGCAAAYGCATCCAGATCACTACAGTGAGCAGGTGTGCCTGATTTTGGAAAAAGCTGGCCAACACCTTGTAGTATTAGTCAACATTAGGGTATCAGAATTTTAAGCTGGAGAAATTAAAAAAAATAATAATACAATGAGAATAAGAAACTGCATTTCAATGAGAATAATGAGGTACAAAAATAAGGACTGGGGAATTTACAGAKAGATGGAAGTTCTGAGGGAAAGAACTTTCTACTAAAACAGTTCTTAAACTTGATATGGGACAATAACACGACACTTTTGGAAAGTGCAAATACTATGATGGAGTCAGCGAAAGACAGAAAACCTTTAAATACATTTCCATAAAATTTTTACTAAATTTAGCATTTAGAGTTCTRTGCCCATTTTGAGACACAAAATGGTGATCAGTTTGGAAAAAGTATGGAGAAAAACAAGGAGGAAAATGCAGAAGGAAAAAATAACTGAGAGGGTAAGGTAAAACCCCAACAGCTTTGCAAGTGCTGGTTACAAAGGAAGAGGCAAAAATTGCTGTGTCTGTGGTGGACAGAACAGATAGTACAGGAAGATAAGAGAGGGAAAAGACTTCTAAGGATGCTGYAGCATCACCCAGGAAGAGTGTGAAACCTACCTCACCAGAATTTTTGAAACATTAATCAGGTGCATCCCAAGAGTGACTAAGGCAGCATGATCCTGGATTGCAGCTGAGCAATGAACTAAGCAAAACCTTAYATTCTCCTTTAGCTCTGTATTTCCTTCTTCCTTGCTGATGAGCTTTGCTCCTTTCTTGTTTTGTTTATCCTGGGGATGAGCAAGGCAGAAAATCCACAGTCTGGCTTTCAGATGCTGACAGGAGATTGCAGGGTGTAAGYAAACAGAAAGAAATCTTTCTGTTCTGTGGAAACCATGCACACTTGAAATGATAAAATTCCACAATGGAGTCTCAGAGCCTTCAAACCATCATGTGTCAGAGTAGGTATTTCAAAGATGATTTTCATTATAYTCTGTATTTCTCATTTGATTATAATCTGATTCTATTCTCACTTTAATAGGCAGCACTTGTACTGACTTCAGCAGCATTATTCCTCCTGTTTTCTCACTCACTGCACTGAACAAGGGTAGACCCAGCCCTGAACAAGTAAAATGGATTTAGTATTACTCAGTTTCAAAGTTCTGGGTGTTTTTTGCCATTTACTACTCTCCTCCAGGTTTCCTTTATGCCTATAAATTGTCTCTTTGATGGCAGTGGCAGGGATGTATTTGTGTAAGACAGTGTTTGCTTCCATAAGCACAGGAAGACAGATGAACCCCTGCAGAACCCTGCAGCTGGGGCAAGATTGATCTGTAACTCAATCCAGCAGTTTTTAAATGCAGGTAACATGAAAAGCTCCCCAGCAAGCTGCTGAATGCAGCAGTCTGTTTAAAAAACAATACAAGAAGTGACTGAGCAGATTCATCTCATTGTAACAAAATTCTCACTAAGACAAGCTTCCTCCAAAGGCTGGGTTTTCCACTCACTTTCTGTGACTTCAGCCTCTGGTAAGCTGCACTTCTGAGTTCATGAATACAGCAGCATGGAGTGAGGAATACTGAGAATCTGGTGCTCTTTTTAGAACTCAGTCCACCTGTAGACAAAAGGCCTAATAATGTTCAGCATTTTACACATCAGCTGGAGATGAAGAAAYGTTATTACCACAACAATAAGGACCTGCAAGTTAAACTAAACTGGAAATACTCTGGAAGTCCATTTGACTAAATGTTTTAAAATTACACTCAATATCAAAGCTCTGGTGATCTCCAGCAGTGCCACATCACTGCTCCTGTGGGCATCTTCCAAACACTAATTTCATTTTTTCAGACACAAAGTTTCTCCAGCTTCACAATGTTAAACTGGAACTTATAAGATCTGAACAACAAGCTAATGAATGAGAACTTGCCTCTTTTTATCTTGGAGTACTCCCTGAAGGAGTGTATACCCAAAACAGGGGCAGACCTATTTGATATAAAGAACACTGGACTGGCAAAGGTAGTTTGAGACACTGTACTTCATGGATAAAGGATATCCAGGAGTACTCCTCCAAGAGTAAAGAGTCCTTACATCCAAGAAGTTTCTTAACTTCTAAAGGCTCTAGGAAAGTCACTTTTTTAAAAGTAGGTAACTTCTAATTTGTTATTCTCAAAACACAGCTGTCTTTCAAAGAATCAAAAGGCTGAAGTGTCCAATTCTCTTTCAAGTATAATCTAACTTAAGTCCCCTTCCAAACTCTGTTTTACCCAGGAAGATAACTGGCAAACTGGAGGTTTTTAGGGAGCCAGGGGACATGAAGTTATGTCATGTCCCTTTTTTGTTTGCTAAACTCTTCCATGAATGTTGAACCCGAGGAAATCCACAGAGCTGATAATCACCAAAAGTATCCTCCCTTGCAAGCAAAAACAGATAAGGCAGAAGAGCTTTTCAGGTGGAAAAGAGTTTCATGACTTTCACAGCCAAGAAATTCTGCCTACCTGGCCACACTACTAACACCTTTCTCATAAGAGAAGTCATTATGGTGACTTTTGTAAAGCACCATTTCTGATTTCTGCATATAATATAAGCAGAAGGCCCTAGAATCATGGATAAGATGTAAAAATAAAGTGCCTAAGATGGAGGCAAGCCCATAAAACCCAACACTGGAAACCAACGTTGAATCCAGAGCTGGGGTTAACCACGGATGCCTTGAACATTGTGTGGATCATGAATCAAGACAAGCACTCCAAAGGAAATGCTCTGCCTCTGCTCCCTGTGAAAGAGCTCCTGCTGCTCCTCACRCAGAGCACCATTGCTGGGAACACATTTCAGGAGACAACTGTTCCCTYGATTGTACAGGCTGCCAACAGCTCAGAGGATCTCTAACAAGCCACTCACAGAAGAAATCCTGAGCACTGTCCTGTCTCAAAYCTATGGTAATTCTCCAGGTCAAGGGTCAAGTCCTTTGGCAATTAGCAGAATAAATTAGTTTGTTAATCACCTTGGAGGAACACCTAATCAATAGGGAGATACTGTGATACGTGACTAAAGCTATTCACATAACCACATAGCCAGAATGTCCTGGTTTGGAATGACATTTCCTACACAAAATAGCCTGGAGGAAGAGAAGTGCTGTTGACAAATGGCAGCTGAGTGAAGCTGTTTGGGAATGCAGGAACGGTGCCTTGCCTTAAGCAGTTTAAGTGAATCTGTGTGCATTGCAAAACTACATCTCTGAAACCATTTCAAAGTTAAGAGCAAGAAGCTGTTCAGGAAATAATGTGAAAAACAGGTCTGGCATCAATCAGAAATTCACAACACTTGCACTGCATGGGAGATTGGGGAAAACTGCACAGAACTGAAACTACAAGAGCAAAACCATGGAGAAATCAACTGACAAAATAAAACTGCCCACTGGCTACATCTGGGAACTCGAGTTCCCCTCAGTATCACTGCARGCTTTGCTTTGGTAGGCACTCACCATTTATTAGCACTAATGAAATTGTGTCCTGAGTGCAGCAATCAGGGAATGCTCAAAATTTTCCAAGCAGCAGACCTGGGGTTTGCCTCTATTTTAAGATGAAAGGTCACAATTTATACAGCTTTTTATCTGGACCTTGCTGTGACACAACCTTTAGTAACTCAGATGCCATTCAGAAGGACCTTGACAGGATTGAGGAGTGGGCCTGTGCAGACCTCGTGGAGTTTGAAAAAGGCAAGTGCAGATCCTGCACACAGATTGTGGCTGGATTGAGAGGGATGTGAAAAGTTGGACATGATCCAGYAATGTGTGCTCACAGCCCAGAACCATATCCTGGGCTGCATGACAAGAAGCAGTGTCAGGAGGTTGAGGGAAGGGACTTTCCCCCTCTATTTGCTCTGGTGAGACCCCATCTGGAGCACTGTGGAGTCAGAGCTGCCAAAGTTTGGGGTCAGCTTAAAGCAGGTCCAGAGGAGAGCTCAGAGGGCTGAAACACCTCTCTATAAAGAATGGCTGGAAGAGTTGTTCACCCTGGTGAAGAAGCTCCAGGGAGACCTTCCTGGAGCCTTTCAATACTTAAAGAAGCTAGGTTTAGATTGGACATTGGGAATAAATTTTTTACAGTGAGAGTGTTGAGACATTGAAACAGGCTGCTTAAAGAAGCTGTGGATGTCCCATGCCTRGAAGTGTTCAAGGTCAGGTCAGATGGAACTTTGAGCAATCTGATCCTGTGAAAGATGGCCCTGCCTATGGAATGGGGTTAGGGGAACCTTTATAGGTTCCTGCCAACCCAAACCATTCCATGAGTCTGTGAACTTYCTGTGCTTCCCAAGCACTGAATTGCATTCAGTTCTGGGCAATTTTCCTTTGAGAGCCACAAAAAAGCCACAGTGAKCCCAGACAGCTTCTCTGAAGCAAAAGCAATCTGCAAGGGAACTATGGACTATCACACAGGATGGATTACACACAATCTCTTACCAAGAGTTTTTAAGAGAGCTCAATGTCTTCTTCTAAAGTGCCCCAATTACAAAACCCAAGGCTTCCCATTTGATTTTTGTTTCCTCTTGCTATCAAGACTGTTCTTTGTACCATTTCCAAATTGCTTATCAAAGTTTCTTAAACAAGGAAAATCAGCCCAAACCTCAAGCCCTTGTTTTACCCCATTAGCACTTTGACAAGATTTCAAGACCTTTATCTGCATTGTTTATCTGTCTTAGGCTTCTCTAGGATTATTGACTTGACTTCCTGTAGGAGGCCAAAATAACTCTCTGGCATAATGARCAAACAGGAACAAGCTTTTGCAAAAATGAAAGGAAAAAACCTTTCAGATTTCTCCTTCCTCACCAGATTATTTGAGCCACTGTCATATGCTGGGGCCCAGTACAATCTCAGAGCAGAAAAATGTTCAGGAAACATCCCAGTTTTATGTAAGGTAGGAGGCAATACACTCTGCAAGTAAAATTTGCCAGCCAAACCAGCACAGAAGCTCCACAGGTCCCCTGTGGACTTGTGTTGCACAGAAGCTCTGATTAGATTATCATAATGATCTGATTTAGGCCAGAAAATCTATTATTCTGAACCAGCACATTATCAGAGATAATTCTGTAAACTGATGTCAACATTAGAGAAACTCAGATTACTATTTAATCAATACTTGGAACATTAAAACAAATTCCTTAGAGTCCTTATGTGTATCTAGTGCATCAGTAACAGACTGTAGTATTTGCAGAACTCAGGGCAAGTATCAAGTGTATTTGCTTAGTCAAACAAGATTTCTGTGAAGTTTCTCTGGCCTAACTGACATTAGCTAACAGTCACTCTTAAAAATCTTAGTGCTTCTAGTAATGAATCCAAGGGAAAACTCCAGGAGGTATTGACAGCACCAATCTTCCCTAACCACCTCCTATGCAGGAGTAGATTTTTCAATAGCTCTTCAAAGAACTAGAAAGTCTACTTGGGAAACAAATCAGTAATCTTCCCAGCTGGCAAGACACCAGCTTTGCCTGACTCATTCCTGTTACCAGCTAATTTAATGATGTAATTYAATCTTCCCCTGGGTTTCATTCTTAGAGATCCTAAATGAACAAATTTATCTGTAAGGACCCTTCCCATGGATAAAAAGTTCAGATAATCTCTTTTGACTCACTCCATCACATCAGGCTTGGAAGTGAAGTGAGGGTGAGGCACATCCTGCAGAGCTCTGGCTTTTTGGCCACAGCATCCATCAATTAAAGAGTCAGGAGAGGAGAGCCACCTACTGAAAAACAAACATATACTAGCAGAAAAGGATAAGCTAAAGCTCCTTGCTCCCTCTCATCAGTACACAGGAGCASTAAAAATTAGGCAATTAATCAGAGYCCARCAGCCTGCTCTCAGCACATTCACTGGCACAGCATCTGGACACCCCTCCCAGCCCAGCACAGCCACAGCAGCTCTTCACTGCGAAAGGACAAAGGCCAACAGGCACAGGGCAGCAGGAGCTGCTTTAAAACAAGCCACGAAACCAACCTTCCAAAAGAGCACATGTTGCTCTGGAYACTTCAGGCTAATTGAATTATCTAGGGAAGAAAAAATAATCCAGAAATTCTCCTGATTTTCTTGCCCATGATTATACAGATTATACAGTGCAAAATGAGTTCCTAATTCTGAACTGSTATCTTCAGCTCCTCAGCCACAGTAAACACCTCACAGTGAGGCTGATTCTTCTCAGCAGACTTGGGTAACTCTCTCACTGATGGGTATGTTGGAGGAAAATCACAAAACAATTACAGCATTTAAAATGTTTTAATACACATCAATTTTCCAACCTGAAACATCAAAGAGATGGGTTTGTGGGGTTTTTTTGAGATTTTGCTACAGAAAAGAACAAGCCCATAAAACTGGGGCTGCTCAGCCTGGAGAAGGAAAAGTTGCACTGAGACCTCATCTTTCAAATTGTGTAAAGAGATAAAACTTCTTTTGTCCCTATGCAAAGTGACCAAAACTTATGAAGGTGTTCTTTAAGGAAATATATATTTAAGTTTCCTGTATTTTTCTCATTGATTGGCTGTAGAACACAGCCAATGAAGCAATCAGATGCAGGCATCAGTTTTAAGGTGACTTGGGAGCCAGACCAGGAATATCTACTTAAAATTGTATCTTTGATGAGCAGTAGCAATTGGTATGACAGATACAGCCAACAGAAGGCAACAGACACACAGCTGCTGCATTTAAAGTCAGGTATTGTGTCAGACAATAGTCCAGTAGTTCCTAAAATAGGCCTCAGAACACACAGCAGAGCACTAACTCCTGCAATGGAAATTCTGCCAATCCCCTCCAAACCTCACCAAGTGAAAGGAAGTGAAGCATTACTCAGTTTTGGTTTTCTAGCCTTATATACTCACTAAAAATCTAATTTTTACCTGTGTCTATATACATATACACATATATATTATTGAGAAAAGCCTCTGGTGAGCTACATATTACAAATTTTGAGATTACTGCATGCTGCTAATAGGTCCCATAATGGACTTTCTATATGTCAGCATATTTTAAAAAGGCTGTAGTATGGGACAGACTGCTCAATTCTATCAGTATTCCTAAAGCCAGGAATATAATCCAATCCAGATATGCCATAAAGGTGTTAATTCAGCAACCACAGGAAGGGCAGGGAAAAGATTTAATCTAACACTGTCACAGTATCTGTGACATCCCAGTGCCAAATCACAAGTRGCAAAGAAATGTGGTCTTGTAAAGGTCTGACTGATCCAGGCTAGACCATTCTATGTTCTGTCAGAAAGAAAACAAGTTGGTTTTTAAAACCAAAAGGAAAGGAGGAGCTGTAGCTCTGAGAAGTCCCCAAAGCAAGTCAGATAGAAGTTATTTAGCTGACTTGCATGGAACAGATAAGGAAAATCCCCACAGGTAAGCATTAGGATAGGGACATGTTTTGGTGTTGTATCTCTTGCTTCTTTATTTCTAGGAAACACAGTTATTTTATTTTTTATCATTTCTTACCTTCTACGTAAGTTGTTTTATGAAAACTATAAGACAGATTTATCAACCYAAATCTGAAATTTTCCAGACAGTTTTTAGTAGAACTTGTTTTATTAAAATTCCTGTTGCAAGAAAAACTGCACAGGTGTGTTCTTGCCTTCTATTTACAAGCAGAGCCAAGCAGTCAAGAAATTCTAAATCTCACATTTCTATACTCAGACCACAGCTCAGTAATACAGAAAAGCTGTCTGTAAGGTTCACTGCACCAGATCAAAACTTTACTAGCTACAAGAACAAAAGTTTGTCCCACAGAAGCTCATTCTGCTGGTCCAAATCCCTCCTAGAAGTATGGACAAGATGAGGTTCTACCAGCAGAATTCTGGGGAAATCAGGTGTAGTTTTGCCTTCCACAGCAGCCTTGGAAGCCAAAGGAGCTGACAGAAATGTGGGCATGTGCCAAATCCCAAATGTGCCAAATCTTGCTGCATGGTCCAGCAGTCCACAGATGAGTACAGATGATTTTGAAGCCACAGCTCCTGTCTCCTCCAGAGAGGCTGTCTATTCCCACACATCTCTACTGGCCTCAAACCTTAATTGAGTTTGAAAAGCTCAAACAACAGCAGTACAGGGCAAGAGGAAGTTTGGACCACAGCACAGCACAGAATAGCAAAAAAAATGGCTTTATTTACAGTGTTTCAGCACTTCTGGGCTGTTCAATTCTAACAGAAACTCAGAAATACAAATCAAAAGAGGAGAGTCAGAAATAGCATCCACCTTGCTGTTTCAGAGGCTTTTGAGTGACTGAGCTATTGGTTAAGTTTTCAGAGTTCCTGGGTGTATGAAAAGTTTTAGAGTTCAGACAAAAACAACTGTTTCTGGTGAAAAAGTCTCATTTTCCAATGAGGCAAAAAAAAACCTGTTCTCTCTCTGCACATGCAAAATTTTTAAGAATGATGAGTTTTGCTATTGAAAAATCAAGCTGTTTCTTGACAGTACATACAAAAAATGCTGGTGCAAGACATGTAGGGCTGCATGCAGCCTGAAATCAGCTCTCTCTGGGAGGGCAGGTCCAGCAGAATTTCTCCATTACCAGGACAGCAATGACACTCAGCTGCAACCACTTCTGTTCACACCTACAAGATGCTCTGAGAGTGCATGAAATAGAGAGAGTTTTAAAAAGACTACAGGGGTTCAATACAGACAGAAACCAAGCTCTCCATAATCTGAAGAAAATCAGAATGCTCAAATATTTCCAGCTCGTCAATGATGCATGGCGTTAAATGTTGGTTGGCTGCACTCATTTTTTGAGGGGATATGAAATATTTAAAACAAAAGCATAATAAACTATTTAATAACTCAGTCATCAGCAGAAGCTGCACAGACAGACCCTATAAAACAGTCACATTTACATCATTTTGTGGTGGTAAAAATGTCCTTAACCTGACATGATTTGCTATTAGGATGGTGGTTTCTTCCTACAGTATTTTTACAAGCAAGAGACTGATGAGTATTTGCAGCTCTTTACTGTGTTTTAAGGGGTTTAAATATCTGAAATGACAGTCTGCACCATCTGAACTTTGGCAGTTAGCTAAAACTAAAATTGATCCTCATCCCCATATAAAAAAAACCACATCTCACTCATTATGAAGTACTTTTGAAATGCTATTCCTTATGACAGTGGTAGCTTTTAAAATGAGTTGCAACTGAGRGTGTATTTTAAGAGGCTAAAATAAAACATCAATTGGCATCTAACAACTAGGAAGATATGGGAGAAAAATAACACCTATTAAAGATGGTCCTGATGTACGAGAAGATCCCTCAGGATTTTCAGAAACTCCATCAAGGCTCATTCCTGGGCAACAGAACCTGTTTTAAATCATGGATTTTCCCAGACATGTGGTTATGTCAGAGCAGGCCATCACTGTCTGTGCTTCTTTTCTGGAGCACCTGGATTAGAACTTTGTGTGGGCTTTGCATAGCACCACACAAAGTCACAGTTCTGGTTTGGGAATTGGGCTCATGGATGCTACTCAATCCAAATTAGTATCTTTTCATGCTGGTTGAACATTTCCTTGTAAATATGGGAAAATGTAGATAAAGCATCACTCTCTGCCAAACTGYACTTTTTAAAATTCCACTAATGYTGTGCCATATGTCTGGTGCAGTAYRTAATAATCTGGAATTAATGAGAGGCTATTTGAGGATCTATTATCTTTTTGCTGCAGTCAAGTTTCAGAACTCCACTTAAGTTTTATTACGTTTTCACAAAGTGTGTTTTCATATGGGGATTTTGAGRCTGGAGAAAAAGCTAAAAAATCATATACCAGTGTTTTCTTCCATCTGTAGATGAARAGAATCATAGAACCATAGGATGTTAAGGAGTTGGAATGGACCCTGAAGATTCTCTAGTCCCAACTCTCCCTGCCAAGGCAAGCAACAACTCTCACTTGACCAGACTGTTCTAGGCCTTATCCAACCTGGCCTTGAACACTGCCATGGATGGGGCATCCAAATTCTCCCTGGACAACCTGTTCTAGCGTCTCACCACCCTCATGGTAAAGAAATCCTTCCTAGAATCTAACCTAAATCCCTCTCTTTCAATTTGTACTCATCACTCCTTGTCCTGTCTCTTGTGTAGGACATGCTTGTRTATTTTTATACTTTGCCTTATTKATCAAGCTATTMTTGTTCATTAAATCAACAAAATAAATATTTAAATAATTCTCTTCTCAACAGAAGACAACGTTTTAAGATCTGATGTTTACAAACAAAGAAGGGCTCCTGGGAGAGCAGCTGGTCACTAATGGTGCCCACCAGGGCTCAGGATTTGGGCCAGTCCTGTTTAATGCCTTTATCAATGATCTGGATGAGGGGATCAGGTGCACCCTCAGTTTACAGATGMCACTAAGTTGTGTGGGAGTGTTTATCTGCTGGAGGGCAGGAAGGCTGTGGACAGGGGATCTGCCAATGGCTTCCTGGCTTACACCAAAAACAGTGTGACCAGCAGGACCAGGGAAAGGGTTGGCTCTGTGTGCTCAGCACAGTCAGGTCACACCTGGAGAGCTGTGTCCAGTTCTGGGCATCTCACTACAAAAAGAGTCTGAGGAGATGGAGCAAGTCCAGAAAAGGGCAAAGAGGCTGGTGAAGGGTCTAGAGAGTCCTATGAGGAGGAGCTGAGGGAGCTGGGGTGGTTTAGTCTGGAGCAGAGGATGTAGCAAGGAGAACGTTGGTCTCTCCTCACCAGCAACCAGCAGCAGGACAGGAAGAAATGGCCTCAAGCCGCACCAGAGAATGTTTACATTGGACATCAGGAAGAATTTCTTCACTAAAAGGGTTTTCAAACTTTGGAACAGGCTGTCCTGGGAGGTGGTGGGGTCATCATCCCTGGAAATATCCAGGAAATGACTGGATGTAGCACTTGGTGTTTCGGTTAAGTTGATGTGGTGGTTTCAGTCAAAGGTTAGGTTTGATCTTTRAGGTCTTTTCCAACTTTAATKATTCCATGATTMTATTTCCAAGTAGTACCCAGAGGTGCCACAGAATACATGATAAAACCATAGAGCAGAAAGTCAGGACTGCAAGTTTTGAGCAGTTAGGAATTAATTACAGTGCTGAACTTCCCTAAATAATACATGAAGTCTAAAAATCATGAAATATAATAATTATTTACTCCTAGTGCTTTTATTTGCCATTTGCTTTTCAAATGACTGAGGTTTCCATTTGCATGTTCCTTCATAAGCACCATGGACAACAACTGCCTTTATAAATACTGCAATTGAATTTCAGATTTTCCATTAAACACAGGAGTGCAAGGCTGTAGGATGGGAGACAGTTCACTACATACTGACACACTCCCAAAGACATAAAAACTGATAATGCAAAGGCCATTATTGCCCTGATGTGCATGAGATCATAATAGCCAACTACAACAAAGACAGGAGAGGAACATAATAACAAGTAATAACAAGAGCATGGCATAAACAGAAAATGCATTTTCATTKAAATAAATGTTAATTACTTCTTAATCCAGAATGTGCACATCTATGCATAAACCCCACCCAGCATTAGTAACAAAGCAAGTAATTGCAGAAGGGCAAAGTATCTCATTATGCTACTCCACACCTCTCAACACCTTTTACAAAATCCATTCTTTCTATTCTACAGGTAGCAAGAGACACAMAAAGTCTCCAGGAGCAGCCCAAGGTCACTGAGGTCAGGGCCAGCATGGTCAGATCAAAGCACCTCACTGCAGGTTTTGCTGTGTTCATACAACACTGCATTTGTGATTTCTCTCCCATTTCTGTTTGCTACACACTCAAGTGACAAAGACCTGATTAAGGATTCTTAAATCAGGTGTGAAGAGAATACTTTTTAMAGGTATACTGTGGATAAAGGTCAARCAAAGGGGAATTTTAGAGAGCCACTGACAACACAATGTCTTTTGCACACATTTCTCCTGTGCTCATTTTTCTCCTGGATAAAACTCCTCTTGAAACAGAGGTGCTGATTTTTCTAAGTGTTTTTGTTACTGCAAAAATAGGAAGGTAAACTGAGAATTTCTCTGGCCTAAGGGATATTTACATTTATTTCATTTTTGATCTGACAGATACAGTTTATAAACTGCCTCTCTAGGACAGATGTGCTACTTAAAAATACAATTAAACAAGCAGTGTCAGYCTGAATCACAATATCTGGTTAATTCAAAATGCCTAAACAGGCCTAGGATCAAGAATGGGAACACAAGGCTCCCCAGTCAAAGAGCTGCCCAGTGGGTCTTGTGGCATACTGTGCCCCATGAATCCCAAATTCCATTCAAGTTGAAATTTTAACAGCTAAAGGGAACAGGCTCTTCTTCATCTAGGAAGGGACATATGGGTTTGAGGAAGGATTTCATGCTTTATACAGGTGAAAACTCTAACCATCAGGTTTTACAGAAAAAAACCATAAACTATCCCAGCTCCATACTCCTGCACCATTCTTTCTGAAGCAGCAGCTGTGTGCTCTTTTCAGCAAGAGCTGATGAATGCCTGTTAAGGGTAGCAGCACCTGGAACAGTCTTGCAGGGATCAGGACAATTTCTCCTGACCGGGCAGAGGGAGAAGGTTCTTCCACTGTGAAAAAGAGACAAACCTCAGCATACAAAAACAGGCTGTGCAGGCACTTGGCAGACTAAGATTAAAAAGGAAGATATTAAACCCATGTAGGTATCTCGAGTTTTAGGCTATAGCTGATCCAGGAGTTCTAGGACTATAATTCTTAATTTACATGATTAAATTCTTGACAGCTTCAGCTTTAATCAGCTGAATCCTGGTTTTTGATTAAGTTCTCTTTCCCTAGCATAAACATGCCTCTAGCACCCCTAGTCTGTGTGAAAAATTAAGACTGGTGTGGACTGAAGAGAACCAGAGGTGCAGACTACAAAATTATTACTCAAGCCATGTATGAAAAAGAAAAACCAAAAACACCATTAAAGGAGTGAAAACGTGTGAGATGATCAATTGCAAAAGACTAGAAAGATGAGTATCCAGAAAACACAGAAATTTAATGGTGGATGACAATCTTAATGAATTAATTTTCACTCCAGAAATTGAATAAAGCTTTCCATCACCTCATATATCACTGAATCATTTGTTTACCACATTAGCCAAACTCCATAAAAGCAGAAGAGAATTAAGCAGATCTTGAAAAGAGTTTGGTGAAGACAATACATTTTCACATGGCTTTCATATAACATATTATATTTTTGCAAGCATTTCCCTGGGGGAAAAAAAGGCAAGTTTTTTAATGGGAATTCTTATCCCCTAACAATTGATACAAATAGCACAGAAATGTAGCAAAGAACAGTGAGAGTAAYAGAACAGAACACCCTCTACTAAAGCAGCCAGATGGAGATTCTGGCTGGCAACTGGAAGAAAGTGGTTTTCTACACAAAACCTTTGCACAAACTTGGAGACAATGAAAGGAAGAACAATTTGTATTAACAGCCCTCATGAATAAGGATGAGAACTTTTACAATTATTTGTGGAAAGAAATGAAAGGCCTATGAGACAGACTTGCCAGGAATAATGCCTCAAATCCAATAACAGCTAATGAGAGCGTTTAGTAAGTACCAACATTCAAAAGGAAAATAAAAAAAGGAAAAAAAAAACAAAACAGATAAATACCTTTTTTTGAATAGCAAGAACCAAAAAATGGAACAGAGTGGTTGGTTATGAGCAATGAGGGCTGACAGGTCATGTCTTGTGGGGCCTTTCTGCAATTAGCACGTAACTCTATTGCCATCAGAGATTCCTAGTCTGAGAAATGTTTGGGACATTTGATTTTATCATGTAGGAATAAGGCTTGAATTGCTCCTGATCTTACAGAAGTGGTAGCAAACWGCAAAGGTAAGGGATCTGACAGGAAAAAAACCTGAAACAGAAAGAGTCAGAACAAGTACTGAAGGTAGAAGGAAAACAAGAAACAGAACCAATACAGAGACATTTGGGTTCGGGATACACAGAGGGAGTGGATGTCCAGGAGGCAGGTCACGTGCCGAAAATCACTATCCTCCAATCTTGAAAAACACATCCATGTAAAGAAGAAAGAAGGCAGTGCATGCAGTTATTGAAGGCACAGGGATTTCCAATTAAACAGAGCTGCACAAAGTGACTCCAGCAAATCCAAGGGCCATCAATGTGTGGACACTACAGGGAAAGAACTGCCAACAATTCAATCACCACGTTGGCAGTGATGCTGTTAGGTCAATGACCAATTCTGTTCCAGCAGGATTGAATAGCCAGCTGCAATGTTCTCCCTACAGCTCTGACAAGGCACTAACAGCAGACCATAATACTTGTGAGCAAGAGCTGCCCATAGACAATAAAGCCAYGTTGAGGCCAAATGCAAGGTGTCAATAGGAGACTCACAAAAAGCCAAGMGCAAGTACTGCATAAAGTTCACACCAGCTGACATGCAGAACTGAACAGGTCTGGGAAGCACAGGCTGTGGATTTAATCACAGTGAAACACTGGGAAAACTTGCAGTGATGCAGGCATACAAACTGTCACAACAGGGTTTATGCTGCATTGCATTAAAATTTTTAAAAAAATGTATTTTCAGGCAATGGACTAGAAATAACACGTCATATATCCCAGGCAGAGAGTGAAATACAGAATTCATGGGAGCAATTGAAAACTATAATGGAATCAAGATTGTCAGTGGCAAACAWGAAGMTTATAAAAATTGAGGACTTTGACTYAAATCCAYTTTCTACAGCACTGCATGGGGAAGTGTCTGCTCACAGGTTACTGCTCCAGTTTCTCTAAGCTGAGAGGTCTGGAATTGTTTGAGCATGGACTGGTRACACAAGGGAACAGTTTATCATGAGTAGCACATCTTTTGTGTTGAGTTCAGACACACAAAAAAAGCAGACACAACCAGAATGTGGTGAAACATGGAAGTATTGTGGTGCCAGTTCTTCCCATTTATCCATGGAGGAGACAGAAGTGCTTAAGGGACCAAGAGACTGAACAGCAAAGGCAAGAGGAGAAAATAGGGATTCCCTGCTCMAAAACATTGAAACACTAAAGTTGTCTCCTTCCAGCAGACAGAAAGTCAGGATTCTGCTTGGTCTCTTCAGAACAGGGAATTGCAGCCCAGGAGAAAAWTGACCATCAAGCCAAGGAAACAGCTGAAAGAAGCTCAGACCAGGGAGGCATCCTACTGAAGCAAAGCAGCCAAGAGCACAAAGACATCGGAAACAAAAAATCTGGTCTGCTTCCAGCTCTGAAACAGCCACACAAAGGAAATGGGCTAAACTGCAGTAGGACACACAGCAAGGGACTTGGGGAAATGGGGTGGGGRCAGAACAGTGGAGAAGGTAACTGGGGAGTAAATACCAAAAAAAATGCATCAAAAGGGATGATCAGGGCAAGCAAAGAGACCTCTGTATGTGTTATGCTGAAGGGACAGAACTCMAGCTTAAGGATCACTGCAGTGTCAGTCAGCAGCAAAGTCCTCTGCAACACCAGTACTAACAGGAAATGATTGATCAGTGTTTGCCAAAGAGCTTGCCATTAACAGGCAAATGCAAATGCAAAAATGACTGGCAGCCACAAGAACWCCACAGGACACTGCACAGGACTTGCATGGTGCTGCACAGGAAAGCATTAGAGGAGCAGCAGAAATTTTGTCCATTCCTGGACTACATGGAGTAAATATGAGCCCAAATTATCACATCAGGTAAAAAAGGTCCCTTAACCTATGGCCATTTTACTGTGAGGACTCCCAAATCCTCTCMGGCTATTTCCCAGCAAGTGAAATTATTTCCACTCATGCAAAGGGAGAATAAATCACAAAATTCTTATGTGGCAGAGGGCTATTCCTCCTTGCCCAGGCTGTTAATGACTGCCTCAAGCACAAGGCATTAGAGRGGCAGGCTGGAAATGATAACGAGTCAAGAAATCAGCCAAACATGAACCAATTGCATTGAAATAGCATATTTTGATAGAGGTGCACATTAATAAATATTAATATAAATTCTTACTATTTGAAATTCTATCAATTTGGTTTGCATGCATTGATTTTTTTTCACGAATCTGCAAATATCAGCACAGTTCAGCTGGCAAGTCCCTCCTCAGGGCTTTGTAACTGTGTGGTCATCTCACAGGTAAGAGCTGGAATCTTCAGCAATATTGCCAGAAATTAATTAATTTATTATTTATTTATTTATTATCTAAAAATTCAACTTCAAGTATGATGTCACTTTCAAAATGAGTTTTTCTTGCTCTTCATATCACCAAGACACTGTGAGTTTTTCTTGCTCTTCATATCACCAAGACACCTTTTCCTCTTACAGCTCTTGCTCTCTGAAACTGCTTTTTACACACTGCTATTTCCTTGTGCTTCCACACACCCTCCAAGCTCCCTCAGGAGCCATTACTGGGTCTCTTGCTGCCCCAGCTGCTGCCAAATGCCTGTAACCTCCACAGAACTACTTTATTCTTACACCTCTTCTCCTAAAAAACATAACTGGGTGTATTTCTGTTGCACCACCCCCTGTTCCATCTCTGTGCTTCACCCACTTTGTTTGCCTCYTGCTGTCCATCAGGAGCATCCTGCAGAACCACACCTGGCCCTTCTTCCACGGGCAAAGACCCCAGGTGCTGCTGGAGTAYAAACAAGCACATAACCCATCAATTCTCAAAACTCACCACATTATTCTSCTCTTGCCTGCAGCTCTTAATTTGCTTCTGTCTTTGCCATTACTTATGATTAAAAGCCTTGACTCTGTTATTTAACTCCATGAAGCATGCAGCTCATATGAGACGGTGCAAAATGCAGGCTGGAATCTTACAACTTGAAACACTTCATTACATTAAGAAGAAAAAAAGAGGCTTATGATTAACTTTGATTTCAAGCCACAAAATGAAAGAGTTCAAAGCCATTTTAAATATGCTTCTCGCAGTGGGAAACAGAATAAACCAACAAAATAAACTAAACATTATAATCAACCCAATTATTACCTTCTATTAGCCAAGTGCTTAAGGGATGAAAAACATCAGCATTTTAACCTGAGTGAAGCAATACAGAGTCATTACTCTGGGGAATGGTTTCCAGGCTACTTTTAGGTTAATCCCCAAAAAAGATGTGCCTTTCCTTTARRGACATTCAGGTGATTGGTCTCATAGGTGTGAGGGTGAGAAATTAAATTTTAGGACTGACTTTCTCCACATATCTCATGGACAATCATCAGCAAGAAATGTGGGGAATGGTGAATAATAGTTTAATAATAAAAAAACATTCACATAGAGTAATAACAAAGATTACAAAATCTGGCAGCAGCATCAGAAAGATGAAGGGGAGTGGCATCCACAAAAAGAATCCACAAAGGAAATAAACAACCAACCAGCCAACCTCACATCATCCCTGAGTGTTTGGCATTGTGCACAGCTCCAGATCACTCTCTGGAAATAAAACTGACTCTCCCTCCTCCCTGGGATTTAGAGGCTGGGTGAGATTTAAGCCTTTTTTCTCTCAGTGAAAGGCACAGGAGGTGCCCTTCTGGGTGAGATGAGGGGCCCAGGAAGTCTCAGCTGAGCCAGTGCTGTGTCCATGAGAGGCACTCCCAGCATGGGAAACACAGGGAGGCTCTGTTGGACACCAGAAGGGATTTGCCCCCATCACTGGGGTTTTTCCTCCCTCTTCCCACTCCCTTCTCCTCTCCCCACACTTTTCTCACTCTGCTTTCCAGCCTGAGAGGAACCAGGAGCTGGCGGATGGGACACTACCGAGAAATACAATTTCCATGGTAATTTGTAGGCTGCTGGAACACTGAAACCGCTTTGTGGAGATGAATTTATCCTTCTGTTTTACAACAGGCGCTCTCGCCGCYGTGTTTAAAAGGTCGACACAACTCAGCCCCTCCCCAGCTCCCTGAGGAGGCTCCTCACAGCCTCAGCTGCCCTGGCTCTGACACGGAGCTGGAGGGGGAAAAGCTCTTCCATAGGAAAAGCCCTGGGAGGTTTTTCTCCTGAGAGGGGAAACTGGGCATGCCCAGCCCCAGGAGAGCTGCAGAGAGCTGGGGTGAGCAGYCAGGGCTGGGGTGTGAGGACAGGGCTCTGCCAGCTCACTGAGGTGTGGAGGCCATGGAGGAGGGTGTGGTGGTCACACCACAGCTGAAACCATCACTGACATTGTGGCAAAGCCAGTGAGGAAGAGAAGTGAAATCACAGAATCACAGAATTTTTTGGTTGGAAGAGACCTTCAAGATCATCGAGTCCAACCCATGTTCCAACATCTCAACYAGATCATGGCACCVAGTGCCACATCCAGKCTTTTTTTAAACRCATCCAGGGTTGGTGACTCYACCACCTCCCTGGGYAGATGGTTCCAGTATTTRACCACTCTTTCTGTGAAAAACTTCCTCCTTAAATCAAGCCTGAATCTCCCTTGGCRCAGCTCACCCTGCTCCAGGCCCCTTCTACAGCTGAAGGTGCCAATGACTCTTGTCCCTGCACCCTGGAGTCTCCTCATCAGTTTTCTCATCAGCCTCCCATCGCCGTCCTCAGGGCTCAAATCAATCATCAAAATGRAAAACACCATTMTTCTTGGGGCTGTTYTGTGCAGGGCCAGGAGCTGGACTTGGATGATCTCTGTGAGTCCCTTTCAACTCAGAATATTCTGTGATTRTCCCCACTCTAGGAAACCATCCTCCTTTCCCCAGCTGCGTGTGGGAATGAGCAGGGCTGATCCAGTCACAGCCATGTTTAAGGCATGGCTGCCTCAAACCCTCCTCCCAACCAGGGCAGCACTCAGTTCCTATTTCTCCTCTCCATTCTTTGGGACAACCCTTCTTCCACGAGCCCATGGTTATGATAACACATTTATCATATTTATGCTGGTGCCAAGCCTACCTTAAATYACAGCAGCTTCCTGGAAAACAGTTCCTTTGGTTTAGCCAAGGAAGCCATTTTATTTATGTCCCACTTAAACACCTGAACGATGAATGCTGTACTTAAATGGGACAACAAATCAATACTCCATAGGGAATGTCTTTGAGGAGGGGAAACCCAAAATCTCTCTAGCTTTGCTCCCAAAACATAAATTTGGAGAAGCAGGAGGAAAAGATGCCCATGAGACTGACTAAAACTTATCCGAACACATTCACCACAATCCTTATCTCTGGGAAACAATTACTATTACAGATTCAATTAATTCTTGCTGTGTGTTAAAATTATTAAAGTCGAATGAGAGAATGATGGCATAGATGACTTTTGATCAAATTTTATTTTACWTGTTTGATATGGGAATAAAAGCTTGGTTTAAGTTGCTCCGATTTTAAAATCTAACATTATCTACTGTAATTTGCAGTAAATTGACAGTTATTGATTGACAAAGATTTGGATAATGGGACTTGTTTCTCCATACCCAAGAGACAGAGAAGAGTTTAAAAGAGACCTACCATGTATCAGATCAAACTGTACTCTTTCTTCCGAGTAATGAACAAGTTGTTTCCCAGTTTTCAAAGAAAATAGAACAGATTGGGTTGGAAGTGACACTAAAGACCATCCCACTCCAACCTCTGCCGTGGCAGGGACACCTTTCACTAGACCACRTTACTCAAAACCCCACCCAGCCTGGCCTTGAGCACTTCCAGGGGTGGGACACCCAGAGCCTCTCTGGCAAACCTTTTGCAGTGCCTCAYTCYCCTCACAGTAAAGAATTTCTTTCCAATATGCAATCTAACCCTGCMCTTTTCCATTTAAATCTGTGACCTCTTGTTCTATCACTGCATGYRTGATAGAACACTTGTCCAAAGTCCCTCTCCAGCYCTCTTGTAGCCCCTTTAGGTACTGGAAGGTGCYCTAAGGTCTCCCCMGAGCYTCCTCTTCTCCAAGATRARTAACCYCAGCTCTCCCAGSCTCTCTTCACAGCAGAGGTGCTCCAGTGCCTGGATCATCCTCATGACCCTCCTCTGGACTCCTCCAACAGCTCCATGTCCTTGTTGTGCTGGGGCCCCCAGAGCTGGATGCAGCACTGCAGCTGGGGTCTCACAAGAGTGGAACAGAGAGGCAGAATCACCTCCCCATGCTGCTTTGATGCAGCCCAGGACACAGACGACTTTCTGGGCTGCCCATGCACACTGCCAGGTCACGTCAAGCTTCTCATTAAGCAGCCCTCCCACCTAAAGCACAACAGAACACACAGCATGATTTGCAATGTCAAAACCCTTCATGCTCACCAAGGGCCCGTGGCAGCCTGCTGTGCACGAGATCACAGAGTTACAAGAGCCTTCCAGGAACAGATTTACAGAGGACATGGAGAGCATCAAGGATGTTAACCTCCACTGAACCTGGATTTGTTACCTTTGAAGAAGTGCTGCTGATCAATAACAAACATTCACAACAGGACCAAGAGGAGACTTTTATGGTTATGATTGAATGTAGGAATTTGCTGCCGAAATGTGTTAAAAATATTTTCACTGAGTAGATTTCTGTTTCGTACTAAGGCCATATATCAGTAAGGGAGCTCTCAGAATAAACATTTGATGCTGGCAGATTAATTCTCCATGAATAAATTAGCCCAGATTTATGGCCCYAGCATCACATGTGAGATTAGGCATCCACAGAGAGTTGACAGGCTCATCAGAATTGCCTTGACAGTTTAAGTAACATCTTTTGTCAAACTTTGCACCTTTGCTCCTAACCCTCTTTCCCTGAAGTAAGCAGGAAATTCCTATCATGAATGCCAACATTTTGCTTTGCAAGGGATTTTTCTGTGACTTTTTTTTTTAAATTTCTATTTGCTTTCATCTATAATTGCTGATTTTGCTTTGATTTTTTTATTACTATTTTTCTTCCTGGAATTAATTTGTCCCAGTTACAAAACAGTGCAAAGTTAGGTAATTTTTATATTTTTTTCCATAATCAATATTTTATTATTTTTGCCTCAGATATTTACTTCATGATAACTGTCTAGAAATGAAGCCTGTAAAAACTCCATCAACTATATCTTTTTTTTTTCTCTCAAAATCATTAAAAGTATGAGGCACCCACCCCACAGCCAACACCAAAAACTGCAACAGGGTATCAAAGCACTGTGAYCTCATCCCCTCTGGCATTAAATCCWCAYAGGGATGTCAYCCCAGTCCTGCCTAGGAAAAGCTGAGTGGTCCTCAGGCTTCAAGGAAGCAACCTCACAGCTTTTWAAGTCTATTCTAGACTCCCTGACAGCTTTTTTGCCAGCACTACAATACACAGCATCAGAGATGTTGCATTCCTCCGAGAGCAGTGGAAGTGTTAAGTCTGGCATGAAGCTTCTCAGGCCTTACTCAAAGCAATTCCTGGATGTACTTTTAATAATTAAGTATATATATGATCTTACCAGACACAGTTTATTGAATTTCTTGTCTGTTCYAGGAGGTCAGTTTTTTACCAAGCACATTATTTATGACTTGTGTCACCACTTCATAAATTCTTTACACAGACTCATAATTCAGGTACCTATCAACAGCCATCCCTTGAACATCCTTTGCTTTTTCTCTGCCACACTGGTTTGTTTTCCTTTCCCTTGGAGACAGAAGTGAAGAGCAGTAGCTTATTGCTCATGCTAAAGAGAGATTTCGGTTAAGGGATGTCAAAATGCCCAGGTATCAATTTATTCCTGCTGTCTTATTTGTTAGTCTGTGCAATTCACAATAAGTCCATTGTTTTACAAACAGTCACAAGTGCAAGTCCCTGTCAAGCTGCACTCTCTCATCTTGTTAATCAATGCAACTCATGCTGACTCYTCACAGGGGAAGTCAGCCATTACCACAAAGTGGATTATTATCCATCAACAAACTTTCAGCTCTGGATTATTGACATAATTATTCCATTCAGCACATGTAACTCTGAGGGACAGGATAATGTTGTGGAAATGTTGAATTCTACAAGTTCGAACCATTTCTGTTGTAATACCCCAGGAGGGGCAGACCAAGGAGTCTGTGTGTTCATAATCATTGCACTGTTACAGGAAACTGCACAGTTTTACCCCGGTGATCTGCTCGAATCAGGAAGGAGATAAATGAGTATTKCYTTATAAAAAKTCCTAATTGGGWGGGGTGTAGGTAGCCCCATTTCCCCARTTGCTTAAGAAAATTCATGGACTGAGGGTTTTCCCTGATTTTTCACTGGCACAATTRCTTTATATTTGGAGAGGTAAAACAAAGGCAATCCTARTTTAGRCARTATGTRCTGATTAAAAACAAARTCACCATTAAAGATGAAGAATCACTTTTTGAGCAGACTCCTCAGCACAGACTCTTCTTAAGCATGTTCTTGGAGTAAAATATAGATGCAAAAGTTACATATTCAGTTACAATTCCTTGGAATTACCATGTAAAGTTTATCCAAACCCCRAACTCCATTAATAACAGTAATTTTACATGTTCATTGTCCCTGAGTTTGTCTAGAGAAAGAAGATACTTCAGTAAGAGATTCTGAGGTAGTGTTTTAAGAGTGTTAATTAAATGTTTGCTTCTTTCTCAATATACTCTTCTAAAAGAGAGCCTTGACAATAGAAATGAGGTTTGTCACTGAGAGATCCAACCATTAAAAGACTGAATATGTCATTGTTGCTTTTTTTTCAGACGTTCCTTCTCCAATAAAAATGCTGAAATCCAACCCCAGACCAATGCACTTTAGAAAGGCATCTGTACAGAGTAACACTGAACATCTCTTCCACGTCATATTCTCCAGAAAATAAAAAATCCTTGTGCTAGATTCCTGTCAGAAGCTGCTTTTAACAGAGAGCTGACACGTAAGTTGTGGCATTATCCATTGGTTCCCTGGGTTGCAGTAGGGAGGGAGAATTAAAGCTCACATCAGTTAAGGTCTGCTTCCCATTTCAAAGATTTAAAGTGATATTTGCAGTTTTCTTTATTGCTAAGGGATCTATTATTCAGAAATAATATCACCAAATGAGATGGATCCTTTGTGGTGACAGTCACTGGCATGGAACAACTTTGCACTTCAGACACCAAAGGAACCCTGCTCAATTAAGTACAGCCCTAATTGTTAACGTTTATAATTTTTACTACAGCCATACATATGAGGTCTCACTAAACTCATGACTTCATTGACATCTTATAGAAAAGAATGAGAAACTGTCCCTTCTGCCACAGTAGAGTTTTCTTATGCTCAGCTGTACATGGGCCAACATCAATATGCATTTTATTATATGCATTGAAGTGGAGTCCTGGGGCAATAAATACTGCTGCAATACAGCTGTCTAAAAACCTCCACTCTYATTCCTCTGCCACTGCGTGGGAACAGGAATGTAGAGGTTAATGACAACGTCCTGGGTTTTTTCCTGCAGAGATAATTTAAACTGGAGTGAAGGAACCAACRTTTTCTGGGCTGGTGACTGAATGCCACACCTCACACACCCTCCCTTTCAGTAAAGCAGTTTCTTATTTACAGCTGCCAGCAATAAGTGCTGTGATTCCCCCCAGGGATCAGTGTGTGGCCATTGGGAGCCACAAGCTGCCCYAGAAGGAAGCAAATGTGGCAGGTCAGGAATGACCCTCTGGGTCACTGGGAATAGCTGGCAGAGGCCATTCCCAGAGAGCTGGGACTCAGGCTTAGAATTTCTTGCATTGCAATCTCATCCTAGAATCAGCCCTGGTTCTGCTGCACRTTTCAGGGCACGTGCTGCCAGCAGGGCTGCAGAAGGTGTCATGACAGTCTGAATTAAAACAGAATGCTGTCATTTTTGATKGGGACACCTCAGTGATTGCCTTCGTTTCACTTAGCACTTACAAGTCTATTTTCCAACTTCCTTCTTTTGTCTGCTATCCCTATGGAGAGGATGCTCCCCATGAAATTAGATGCAATTAATATTATTGTCAACATTAGCAACATCTTTGCATGAAACACCAGCAACACATAATTAAAGAAATACTGCTGCAGTGARCAAAGAGAAAACTCCTGTATTACCAGAAAACCTGCAGCAATTCTACCTGAGATTTTCTTCATATTACCAGATGGGGAGGTGGGTCAGAGAGAGATAGGGAGAGTGATARGACATCCAATGAGGACAGCTTCTCTCTCCTCCCATCTATAAACCGAGCAGAGCTCGTGTATCTGCTGTGCCAATCCYCCCAGTGTTTCCACTCCAGCAACGAGCACCAGGAAAAGCTGCAGAGAGGCTTTCAGACACCTCAGAAAATCAAAACAATTGTGGAAGCAAATACTCGAGGAGCCTTTGATCGTTCACAGAAACACTTGCAGTGCTGCCTGGATTTCCACACTGTACTCTACTTTGTACTCCAGCTCCCTCCACCTCTGCCCCCAGAGCACTGCTTCATCACTTTGCTGTTAGCTGAGTCCCAGCTGAACAAGCAGAACCACAGTAAAATGTCCCAGAAGCTCTTATGAAAGTGCAGTGCCCTGCTCTGTGTACAAAGAGTGCCCTTATGCTTGTATGAAGTCTGAAATGAGGACTCCCGACCTTTTTCCCACTGAGCTACCTCACACAGACTTTTAGGGCAAGAGCTGCCTATTCCAGGGCTCTGCAGTGTCTGGGAAACCAAGGAGCTCTCCTTGGTTACTTGGCAATAAATGCAACTTTATTACTTTCCAACAAATGAAACAGATAATAATGAAGTTCTTCCCCAGAGACAAAATATCTGTTAAATCTGCTAGGGAAAAAAAAATGAACAACCTCATTTTAATATCTTTGTAAATAGAAAGACCTCCTTAATCAGCATGAAGCTTAAATGAGGTACTTGCTTAGCAGGAGCACCTACACAGGAACTGATTTTCAGCAAATTGTCTGAGATGGCCCTCTACCCTGGATAATTTCCTGAGTGATTACTCCATCATGCCGGGGGCTGAGGAGGAGGACATTACAGGTGCTAACAGGAACCAGTGTCCTCTGTATTACAGGCTGTGACATTCAGATCAATTTTCACAATGTATCTCATCTCACTTACAGCTGCATTTGGGCTTCAAAGCCAACCCATTTCAGTACTCAGCTGCAGGGGAAAATTAACTGCTGAGGCTACAAACCAGAAAAAAAAAAWGCATGGCTGTGGATAAATTGATATTGTTTTATTGCATGTACTCTAATCTTAAATAAAATCATTTTTATTCTGAAATAATATTTACTATGAAATCAAGACCTACATAGCAATGGAAGTACAATTAATGTTTTCTGGTTATATTGCTTTTCATGGTGGAAAATGAAAATYCTTGCAGCATTGATTATTACCCTGCATTGCTACAGTGGTTGATTAACCATGGATGTGTGTGTCAGCATTYACCTTGGCTGGTGCCAAGGTAGGCACAAAGCTCATTCATTTGGCAGCTTCTGCTTTTTACCACATTTTATCTTCAGCCTTCCTCCATATAAGATTTCAGTCTTAAGGACCTTGGCTACGTGGTCACTGTCAACAAAGGAAAACCAGGGCATAGCATCACTCCAGAAAATGAAATGTTCGTTAAGGATGGGAATTATTTGATCAAATGTAGATGCTTCTGACTATCTGACTTTTGAGCTGACCATCCTCATCTTGTTTGATAGCCAACAACCCTCATGTGAGGCTGCATTCCTCTCCTCCTAACACAGATATCTAAAATAGGTCAGAGGAATTGTACCCTAAACATGCCACTTGCTCTTCACTCACTATCAAGGAAGTCAAGAATAAGCAGCAGAAATAGAGACATTCACACTGTAGAGGACTTGTCTGCATCTGTCTTGCTAGTATCAMCTCTTTGGTGGCTTAGTTTCACTCCTGAATAACTGGCATGAAGTCATTTCTTCTCATTTAAAAAGCAATTTTTATCTCTGTGGACAAGAAATAYCACAGAAGTTAAATTTTTTAAAGAAATTATTTTTTCTGTTTTACTAAATGGGCTAAAATCAATTGTATCTAGTTAAGAGAAATGAATTTATTTACCTCTAAACTGAATTCCTCAGAGGAATTATTTAAATTATATTAATAAATTGTAAGTCAGGTGACCCTTTGCCCACAGYACATTTAAGTTGTTTCTCACATGTAATCACCATAGCCTAAGAACTGAGYAACTCCTGTTGAAATGGAACAAAATTCAAAACTATCTCTGAATTGCTGAAATGACAAATGGAAGTTTGATGGCCTTTTAGTCGCTTCTGATCTAAAAAGAAAATCCAGGTTTATGTTTCTGCCCTAAACTCTGCAGCTCRTAATGAAAAAGGGTACCAGGTTTGAGAAGTCTGGTTCATAAAGAATACAGAAATAAGTTGTCACTCACCCTGCTGGGGACAGGCTTTTATTAGACAAAGACAGTGTCACACCCCCAGGAGACCTCTGCCAGAGAGCCCCAGGAATATTCCTTTAATTTGTATTTGAGATGACAGGCTGGTATTTCTGCACCACACTGAGCAGAACCACCTGCCTGAACCCCGCTGGGATCAGCCACTGCCTCTCTGTGCTCCTCCATCTTCCAGCACTCCTAACAAGAGTAACTGCATTTTACATCTCTAAGCTCTTCCAAGGAATACCTGAAAAGCCAGTTGATTAAAGTAATTCCAGAACTTCAGTACAAAGAATTATTTAATCAGCCCCCCCAAAAGGAAAGTATATATAGAGCAAAAGAGGACAGCAGTAAAAAAAAATCCTGTTGTATTCACCTTGTTTAGTCTTTTTTAAGAAGAAATCCCTTGGTTTGGGTAAACAATTTCAGGTTGAAACAGCAGACTGCCCTGCTTCCAACATGCCCTCTCTACAAATTGTTATGCATTTGTTTATTTTTCACTCAAATCCATCCCAGCCTCTCCCAGGTCAGGAGGGCCTTGACACTAATTCCTAAAAACCACACAGTTACAGTCCAGTCATGAAACAGGTCTGGCCACACAGAGAATCACTGCATAAAACTGAGTAAGGTTTACACCTACCCCYGTGGAAACTCTGCAGTAACTCCTCTTTGTAAACAAACTCTGTGTTTTCTCCTTCACTGCTCAGCTCCCAGCATTGCCTGTGCAGCTCTGGCAATCCAGGACTGGGCCCAAGAAATCCGTGCTGAGCTTTGGAATTGGTTACTTTATTCCAGTGATCTCCTTTATTCCAGCCTCCCTCACAAGTTACCCCACCTCAATTTACACTTTCAGGAAGTTATGAAACAAGAGTAGTGACATTTCCCAGTTGGAATAGAGATCTTCAAGGCTAGTGCTGGTTTGCTGGAATTTATTTTTCTGGGGAAAAAAAAAAAATCACATTCTCATTCACTCCTTTCTGGATAAAGCTGCAATAATCTTTAGAGGACTGCAGCACTGAACAAACTTCATACCTGAACTATAAACAAAGCCCTCGAGCCCAAAGCAAGAAAAACTAAACTTCTGGTAGTCCTAAAAAACACACAATGAGAGAACACCACTTAACCTTTAGTTTTGACTGCACCTGGGAAATTCCATCACCTCTGGGCCAGGCCAGCTGTGCTGATCAGACCTGCTCTCAGCAGGGCTACCCAGGATGGAGCATTAAAACACTGCTGTCAGCTGAGAGTTCAGCACTTGCAGATGAACAAGTGGGACACTTTTAGATTTCCCAGGGGAGGATAGGCCCTCAAGGCTGCTTTGTGCCTTATCAGGAAGGAAGGGGAAAGAAAAAAAAAAAAAAAAAGTCTAAAAGCACTTTGCTTTGACATCTACCTTCAGTGATACAGCACTTTACTCCCCAGCAGGAGGCTCAAACTTGTAAAACAGATTGCACTATTAAAAAAAAAATTCAACTGTCACTTGAAAATGCTGGAAATTAGACATTAATGCTGTGTTAGAGAAATTATGTATTTATTTCTTTAGCATTGTATGTTCATCAAGCTTAAGTTAATCTCATCAGTCAGTCTGCTGAGAAATGAAAAGCTGGTTTGGAAATACTGAAATGGCTTCATTTGAAGAAGGTTTAAAAGGGCCAAAGAAGAATCCATGTACACACACCCCTAGAAATCAATATTAAACATTTTCAAGGGAAAAGAAAGTAATTCTTAATATTTTTCATTTATGAAACTTGATATTAACGCACCAAATGTAAGTAATTATTACTCATTTTGGTAATAGGCAGAATGACATGATTATTTTTTTAACTTGCARGATTTTATGATAAGTTTTGGTATGGGAAGAAACTTTTTTAAAGAAAAGAAAAAAGTATTTTCAACAAATTAGGACCAGACATGAGGAATACTTAATCAACCACTGTATTAATGAAACACACTTCAAAAAATAATTTACATCCAGATGACTCCTTTCAGGCTGCTATATTTCTTTTTAGACACAGATTTGCTCACTACTTATATGCCCTTATATTGATGATTTCCCATGTCCTTTTGAATTCTTTATCTGACACCGCAGTAATTTTGAAAACTAATTTTTTTTCTACCAGCTGGATTGTAAATCTTAAGATATGGAGTTTTTTTTTTCATTTTTCTCAGAGCACCATGGGAGTCCTGCCCTGTAACTTAGGCCTCACAGGCATTAAGGTCAGACTCTGTCATTCATAATTAAGGRTAATGATTATATCATGTCCCAAATCTCACAGTACTTTTTCCTCAGCTGTTCAGTCAGGCTCTCCAGTTAAGAGAATTTTCCTGCATTCAAAACAAGAGCTCTCCCAGCAGATTCCAACACACTGGGCAGATCCTAAAACTCTGCACCTCTGGCACTTTGTGGTGGAGAATATCTTCCACCATSATGCTGGAAAACATGCCAATCCCTCCAGAGGAAACAGTGGAAATGAGTAAGGTCAAAAAAATGCAACAAATCCCACAGCCAAAACACAAAAGGTGAAGTGGGGAACTAGATGGACTCAAGACTTTATCCATAATCCTGGGGACAGGCTGGAGGAAATAGAGGAAGGAATTCTTGTGCATAGGCATCAAAGAATAAAGATTTATGGGGAACTGGACCTGGGGAGGATGAGAAATTACTTTGCAACATTCAGTCCCATTTTCTCAGAAAACAATCAGACCCAGGCTTGCTTTTGTTTTAACAGAAGTAGGATGTGGTCTTTGGGAGAGGTCAGACAAGGACTGATTAATTCTTTACCCCCAAAGAACTCTTTCCCAATCTTCACACTTAAACATTGTTGAGTGGCTCTCCTTATTCCCACTCCTCTCCCTGGAAAACCCTTCAGTCAAAGAGAAACTGCCAACATGCAAATTTAAACCAACTTCACATCCTTTCCATCAAAAATAGTTCTGAATGTARTAAGCTTGGTGATAATTTATAATGTTGAGTAACATTGAAATATCTGCTTTATAAATGTATTTTTTTCTTTTACTTGCTACTCTTTGAAAAGTAATTATTTTAAAACACAATGAATATATGAATGTACTTCAGCTGGCACCTTCTTTCTCTCYCAGAAGATGTGACAGCAGGAAGAAGGGGGTGGCAGCCACTCTTGGGATGGGACACATGAGGACCTCACTTAGTTCCATGTTTTACCATGCTGGATATTCTACAAACCCCTGTCAAACTCATAAGAAACTGCCAACATGAACAAACAAATCCTCCTTTGGGGATGTTTAGCACTAGTCAAGCAATGGAATATCACAGCACCCACCTATTTTACCTCCTCAGGGATGCAGATTATGGAAACTTGGCAGAAAATAAACTTCTCAGGCTGTCAGTGTAGATTCATGAAGGGATTACATGACACCATGGCCTACCACGTGTTCAAATGGTCTTTGCTTAGAAGCAAATTAACCAATTGTTACGTTGGGGAGGAGGGGGTGTTGTTTGTTTTTGGKKTTTTTGTGTTAGTACACACAAAAAAAGCTAACAAAACAGCCACTTTTTTGCCCCAAACCTCAAAGTCCACAGAGCTCTGGCATTGTTTTCCTGTGAAACTGGAGGTGGGCTGAAAGAGAAYTTACACCCAAGAATGGAAGTCAAATCAGTGCATCAGAGTTATGAGACCTAACATCAGTGAATAAGCTGCAGTGATCTTATAAACCTGCCCTGTGGGCAAACCCTGCTCCACTTTCAGAAGTCTATTGTAACAGTGCTGAACGTGGGAATTTGGAAACAAACCACAAGACTTGTGTCCTTATTTGCATGTTAATCCCTTCWGTGCTKTTCCATGCCACAGCTGGCAGATATYAGTGTCAACCCTGACTTCMAAGTGGAMGTTCAAGGCCTTTGCTGAAGTGTGCAGCAGATCCACCTCAGTGAATGACACTGGCTCTTTCCCCACAGTTCAGTTCTTTGCCTGCACGCTTTGCAGTGCCAAAAACAGGCACTGGTTACAGACCTCTGACAAATCACACCAAATTCTGTCATGGTGRAATAAAATAAAAKTATTTTTCCCTGAACAGGACACAARTAAYGTTCAAAGCTCAAAAATGCACRTGAAATCRCATTTATTATTAGCCTTCTGATTACAGACAAAAAGCAGGAATCTTTTGTTACATAACCTGCTGGAAGAGGCCCAAACACTTTGCCTGTTGTTCCTTGAAGAACTTGAGTAAGCAGGCAATAACTATGGGAGAAATGCTGTGTTTTCCTTCTGTTCTCTCAGTTCTTACTTGCTCTGGGAAACCTGGCCTGGCTCAGGGCTCTCAAGGGCTCTGGCCTCCCACTCCCACCAGCAGCTCCAGAACCTTAGGTGAGGATTCTGCTGTGCCTTAATAACCTCAGAGGGCAGCACTCCTCTGTTTTTCAATTCCCCAGGGTTTCATTAGAGGATCTGCTAAATCAGGCTTGTATMGTCTGTCATTAACTGCAGAATTTAATTACGCTGATTTGCATTTAGGAAAGACTGAAGCTTGCTGAGTTGTTGCTGCTATCATGCTGTGTTTATCTCTTACTCTGTTTTCTAAGGGGGGCTTTTTACAGTGCATAAAGGTCAGGGGGACAAACATTTTCAGTGCACAGCCACTCCTGAAGATGCAGCCACACCAGGGACTTGGGTAAATGCTTACTGRTAAGGGAACAGCAGCAACACTGTGGTGTACCTACCCCACACATCAGAGGAGCCAGCATCAGCCTCGTGTAATCAAAAGAAATTATGAGAAGAGCAAGATGATCCASTGAGGCTCTGAAATGCMCCCAYGGGACACACATTTGCAAACTGCTTATTTAAAACACATGAGTTCCCCATACCCACGATGTCATTGAGAAAATGCCTGCTGACTTCAACAAGAGCTCTGCTAAGCYTGACACTTCTGGTAATCGCATCTGTGTCGCTGAACTGCTGATCAAGCTTTCTGTTSCCTTTTAACTGCATCACCCTGGATGAAGAATTGATAAAAAAACATCCCAGATTGTTCTCTCACTGTTGGAGTTTCAGTGATCTTGCCTGCAGTATTAATACAGTTTATGTTCTGAGTATTGACAAAAAGAAGTGATTCCCCTCAGAGTTCTTGCAGCGTGGAGAATGGGAACTGTGCTGCTGTAGCTGAAAGTCTCTTTCCCCCATCTTGCAGAGTCTCTGCTAAACCAAGTTCCTATTTCAGGTCTCTCTACAACACCACAGGKCTRAGAAGCCYTGTGAAAAGCTCTTTCTACTCTCAYTCTAAACACAGCCAAACAATCACTCTGTGCCAAAAGAAAAAGACTGCAGCTGGTAAGGAAATTAAATTTACTCCAGAACATCCAGTAATGCATTATAACAAATGATGGAGAGATAACAATCAAGACATGCATAAAACTCCATCAGAGATCCCTTTAAAAGTTTAAGGCTTTATCTAAAAGAGCAAAAATCCACCTAGTAATCATGTCTTTTTTTTCTTTTTGACTGGTGGATGGACTAATAGGAAAAGCAATGTATTAACAGCACTAATATGACATTTCCTCTGTACTATTCACTTATCTTTTGAATCCTAGTAAATTACACACCTTTTGCAATTTTTTTTTAAATGGAAGATTGTAATTCCAAAACCCAAAGCATTCAAGTCAAATCTCACATTTTTCTCCAGTGCAACCTACCCCTCACTGGGCCTTATTGCCCAAAAATGCAGAGATCCTTCACCACGAATCTTGAATGTGTCTTCTCAAATACTGGAGAAATTAAAGCTTCCTAGAGAAATCACTCTTGTAATTCTTGCTTTCRCACCATCAGAGTTTAAAAGGTTTTATATTAGAACATAAAAAGAATTATGCCTCATATTTTTAACATTTTAATATCTTTATAATTAGAATTTCTCAACTGAACCTGCATTAAAAAGCTCAAACAAAAATCCAGAAAATCTAAATTGGTGCATTATCTTTGCACCCATGCTAAACCCATGCTCAAAAACACGTCAATGTTTCCCATTAACAGGAAACGAGATCTACTGCAGAGAATGACAGAAATTTGAAGATATGAAGAATTTGTGAAAATTTTTCACTCTCTCTGAAATTGCTTTCAAGCACCTGGAATGAATTGCTAAGCACTATACAGACATGATGCTGTTTAGACTATTAGATTTCAATTTACATCACAGAAAAATGCATTTGTGAAGTATTTATATACACAAAGAAGCATAACATTAACTGCACAGTGGAGATGTTATCACTTACAGCCACGGAGTGCCTCAACTACAAATTAGAGGATAATTAATTTAAAATAGTCCTGTACTAAAACACAGAATAGAGTAGTTAAAAGAAAAAGCTGTTATAGTTCCCATGGTAGAACGTTCTTTATAGAAAGGACATGAATGTTACATCAATTTGCTTAACAATGAAAGTTAGGAACAGGCTGCAGAGTAGGGTTTATCTTACTCAATAAAGAGGAGCCTTAAGCAAGATCTAGAGGCACAGCTTGACATCAATCCCAAATYTGTCTCTGCCCCACCCTGAGGTCCTGTTTCACCAGCTCTCTATTGACTGGATTCCAGACACACAAAATTGAAGCCTGTAACTCATTTTCTACAGGGCTCCAAGCCATCAAAAATTGTTTGATACATGGTTTGTGGCAAACACAAGCAGCTGTGGGAGACCCACAGTCCCTGAAGCTGGGARAGGGCAGGGCAGGACCAGTGCAGCTCCCAGCCCTCGCTGCATCACTATTGGGTAGGGCCTGGCTGGCAAACACTCCCCCACACCAGCATCCCTGCACTGACACAGTCCCCAGGGAGCTCCAAGTACTAAACACAGGTGCTACTTGCACTGAAACATTTACAGGTTCAAAGCCTTGACTCCCACCTAGGCCTCAGATTGGCTGCTCAAGGCAAAACTCTTTCAATTGCATATCTGACTTTCCAGCAAGCATATTTTTTTCTTACGGACAAGACCTTTTTTTTTTTAATATCTGTGTATAATTCACTTCCCCTCTCTAAACTTTTCTTTATATATCTATGTAGAAACCCACAGTGTAGCTAGAAATTACAATCAAGAGATAACCTTTCACATGGAGAGAATTTCATTCTTCTCAAGCACTTAAGGAGGCATATGTTTTTGTGATGTCTTTTCTTCCCACTCCATTCACTGAGATATTGACATAAATTTATTGTAGGTTTTTAACTTCAGGCTGTTGGATGTTTTTCAGCATATTTAAATGTGTCTATAACCTCAGTCCACATACTTGGAAAAATGAATGTGTATAGCAGTGAATAACAGAGAATAATATATATGCATTGAACAAAGTTCTTCCTCCTTGAAGTATACTTCATGTTTCCTGAAGCCAAGCTGGCAGAACCCTCACATCTCAGGTAATTGTGTTCTTTGCATTTGCTTTCCATTATTCTGCAGGAATTCTGGGACAACAAAACTAATTTTTTTCTGTGCTATTTCAATGACACTCAAGAGAAACAGTCATTCATAGTAAACATTTTCGAATGTCTAAGTGAGTTCTTATAATTAGTAAGTTATTTTTCATGTTTCAAAACATTATTTTAAATTTAAAAATTGCTATCTTACATTTTAAAACTAGTAAGAGGATTACTGGTGGAGGATTTCTTTACAGTGGCAAAAGCCTGTGAATTTCACAGTAATCATGAAGAACTGCCTGATTTCCCACAGTCTTCCCCAAAGATTGCTTGTTTTTATTTCCCCAGGAAATAGCAACCTGTGACTGCAACAAAGTAAATCAACAGCAGTGCATTACTTATTAYAGTGTTGCTATTAATGCTTTTCACCTTCTAATGAAGAAGAAAGAATTTGTGTAGTAAAAACTGTGCATAAGTCATAAAACTGTGTTGGAAGGACCCTAAAAATCATCTTGTTCCAATCCCTCTGCCACAGGCAGGGACACCTTCCACTATCCTAGGTTGCTCAGAGCTCCATCCAACCTGGCCTTGGGCACTTCCAGGATTGGGGCATCCACAGATTCTCTGGGAAACCTGTGCCAGTGCCTCACCACCCTCACAGCAAATAATTTCTTTCCAATATCCAATCTAATCCTGTGCTTTTCTAGTTTAAACCCATTTCCTCTTTTCTCATCACTACATGCTCTTGTCAAAAGCCCCTCTCCAGGTGTCACACAGCCCTGGTACTGGAGGGATCTCTTAGGTCTGCCCAGAGCCTTCTCCAACACAAACAATTCCAGCTCTCCCTGCCTGTCTTCTCAGGAGTGATGCACCAGCCCTCTGAGCTTCCTCTGAGCTCACTCCAASAGCTGCACATCTCTCTTGTGCTGAGGATCTGATCTAAGCACTGCACTCCAGGTGAGGCTTCACAAAAYACAGATTGCTGGAAAGCACTCCCCTCTTTTCCCAGGAAACTAAAAAAGATAGCTTTAAAACTGCTTTAATAGAAGACAAGGAACTTCAATTAAAAAAATAATTTAAAAAGAGTTTCCAGCCTGCTTCTTCTGCCTGTAATAAAGCTGCTATCTGTAAGTTACTTCCTGCAAACAAATCCTTAYAGAGCAGGGACTCAAATGTGCAGAATGATTGTATCATCCAGAGTGATATTAATTCTGAAGAAAAATCGGGAGTCCTGAATTATTAAGGAAGACTGTCATTGAAGTTTTCATTGAACATCCATATCCTGAAGCCATATAAATGTCACAAAAAGCCACAGCACTCTGGCTCTGATTCAGGGCAATTCTTAACCAGTCAATCAAAATACCTCTGTATTTAAAACCCAGCACGTGCACAGTACTTCCTGCTAAATCAGGCCTCARATTCCCACTTCACTCTATGAACCTGTGACTATCATGCTTCTAGGCACAACTGAGGGTCTTAAATTCCACAGAAAATACTTATAGACCTCAACAGAACCTGCTTTGTCTATACGGAGGGAAAACTACAATATACTAAACAAGGAATTCACAGTCCATTTGCTGTTCCATGTCAGTTCCCCTGGTGAACAGTTGGTGCCCTTGTTCATTTTAAGTTTAAATACTTTCAAAGTATATTATTAAACAACAAATAAAGGTTTTCTTGATAAAGGCTAAAGAGCTGTTTACCCTGAGATTCTTGGAATACTACACATAAATTTACTTTGTAGGTGGACAAGTTATGCCACATTAAGAATCAGCATAGACAGTCCCTTATGGAATTAAGTGCCTTTAATTTAATTTAGTTTAATCCACTTCATGAGTAAAATAAACAAAATGAAATGAAGGCTACTTTAACTCTGAATGAGAGTACTGTGTGGCTTAAATAGCCAACTGAAAACTTTGTAGTTAATTCATCGAATCATARACTGGCTTGGGGTGGAAGRGASCTTAAAGATCATCTCATTCCAACCWTCTRGCTATKTGCAGGGAMACTTTGCACTAGWCCAGGTTGCCCAGAGATCCATCCAACATTCCCTTGAACACTTCCAGGGATAGAGAATCCAYAGCTTCTCAGATGAATTTTGCTTTAGATCCCCACACAGATGGTCTCTGACAGTGGCCAAACAGAAACAAGCAGAGGCAAGTGGTCTTAAATAAATGCTCCTCCTCATTTGCAACAAGCTGATAGGGAATAAGGCCGGGGATAACAGTGTTGTGCTTTCACCCTGTCTCCTGCATAATTCTGGCCATATTTTAAGAAGATGCCATTCCCRTGGTACTTTTGGAGCAAGCCTCTGCACAGTTCTTCACACACACAGGATTCCATTACAATCAAAGAACAGCCGTGTGCTGACTCTCAAGAAGAGGGCTGAAGGCTAAAAACCAGTGAGGACACGCCCAGCCTTCCTTGCTGCCAGTGGAGAGCAGCACCCAGTGATGCCTTACGTTTTAGCTTTTATGTTTTCCAGATTCCATGCTGTTTTGGGTGTAGTTTTAAGCTTCATACTAAGTGCTAGTAGGTAGTAAGCAGACAAAATAAATCCTTTCCTGCTGAAAACCAAGGACAAMTTTCTSGCCCAAAAGCATAAACAAAGATGGACTGAAGGGAGAAACARGAAGGATGAGACTTCACAGCCTGGAGTTGTAATTGGACAATTAAAGCCCAATGTGCAAATGGACCCAAACTCACAAAAGAGTACGGGCTTGTGACTAGAGGCCGGTGACTATTCAGGGTCCACCTGGTCAGGTTCTGGTGTCCCAGGGGCATCCTGGGGCCTTTYAATAAATATCTGCTTTATTCTCTAGCTCTGTCCAGTCTCTGTTTCAGGTCAGCCTTCCCAGGGCAYCACCAGCACCWSRGACAGASCCCTGCCAGMACCGCRGACAGCTCYYGATCCCACACCATCCACTCCCTCCCAYAGGATTTTCAGCCTTGCCAGAAGCCCATCAAAARAATGCCTTTGAATTCGGATTCAGTGGGGAATAGCACAGCACAGGTTGTTCTGAAAGCTCAGCRTTCAGGCTGGGCTTTTCCAGGCCACTTGGAGGATTATTCTATTTCCAGAGAACCAGGCATTCAAATCTCATCAAGGCTTTTGGAAAAAGCAGCAACTGTTATCCTTTAAAAAGGATGCTCATCCTTCAAAGCTCATCACTCAAAGCTCACTTAAGTAATGAGTTGGTTCCAAATGCCCAAGGCCTGAAGGGAATCACAATTACACTRCAGCCTTGGGTTTCCTCCTTGCTTCTGTAAGTAAAGGCTGAGGAGGAATTCTTGTAGTATTCAAATTGGATGTCGAAGGTTGAATATTATTATTTATTTATTATAATTTATTTATTATAATTATTAATAATAATAATTATCAATTAATAACTGCTGTCAGTTAAATATACTCAGGATTAGGTGACTTTATTCTTAATTTCTAAAGGCATTGCTTGTGCATGCGTGGTACAAATGTCTGCACAAAAACAGGCAGCAAATCTGCTTTTGCACCAGAGCAGAGTTCTGACATCTCGCTGCAACTGCTGAGCTGGACTGAAAATGGACAAGAAGAGCAGTGAAACAGTGCAAAGAATCAGTATTTTTTATAGCATCTCTCATCCAAGGATCTCTAAATGCTTTTTAAGTTCCCCCTCAGCAAGCTGAACAATACTCCCATGTGACAGACAAATGTTAAGTTGCCCACTTTACAAATGGCTGAACACAGACACAATGAGGCCCATTAGAGAAAATCTGCAGAAATAAGAGATTCTTTTCGCACCAAAGTAGCAGCAAATCCCTGCCACAAATATGTTACACAAAAAGGAGCCATATACCTTATTCTTCAAAGCAAGATCATGCTGCATCTGCAGGCTGAACCAAGAGACCACATCTACCCTCAGTGCTGGTCCAGAGTACCCTCATCTCCAAAAGAGGCACAACAGATACCCCCTCCACACTTGTCTGACAGGCAAGCAGTCAGCTTTGACATATATGACAAGGAGAAAAGACATGGTATTGTCACCTCAGAGGTAGAYAGAAAATTCAGATCCAGAAAGACATGCTAGGATGAAAAAATAATAGRAAACCCCATATTGCCTTCTACTATTTTTATTGTCTCACAAAATCAAGACACAAMATTAATTTTGTTTAAGTTTGCAAGTCTATAACAGTAACACCTGTAGTGGCTGTTTTGGCACAAGTATTAATACTTCACCTTTAGGCAGGTTTGAAWAATCAATATACTGTGAGTTTCCACCAGAGACAGTAATTAAAAAAAAAACCAAACCAATACCCAAACCTTCAAATGAAGTGATTCTTTTATATAATCTGCCCAATGACTGTCTGAAGTTTAATTGCTCCAACTTTTAGCAATGAATAATAGCCATCTGTACAACAATCTGATTAGAGAGCACAGATTCCATTTGTTATAATTAAAAATCTTGTTCAATGCCTTTCACTTCATTGGTAATTTGGTTGGAAAATTCAGAGTCATTTATGAAAGTGATAATCAGGGTCATTTATAGATAACACCACCATGCTCACAGCCCCATGAGCCTCTGCTGTGCAGTGCTGGGGCAGACTAAATCTAAAGGAAACAAAAACCTTCTCTGCAACAAAACCATCCTTTAGTCTATTTGGGTCAGTCCTCTAATAGTCAGGAATTCTTGTCATTACAACAGAGAAGACTGCAGACAGCATGGCTAGAAATACAAGATCCTTATGCACTGCAGCTTTGCAATGAAGTATCAGTTCTGATTTTTAGAAAGTCACCACATCACCTCATTCTCAACAGCAGCTGGAATCCAAACTTCATAAAARAGTGTACAGAAATATGCACCTACATAGCCAACAGCTAAATCCAGTGCTTAGGATTCAATATTTATCAAGTGCATTTTGCAATAATATRTACTGAAGTGCTCCTGGCCACATTGCTGAGTGAAAAAAACCAGCAAGAAATAGGAACACCACAGTRTAACACCCAAATCATCTCCTGGTGAAGTTCAAAACACTGTCTGCCTCCCCCAGCAAAAATAAACCAAACAAATACCATAGCACTCTAATGGTTCAGAGAGATGCACAATGGAGAGGGCATGACTTTCAACCCAAAGTGCATTTGTGATCACAGAAAAGGCCTGAAGAAAGYAGAGTGTAGAAGTTAGTTCTTCCATGCTGGGGAGGAAAACAAGGTTAGGTTTCACAGCTAAAAACTTTGTTACTGATGCTTTCAGAGAGTTCTGTTAGACCATGATTTAGAAGCACACAGTCCATGTAAAGAGCAAAGAACTGAAACAGTATTTAAACAACTAATCCTTTGCATATTGGCTCCAAAGAAATTATTGAGTGCTATGCTTCAGTATTTTTCTTCTGTTTTCTTTTACTTCCTTTTGAGGGGAGCTCACATGACATATAGCATAAACTTTGAAGAGTCTCATTTATGAAAAAAACAGCAAATCTCCAGGCCAGGTTTCATATACAAGTCTTTTTTGGGTCAGTTGATACCATTCTTGTAGATTGCTGATGCTACCCTGGGATCTCTCACCACAAACACACACCACACCCCCACCACCCAGGCAAATCTGCTKTGGAATAAGGAGTACCCTAAGAGATGGCATTTCTCTAGGAGCTGTTTGTCTAGAGCCAACACACACATCTCAGCAGATTTAACAAGGACAGAATAAACTGTATTTAGAAAGAGTGAACAGAGTGGGGACYGTGATCAAGGTCAAGTTTAAATGTAGCCAGGGCATGACAGCAGCTCTGSTAGATCTATCCAAGCAGGTCTGGGATGATATTAGGTTAGTCATAGGAACATGGTGCTCAGAGCAGMTGCCTGACCCAGATTCACTGCCAGTGATTACCTGAAAACAGGATAAAGAGTGCCTTTATGTGCTGTGGTTTCACCTTGGGCATCATTTCTCTCTCTGTGGTCATCCTAAAAGACACAGCTCTAGATGATATGCATGGAGAACCAAGATCTAAACGGGTGGTACCAGTACCAGAATGATTACCCCAGATGGGACTTGGAYCCATCCAGGCATGTTAGAAAGTTTTGTCCATTTGGGGATCTTAGAATGCTCTGCTTGAAACCAACCCATGGTGCATGCCAAAGACTTTAGGGATGCCTGCAGTACTCATCAGTTCACTCTTGGTAATGAATGACTTTGAGAGCACGTTTTTTAAAGGAATATTCATGGTTGCAAAGGAGCTATCACACTCTTATTGTAAAAGCTGTGAAGACTCTCTGGAGCCTCACCACAAAGCAAGCTATGGACACCCATTACAGATCTCAAACAGGAGTTCTCTTTCTGATGAAGACAGAGAAACAAGGAACCTCAATAACTTTCGATCCTGTTGAGAGTTCTAATCTAAATCCTTCTCACTTTATCCCTACCAACAATTTAAAGGAGTCAAATCAGGCTAGAAACACCATGTTGAATATTGAAGCAGTTGTAAATGCAGATTTTGGACTTGCATAAGCAAAGGATGAATTAAGAACAGACTAACAGCTTGTCTAAATACCCTTTTTTCAGTCTGTTCAATTTACGATATATTTTTAATTGTATTGACAGGCTGTGGAGGGATGGAAAATTATGTGCTAAAAAGCAAAACTGAGGTGAGAAGAGGAAATTAAATCTCTACTTAGCAGAAAAATTATTTCAGTATTTGTTTACCTTCCAAAGCAAGATGAAAACAAGGACTATTGAAACTTCCCAGTAAACAAAATTTCAGGTCCCATCAATCAAACCCTCATTTTATTAAAACYGAAATAATTAATTTTCCACATATTATTTATATAACATTAAAGCAAACAACCTTCAAGGATTAAATTTCAAAGGGTTTTTTCAGATATCAGACTTTGGCAGAGTACTTTAATTCATCTTTTTCTAAGCACTGCATTATCAAAACCATAATGTGCCTAAATGAGGTTAGTGAGAAAAATACAGAAATATTTGATTTGAAAATTTTATACTAGACTCTGCTATCTGCCAGAATTTTCTCATCAACTGAAATATTATCAATTCACTAATATGTAGGATATTGTTTGTTCAGTGAAATGTTAGTTTCTGTGCACTATCTGTGATAAATTCTGCTTTGGTTCAGACTAAAACCTTCACTCAGCCCCAAACATGGACATGAATAGAAGACACTACCCTCAGTTTTCTTTGTAATTTGGGGTAAACCTGTCCTACAAGTGTAGCCTAATCATTATTGTATGGACTCCTATCATCCCTKATTGAACACTGTATATTCAACAGATCAATGACATTATTTAATGTAATTCTAATTATCAACAACCACTTAAATTTAGCACAATAAGACAGAGTTTATGTACTAAACAAATGGATATTAWGGGAGTTTAAATTCCACTGTCAAAACTTAGAAAGAAAGGGAACAGAAGGAATTCTCAACCTTATTCTACAAATGGGAAAGGAAGGTAAAGCCCAGTGAGAAGCTCCAGGCAGGATGTGGTTCCCACAGAAGGAGGTGGCAGGGACAGAGCTATCCCATGTATGGCACCATGAGATTTGTCCAAGGTCACACAGGAAATCACTATCATATTCCCTCTAAATTCAAATTTGCTGCGTGCCAATCCAAGTGTATTCATTTCAGGATGCTGCCTCTCCTCAGAAACTGTGAGATGTCAGGGAGCCTGTGTGAAGGAGATAAGCTGAGGATACCACAGTGGCCCTGCTCAGCACAGAGCACTGTTGGCATTTAAACATGGGATTTCCTTTAATTTTCATTTTTATGACTAGATCAAATGCAATGCCCACTGGCTAAATATCTCACCCCCTCAATCCCATGCAAAGGCCCTACAGTTCAGCAAATCACAGCTGTCTTGCACATCCTGGAGCCTCCAGTAGTCAGGAAMCTTTTAAAGCCATTTGACTCCATGCAGCTTTGGCAGACAAACAAAGTGGGAACAGTGAAATGCTACCACACTCTGCAGTCACAATGGACACCAAGGGCAGCACACTGTGAGAAGAAAACAGTGTAGACTATGGGGCTCAAGTGACACATTCACATAAAAGATTTACTGTTCAGATTAACATGCTGAATTTTGATCAGACACTTTGCATTTCATTACCGTAGGTTAGTCCTTACTCTCGTTTATAGTCAAATCTCCAGACTTGCTTTTCTCCCCATGGCAGGACATATTTGCATTAACAACTTCTTAAGCTGCTCCATATCACAGCAATGTGGCACAGGCTTTTCAGCCAGACTGCATGGCATACTAGTGTATCCACTCCAGCACAGCACACACAGAACTCCATCAAAATTCTTCTGCTTCTCACCCCAGTCTGTCCTTGCTGCAGCTAATTTTTAATGTCTTTTTTTCTCTTCATGAAGTTGTTTCTCTACAGAATCACCAGTACCATTTTTGCCTCTCCTCACACCTTCAGCACACATTCCTACTGCTTGCAAGCAAAGTGTGGAACCATCAATACCACAATTTAGGACTTGCACTAGTAACAATTCTCCCTGCCTCACCCTATGCTGTCCTCTCACAGATGCATGCACTCCATTTTACTGATGCCACAGATGCTCAAGTGCACTTTCTTGCTGATGGTGCTCTGCCTCACCTYGTATCATAAAGTGTCTCCCTGAATCTCCTCTTCACCCTTGCTGGTTTTACCCTCTTGATTTACAGCATTTACAACCAGCCTTTCCAAAATTAATGCCCTATTTACCCACAGAAATGATATGGCTTGGTTAGYCTCCCTTTAGAAGGGCTCTATCAAAGAATGGAAAAGTAGTAAAGCTGACATGGGAGTCAATTAATAAAGGATTAAAGTATAGCAGTATAATTAATGTTACTCCACACAGATTTCTGGAAAATAGGTCCTGTCAAACAAATCCAATTTCATTTCTTGATGAAATTAAGGATTTGATTGATAAAGGTAATGATGTACGCATGACAGACTCCGACATTTGGAAACTTCAAATTGAAGCACTTGGCTTCATTATTTGAACACATTCCATCATTGCATTTTCACAGCCCCCAAACACCCTGCTCTCATTTTTCAGTCACGTCTTTCAGTGGTACAAGTGCCATCACATGGCTGGGGAGGTCAGGAGATGTGACCTCCCCCCATTCCCACATTGTGTGTGGCCCACCATAACGTACAGATCCTCATTAGCACACAGAAAATGAGCAACATCGACTTCTGAGCATGTGTGAAATGAGTGTAACAAGCTCCAGTGCAATACCACATGGAAGAAGATGGTAYTTATTAGCAAAATTTGAATATGCTGGTTTTATCCACTCACTCATTCTCTCTCTTTCTCAGAGTTCATCCATCACACTGTCRAGTGCACCAAAATACATGCTCAGGTGTTGTGACTGAGATGATTTGCATGTGTCATGGCAGACAAGGGGTATCAACTATTAAGTTCCCAACACAACACTCTTTTTTTTCTTGACAAGTTAGTTTTTGGCATAGCTTTTATAGATTGAGAACAGGTGGTCCTGGTCCTTTGCTTCCAAATCTTGCCTACTTAGGCATTCCTAAGTCTTAGTGAAGTTGCAGGTCAGTAGCTGACTTTGTTTATAAGGAGTATGTCTGAAAAATAAACATTTGTTCAGCTCCTGCAGCTCCCTGTTGGCATAAACAGGGAAAGAATTGTCATCACACACACAATGTGMTAGTACCTTGTGGCCTTTTAGTGTCCTTAGAARGTGACCTGTGCTGGAGAGATGTCTGTGACTTTTGGGGCTTGACAGTACAGCACATTGCTCAGTTTTATTGCTGGGAACAATGTCCTGTTATCAGCACATGTCATTTTTTCTCACACTTATTTCACTGTTTTTTCCAGTGTTTACAGAGACATATCTGCATCTGTATTTAGTTTATACCAATGTTAGCACTTCTGCCACAAGTCTCTACATGTTTAGTTACATTGAGAGAAAAACCAGCTTACTAAGAGAMTCTCCAAAAGGAGAAAGCACAAGATACAGAATCCAGCAGAGTGGATGTGCCAGTCTGACACATTTACAAGGCACAAGAGAWATAAATGAATTCACTTTTCAAATAGCAAATGTGTTTATTTGGCTTAGCCCCTGTGATCCAATGGACTCTCCTAGCCTCAAGCAGAATTTCTCCAGCACACATCAATAAAAAAGATGCTGTGCTATGGTTACTTTAGACAGCTGGGAACTGGACTTTGTATCCTCCAATCCTATGAGTTGCAAGTTCTTGATGTGATTCAACTGCAACATTCCTTGACATAGGGACTCTACCCACAAGTGGAGACTGCACGTGTCTGACTACAAATTTAACTCGCTCTTTATTTCMCTCCAGGAACCAGGATTTGAGCATCTGTGTTCCCCACGTGGCAATTCCACCTCTAAGCTGCCTTCCAAGCAATGCTGCAGAAGGCACAGTTCATAAAGACAGCCCATTCCAGGGCCCTGCTCACAGAGATGGTGCACACTTAGGACAAAYCTCTTCTCCTTCCTACTCTGCTCTAGCCTTGTTGCCTCAACCCCTGCATGCAACAAACACACGTTCACACATCACATTAAAAAAATCATCTTTCAGGACTGAATCCWGTTCTTCAAGCTGAAAAAAACCCCATGGAATTTATTTCAATTCCAGTAACAACAATGCCATTTGGGAACAAGGGAGGTTCCTGCCAAGCGATGCTCAATGTGGGTGCATCAGTCAACTCCAGAGAGTGCCTGAGTGCTCCCAAGGTGGTTCACAGCAATTCCTCACACAGCTGGGGTTTTGCTCCTCCCACAGCACCCAAAAATGAGYGAGCAGGCAATGAATGTTAGCAGCCATCAATAACTATCAATTTAGGATGGATTCAAAGAATGAAAGCTTCCTCTTACACAAATGCAAAACGCCCAAAGCCCCCCAGTCTTACCATTGCTCTGCATTTCTGCAGCCACATCTATTCATRATGTGTCTCCTTCACTACAGCAGGAAGCAGAGAGCTCAGGGCAGCTCAGAATGGTGACTAATCTGTCACCATTCTGCAGATTAGTCCACTTTGTCTCAATGTTTTTGGTGATGGCACTGTTAAYATGCAGTGTTTCACTAGCATGTAACTCTTTAAAAACTTAAGGGGTTAGGCCAAAACCAAACAAACAACTTACCTGAATGTGAAAATTAACTACTAGGGAATTCTCTAGAAACCAGAAATTCAAACATGACAGAACTGTATAAATGGTGAGAACAGGGGAAACTTTGGAGGAAACCAAGGCAGCCTCTCTCTGAAAATACTGAAAAGCTAAGTTTTGTGCCATTGAATTCAGATACAATGATTATACTCCTCCACATCTCTTTAATATCTCCCTGGAAGTGTGTGCTTTTTCTCCTCATTTTAATCCATCAGAAGACCAGAATAGTTAATGTGATGCTCATTATATACAGTGCTACATTTTTACACTTTGGCAAGTTGCTTCCAGGCATTCTGTGGGGTCAGAATGCCCCCACATTTGGTAAATAATAATTCTCCTATTTCTACAATAACCCCTTATTTTTCCATAGATGGATTTCTCTTCTTCTATCTCATCTTGCTTGCTTTATTGAATAGATGAATAGATCACCTTTGACTTGATGTAATTTTGCCTTTTCTTGAGAGACTCTTGAGCATCAAGCTCCCTTTTTTCTCCTGCACTGAATTAGAACTTTTTTGATTCCTTTTTTTTTTTTTCCATTRTAGACACAGGCACGACAGATTCTAATATCACAAAGAAACCTGTAAGGACTTTATATTTTATGAAAAATACCTGCAATTTATATGTACAGCCAGCTTCAACTCTTAAACACTCCACATCACAGCCAGGTGAGGTTTAAGGACAAACACATGCATAATTCATGAAAGCATAACCATTATTGGTAGCTCTGTAGAATAAATAGTCCTTGGTAGACACTGTGCATTTGAAGGATGCACCATMTTCATGCTAGCAATATAGAGCTAAATTTTTATTTATGGTGTACTTGCAATCCATTCAATTCTGTTTCCATTTGAACACACTGCTGAAATAGAGTGCAATATTCTGTTTCAGTTGCCAGCACAAGATGCAAAACTCAAAAGTAGAGAGCACAGAAGAGCTGATGACTGCACAGAGTCCACCAGGGATCTTGTTATGCCAATCTAATTAACCTGGAAAATGCACAGCTAGCACCGTGCTCTGGGCTCACACTCGGATGGAAAATGGGCTGCTCAACTGTTGTGTGTGCAAGGCAGGCTCCTCACAACTCCCAAGTCAGCAGAAACATTTAAGCATATGCTTACCATTAATGTTAAACAGGTGCTTAAGTACGCTGTGAACAGGGAACRTAACAAGGAGCACGCCTCTGGAGGACGTGATTTTTGCTTTAATTGCTGCTGCACAGGATTTATTTGCTACCCTTAGATATTACCAACGGCCTCCTTCCCCTACCAAGACTGCAATTCTGTTAAAATTTTAGCAGGAAAATAGTGAGAAATGCTCTCTTTGTAAAAAAGTAATGAAAATTAAAAAACCAAAACAAGGTCTACCTGTAAAACCCAAGGTACTGGAACAGATAGGAGCAGATTTTAATTTTAAACTTTCTAGAATAGTTTATAGATTTTGATTCCTACAAGAACGTCTAAATCCAATCAAAATGGACCACCCTTAACAATGTTTTTAACACATTACAAATGTAGATGCACATGGTTAATGCAAATGAAATAAAATGCACAGAGAATAACATAAAATGAACAGAGAATATAACACAAACTCCTCTTCCCTGAGAAAAACTCTAACTAGTGAGACCGGGAAAGGCTCAGTCACATTGATATGAACTCCAATTAATTTCTGAATTACTGCTCTACCCACAGCATTTCATGCATCCTTCAYGTAGACCACAGATGCAGTTTTTAACAGAGTCAATAAACTCAGAGCTCATGAACAGCAGATCACTTGCTTTACAAACTAGATCTTCATAAGTGGTACTTCCAGCCCCCTCACAGCCAGATGAGAAGGCATTATTATGAGCRTATTTTTTACATGCTTATAATTAGGCACTAGAAAAAAAGCAATACAAACTTATTTCTAGGTTACTTTGGTTATATCATAGGCTGCAGAAGAACYAGTCAGTATTTACAGAAAACTGGCCAAGCTATAATTTCAATTTTCTCCCACGTTTTTAATAAAGTCAGTCCCAAATGATAAACAAAAATGTTTCATTTTCAGCATGTTTTCCAGTCTAACATCATCAGTGAAAACAAACATCAGCAGAAGTGCAGGCACGCAGCATGCTCTGGGGAACAGCTGATGGAGAAGCTCGTGGGGATCTCCATGGGGAACAACTTCTAAAATGAGATGCAGCAAAATATAAAGAGTGCCTGTCTTAAGCACCTCACTCTGCTTTTCTTCTGCTTATTTTCTTACCATGCAGTTCACCTTTTTAATTTTTTTTCTTGTCAACTGCAGGATATTTCACTGTTGTTACCTTTTAAAAATTACTGAAMATCCCTGGTGACACAGAATATGGTGGGGTTATGTGTTGAGACTCAGACCTGGAAGCACCTGAGCCTCAGACAAAATTCTTACTCATTTCAGCAGGAGTAGTAAACCCATTAAGTTTGGCAAAAGTTTTGCTTGAGTAAGTGCTGAATAATGACTACAGAATGAGGCTATGCAATGTGTGACTGGAATTCATGCCAAGTCTGTCTACGCACGCCTGAGCTGACAGAATCTCCTGGCCAGCATTCCCTGTAACCTGAGAGGGATTTTCCACTGCATTGACCAATCTGTTTAACATCCAGTGCTTGACCTGGGCATGCAGTGTTCACTGCAGCTCGTTCCACTGCCTTGAATTGTTTGTTTTCTCATACTTGCTTTGACTGGGCATTTGTGTGCACCTCAGGATAACCCCTTAAATCATYATTCCATGGTAATTAGGGATGAGATGGTGGGAATACTTCATAGAAACAGACACATTATGAAAAAGGCCTTCTCACAAGCAAAGTCCTGAATTAGCTGCTGGAGGTACACAGGGTTTACAACTCTTTTATTGAGCCTTGCAAGTGTGCAACTTGTGAAGCACCTATTTACAGCTGAGGGTTGGACTCAGATCCAGTTACACACATATTAATTCTCCCCCTGATCAAGATACGACAGGCAATTCCACTGCTTCTGCTCCCACTCTTCACTTCTACAGCAATGAAGAGAATATTGCTGGGCATACAGAACCCACAGGGAAAATTTTGTGCTCAGAAACCACCAGAAGGCACACACTTCTTCCCAAAGCACAACATAAACATTACAACACAGATGCTCCAGGAATTGCCAAGACATTTGCCAATATCTCCATGGATGCACAAAGTCTTTGCAAAACCGGAATTTAGACATAATATTGATAATCCACTCCAAGAGCAACAGGACACTAAAAAAGCAAACTCTGAGTGCTACAGTGCAAGCTCTGTTCACACAGTGTCCTTAAGAGGATAGGAAATCCATGCAATCTACAGGTGAATGCATCCTGCAGCTGGGTCCCAGCTCCCTGTGTATTGTAAGCATTCAGGCTCTAATGGTTTAGATTTATTTTTAAAATTGCATTCTCAACTGCAGCCTTTTCAAAAGGACTGAATACTATGGGAACTTGCTAAATGCAATGCTCCATTGGGAAGGAATGCCAAGCTTACTAAGTGACAGCATTATGCATTAGTGGATTACATGAGATTTAGAGTACATAAAACAATTTAATAAATGGGCTTTGCTTGTTAATCTCACGTGAGTCACTGTGTAGTACAATACTGCACAGACAGCACACATGCAAACACAGACCTAGAAGAATAAATCCTCATACTGCACTTGTGATGGCATTAAACCATTTGGATTAAATAATCTTAAAGCCAAAGAYGAATTATAATGTTCTAGGACAGCTCAGTTTGTATGAACTATGGACCAAGAGATTTCTGCTACAGGATKGCATCTTGTTGAGATGGAGCTCCTCTCCTCCTACAGGGCAGGGCTGTGCTGCTGGGAGACTGGATCTGCTTCTGCACAAGGGAAGAACAAAGCTCCAAATGTGGAGCTCATCTATCTTCACATGCTACTGCAGATGTAGTTGACAAACCCCGGGCAGATGAGCAGAGTAGTTTTTGTCTGATGTAACAGAGGAGGTTGGAAAGGGTTCTTAGTTTCACTTCAGATGCTCTGGAATATCTATGACTCTGTTTAAGCAACAGACAGACTCATCACTTAGGTTTCTGCAGGGTAGATGTTTATGGTTCAGCCTGTACCCCATAACTCCTTGAGTCAATGGAGAGAAGTTGGCATTTAAGAGTGCAGGTACTCTGGCCCATTTTACACATTTACATGAAGATGGGATGAATCATGCCCCAGACTCCACTGACTAATTTGCAGAGAGAGCCCRGGCTGACTAACTTAGATATAAATGTCTATACTGAAGAAGCCAGTGTTTAGTCAGAGGAATCCTATACCCATCTTGTTCTAATGAAGAATTACCACACTCCCACGGAGACTGTTTGAGCAGTTCATCACATTCACTGTAAAAACCGGSCACTTTATCTTCTAGTTTGGAATGCTCTAGCTTCAACTTCCAGCTTTGAATCTTGTTTTGTCTTTGTCAGCTGCATTAAAGACTCTGTTGGTTCTAAGGATTGTGTACAAACCAGAGCTGTTCTTGGGGCATGACTGTCTGTTGCTTTCCCCTTCACATCATCAGCTAGGCCAGTACTGAGAGAGTGCAAAGCTCTGCAAAGCAATGAGACCTCTGTGATACACGAGAGGGACACTTGAAAGGTGCYGTGTAGTATCTGCTGGCAGCTGAAAGACTCATTCCACAGTGCAGAAACTCCCCTCATCAAATAAACCCTCAGGCCATCAACATCTACAAAACTCACATTTTAGGCATTTATCTTAACAAGCAAATCCAGACTATATTAATGAATACATGTAACCTCTCAAATACAAATGCTGTGTTCCCAGCAGCACAGACAGCTCTGTGGCTCTGTTGCTGCTCAGGGCTCTACAGCCACCCACTCAGCTGTCATTCATTCAAATCACAGCAGTCCCTTCAACTTCTCCTCTTTTACTATTTGGGAAAGCAGTGAAAAGATTCAGAAGGAGAGGGAGGGGATGGATTGTCCTGTGAAAAGCCAGAAAACTTAGAGGAGGAAGGGAGAAATTAACACAAAGTGCACCTTTTTCCTTGCAAGTAAGAGGAGCCAGAGAAGCTGCTGAGGAATACTGAAGAAAAAGATGCAGGTGTGAGGAGCACCATCAGATKCAAGATTTTGAACCCTTCTGACAGTGAAAATTAAAGTTAGACCACATGCCCTCCTTCAATCTCACAGTGCTAAAGAGCAAGCCAGCAATGTGGAGTGCTTCCCACAGCTCCCAACGTTATTCTGAGACAGCCTGGCACCATGTATTTCTCACAGCTCCTGCAACTTTAGTGGATCCCTTAAAATTCCAGGCTTTGAACTTCTCTATCCCCTGAGTAAGGTGTATCTAAAAGGACACTCCATTACACAGACAATATTAGTATCTTACAAAGCTTGTGGAACGCTCAGCCATCCCACCTTAAATGTAAAAAGGCTCCCGATTTCCACCAACCAGCACCATGACATGAGAACAGTCTCAGCATATCTTACAGCTTTCCCACAATGCAGCAATTCCAGCACATCCTATGRATTGCATGCAGGCTGCACATATTATCCTGACAAAGGGGAACCCTTGTTTCCCTTTATGCCTGACCCAGAAACGATACAAGGATGTTGCAGTCYTCAAAACACAACTTGCCTTTCAGTAAAAGCAGCTGCAGTCCCAAAGATTTCTCTGCWGCAATTCTTGCTGTAGTATCAGCAATTGAATTCCTGCCTGGCTTTAAACTTCAGCTGAACTRGTGATAGCTCACCTGGGAACTGCTTCCACAGTTCTCTTGCTTTCGGTTCTGGAGCTCTGTGTTTTAGCTGAGGTAGTACACAACCAAGGAATAGAACACAAATTGCTCTATTTGTAAATTTGGATTGCACCTGGCTTCTAAGTCAAGTTAAATATAAGACAGAGGGAAGGCTGAAGTAGCAGAGAGCTGCACTGGATCAGAAACTCCACCAATTCAGTGCAGGAGTTTCAAAAACAATTTATCTTTACACAGGTCCTTTAGCCCTTGTTAGGACAACTGCATTTTTGGCTGAGAAGAATTTCGCCCTGTTTCAGTGCCATGTGATTGAACACTGCAAGAAACACACCTGCAGGTAAATGATGGCAAATAAGGGGAAGTCACAATGGAACACCAAGGTTTTATTTATTTTAGTAAGAATTTATTGCTCCTGARAGGCACCAGAGTTGTGTTTCTCAAGGAAGAGCAGGAGCACTCCTGGGATGACAGAGTAGCTTAGACTTCATGYCAATTGTACCCTTGTGGTCTCTGAGGCCTCAGGGGTGCTAGCAGACTTCTGGGGAGATAACAGTTGCCACTGGGCTTATTTTATTTGGATTTTTTATACGTTCATCAAAACTGCAGCTATCAGAGCTGGAATTTAAGTGGTCAAACGGAAAACCCAAATCTCCAGACTCTCCTTAAACCCCTCTCAATGAACCTGAACTGCCTCTTTTGCCCTATTCATGCATTTCCCATCAGAGTAAAGCAGAAACATGGCACAGCCACCACAGTTTCTCTTGGCACTTTCCAAACAATTGAGCAACTGCAGGTTAGACTGAAATTCAGAACACGAGTTTCACAGCAACATCCTCCTAACACACCCAGAGCAGGGTGCTCACTGCTTCCACTGACCACTAAGTGTGCCAAAGGAACAGCCTGCTCACACACAGCACATTAATTTGCCTTCAAGACCCCTCTGTACTCCCCCAAGCCCACTGTTCCCACTCACCTAATTCTCTACAGCCAAAGGTAGTAGCTCCTTATTACCCTTGTTGCTACTGTACCTCTAACAAAGGGGGATTTTCCTGAGTGCTTGTAAGTGAAGAACCTGGCACTACAGCAAAGGCCCTCCCTCTTCCAAGCAGCTCTTTTGGAGACATTTGTTTGCAAACCCATCAAAAACAAACAAAAAGCCTGTGTACATGATAGATCAATCCCTGGGGAGACACAGGGAAGTGTAGAATGAAACATGCAGTTGTTTCTGTAGGAAGGACTGTAGTCCTTGACCTGACAACTGGATGTGTAAGGAAAAAGTCTGGAATCTTTTAATGAAATAAATTCTATAGCCATATCTAAAGTTAGGATWAAATGCAAGTGCATTAAATTTACCTCCAAAAGTGATAAACATTTATCCCCCATACTGCATTGTTGCATATTAACTTCAAATACGCTGAGGAAARCTCAGTTCTTACTAGGAGAAGCCACTGTGTATTAATCACTCCCTACAGCTTTTATGTAGAATTAAGTGAAATCCCATTGTAAGAGCCTGAGCTATTTCTGTGTGTTGCATTCCCCTGGCTCAAATGATGAATGGGAAATACAGCAGTAAAATAAAAATAGGCACCTTTCCAGGTAAATGCTGTTGTTTAAAAAAAACCAAACAAAGCCCTGGTAAAATACTGCCACRGGGATGAAAGCATTTATCTCAATGTCACAAGAATGGCTTCGTTTTTTGCTGGTCTAATTAGGTAATAAAGAAATCACAGGTGTAGTGACTCCATGAGCTATTACCACACTTAAAAAGGGTCCACTGCATGGCCAGGGACCAGTGTGTCAGTATTATCACTTGCTGTCACATCATTTTAGGAATGAAATAGCTCAATTTAACAAAGATTTTTAAAGAGAAGAAAAATCAATACATAGTTAGAAGCTTGTCAGGATTCTAAGCAACAGCAAAACTCCCAGAAAACAAACAAACAAACAAAGTCATGGTGGGCTTTGAATTTTCAATGACTCTTTGAATTCTTTGAGGTACTTAATGCAGGGCATCACCTCCTGGGATTCCACACACCCTAACCCTGTATTCTCAATCACTGCCAGATATGTGAGGGAGGACATCCAMATCATAGGATTTGACGTGAGTAGGTCAAGATTCTAATTTTAATTGCAACAAAAGTGAAATAAAAGCAAAAATACTATTTTTTAAACAACAGGTTAAGGAAAAGGATAAAGTATTATGCTCAACTTGTTGGAACTTCCATCCAAAGTGTATCTCAGTTTTCAGGATTATGTCTGCTAAACACTATCTTCAAGAAATAAAAAACCTATTCAAATATCTTAGAGCTCAAATATTCACCCAAACTTAATTCTTGCTTAAATTAACTACAGATCCAGCTGCAACCACAGACCAGACTAAAACAGAAAACAGGTGTGTGTGGTTTAGGTGGCAAATAAAAACAGAAATTAGCTAAATAAACCACCTGTCCCCCCACCAAAATCAAATGTAACAATTTGCCTGTCTTTAAATTTGATTCCCAGTGTCCCAAAAATGAGGTCTCCAAAGAAAAACCTTGCACTCAAGTCCAGGGAGACTGCCCCAAGTGACAGAAGTAACTGTGACTTAGCAGCCTGAGGATCCAGATCCTGCTCCTGTCTGAGTCAGAGGCAAAAACTATTGTCTCTGGCTGAAGGTTGGAGTTGTGGGCAGCCCCTGCTGCCCAGCATGAGTGCAGATCCATCCCTCAGCCTCTGCTCATCCCACAGAGCTGGGGATGTGCGGATCCATTTTGCCACGCTTGGAAGCACCAGCCAGAAACCCCAGCAGGAGCTCCAGCCCTGTGCTGAGTGGCAGTGGGGAAATCCCTGTCTGCTCCTTATTCCCTGACTTCGGAAACCAGCAAGGGAAATTTGCAAGAGGTTTTCATTAATTCTGTGGTTTTACACATTCCGTGTATGTGAATCAGGCTCACCCTGTACTTGAATCAAACTGTGTCATCTCAGCTGGTTGATTATTTTTTCTTACTCATAGAGAACACCTTAACCAAAGGCTGAAATCACCACTAGGATGAGCAGCTTMAGCTAAATTTTTCCACGTTAAAAAAGTTCCAGCACTAGATATTTCCCAGGCACTTAAAAAGCAAGATAAAGGAAGCACACTGCAATCACACAGCGTGTGCAATTCTTCTGGGAAAAAAAAATAATGTTTGTAGAAGTTCCTGTTCAGTTCCCTTACTTGAATTCACAGGTCACATAGCACTGCACCTTCCTCTTAAACACCACTGCTGGGAAAAGCAGTATTACTGGAGTTGGGAAAGGAGGCACTTCCTTAAAAAGCCAGCAAAGCATTTTACTACAGAACTTGATTACAGGATGGCGAATACTTTGGCTGCTTCTTGAACACGTCAACAGAAGGCATGAGAGAAACAGATCCTACCTTTGTATTAAATATTAGCATTTCCCCCTCRCAGGGGAGGCAAAACACAGACAGGAGCGCTCTGCCCGAGCAGAGAGGAGACAGGAGACCAACAGGTACCCTTTGACGAGCTTCAGGTTATTTGATACGAGTTGGTTTCGAGGCGAAGCGCCCTGGAGCCTCTCCCAGGCTGCGGTGCACCCCCCGCCCCAGCGCAGCGAGCTCCTCCCGCCTGCGGASCCGCCGCATGCGGGGCCCCCGCACCCCCAGCCCCGCCGCCCCGGCGGGTCAAGCCAGCAGGCAAAACACACACCAATACATTTCCATSAGCACAAGATGGCAACCAGCACTTCTTCCGGCACAGCAGCTGGATGCTTTTATTTTCTCCTTTACG
>CADDXX010000115.1:890693-909245 GCA_902810485.1 Alauda arvensis | reverse complement strand
CGGGGATCGGGGCGCTGCCAGCGCTTGTCCCGACGCCAGCGTTTGGGATCCTAGGCGAGCCCTTCCATACGCCGCAGGAACGGGCAGGGGGGATGCCGGAGCTCGGCTCCCGCACGGGAAAACGCGAAGCCAAGGGCATTGCCCGCGCCGGGCTGCAGCTGCACCAGCTGCCGTGGCCTCKGAGCCGTTCCAGCGGTGCCCACGCTTGGAGAGGTTTCCCACTGCGGTGCCTCAGCTGCGCTGCCCCACAGGTGGCTGGAGCAGCCGCTGGAAGACGGCGCTATCCTGCTGCCCTTGTGAGAACGYGGTCCCTCCTCGCCTTGGTGCAGCTTTCCAGGGACAGAGCCTTGCCACTCATCCCAGAGGTTTCCACCTCAGCTTGCACACAGAAAAAAAATCCTTGTGGAGTGTGGTCTCTTTTATGTCTCCCTGATGCACCAGAAGTAATTACATTTCAGGAGAATTAGGTGTCCATCGATTTCACAGGAACAGGGCTGCTTTGTGTGTTACTCACTCAAGAGAAGAAAGTGAGARGTGATTTGATTAATATCTGAGAAGGGAAACCAAGAAGAAAAAGCAGGAACTCTTCTCATCATCCAAGATTTAACCAAGCCAATGGCTAAACCAAAAGCTCTCTTTAATTTTTTTTTCCCAGCAAGGGAACTGCATATATATCCATGCATCCTTATTTAATGCCCATCTGTAGCACTTTGAACTCTGCTCCTTCACAGTTCGCAGCATCTTCATAGGCAATGGGTATTGTGTCCTAGAAATAGGACACAACCTGTGCCATCTCATAGTGTTGGTCACACTCGAGTTGTCTTTAAGCCACCCAGCTGTTGAAAGATATTTAAATACAAAATCTCACCCAAGACATTAAGCAGGTATCTCAGAAATGGTGGTAATGGGAGAAGTGAGACTCCAAGACGCTTGTGGGATGTGCCAATGGCAGGTGATGCTGGTACCTTTGAGAATTACCTGTGGGAGCTTTTGTTTTACAGAAATGCCACCCYTCACCTAAAGATCTTGACTACTCTCTCCCTTGTCTTTATTTGGGAACAGCGTGTACCTCATACAAGGTGCATTTTGGGCAGGAGCTCCTTCATTACATTCCTCAAACTCAGGTCTTGCTTTCTTTACTTTGATTTTAGTGTTTTATCAGGCAGTTCCTGTTCTGTCTCAGTTTTTACCCTTAGGTGTTTTAATTATGTACAAATGAAAAATCTACCTGTACTTCACTGTTAGTAGCTCCATTTGCCTCCTGCATTACTTCAAACACCAACAGAAATACCACACATTGAACTCTGGCAGTAGTGGGCTTTTGGATATTTTTACCTCAGCTTTGTCATAATGCAGTTGCAGTGTTTATYTCCTATTTTCATTTCATATTTAATTTATGCACTATTGGCATAAAAGTAGCAATTATCTTGATTAAAACGGCTTTGTTTAAAGTTGAGATTACTGGCAAAATGCTTAGTTTACCACTGACAATATCCAGGGCTTTTTCTTTTATTAAACTTCAACCAAGGTCCRTTTGGCTGGAATTTATACATTATTGTGTTTCCACTTCTGCCACTGAAGTCTGACCCTGTAATCCAGAGACTTCCAGAAAGAGGAAACAAAAGTGTTTTGCAGTGTTGTGCAGAATGACACYGATGATGTCGTGGCAAAAATGCCAAACACATTATGAGACAGRATTCTTGTTTACAGCTTTTAATTCTTATTTTCTGACTCATTTGACACTTTGAGAAAAGATGCAAATAGTAGCAGTAGTAGTGAAAACTCTGGTAAGTTTTATGACCAGAGTCCACCCTTGGAAGTTTCCAAAGCTGAATGGATAAAGCCCTGCCCATCCTGATCTGATGTGAGAGGATACCTTGTTCTGAGCAGGAGGCTGGGTTAGAGACTTCCTGAGGCCTCCTCCAGCCCAGAGGATCACAGCACCCCAGACAGAGTGACCCTTTTACTTACAGATCAAAATGTCTCTTTAACACATGACTTGTCTGTTTCTTTCCAAGATGATTCCAAAACTGCTTCCCTCRTGTTCCCAGAGACTTCAGTTCTGCTGATCATGACCTTGGCTGGYAATTCTCACTCCTGAACCCCTTTTGCTTGGCTGATGGAACAGGTAAGACTTGGTCACAGATCTGTAAGTGTGAGGCTAAGCCCTGCTGCAGATTGTACCTCAGSCTGTGGCCAGGTGATTCTGTTGCAGTCAATGATTCTGTCCTTCAGATTTGGGACTTTTAGGGCAGCTACAAGTGATACCACCACGTTACTCCCTCAAGTGCATTAATCTGACTGGACTCCCTGTCATCCACCATTCAGACATGTTTTGAGCTTTTCTTTTTGATGGATGTGCTCCATGTCATTTTAATGGAAAATTGCTAGAGCTGCAACAAATACTCTCACTGAACAAGGAATCGAGTTTTTTATGATTAGGAAGTGACATGGTGAATGCAGAAAGATGATCCAATATTTCTTCTGCATTTTTTTAGGGAACGTATTTTTTTGCTTCCTTTGAGTGATGTGAAGGGACAGACAATCACCCTGGGACCCAATAAAGTAGTATGATTTAAGTAGCTAAAAAGCCTCTGTATTTAAGACTAGAGATCTAGCCTRGGAAACCTCAATAAAACATGAAAATATTCCTTCATCATATCAGGCTTTTCCTCAGAGGGAAAAATGTGAAAATTCATTACTTTTGCATTCCTTGGTTTAGTCTCAGTGCACCTCCTTTGCCAGTAGATTTACTTTTGATATGAATGTGGGAAGGTTTGGSCCAGACTCAGCTGCATTTTAACAGAAAGATCTGAAGTGAAACCCCTGTGCAAGAMGGGGTTTTTTTGCAATCTGTCCATTTGTATCTAAGGTGCATAACAGGAGGAAAACCCTGGGAAATCAGAAAGTTTTCATTTCAAATCTGATCCAGAGACAGCCTTTGTACCTCGGGTATGACAAAACCAACATGGCATCTTCATCCACCAACATTTTTATGGGCCATTTTGAGAAAAAGTGCTTTTCTTACATCTCTCACAGAATGAGATCTGGGAAAAAAAAAAAAAGCCTCATAGATATTCTATTCTTTGTGGGTTTCAGTACTCTGAGGCTGACTTTCTTTATCTGAGAAGGAACACAGGCTACAATGCTTACATCCTATTCACAATACTTTATTTAAAGCCATGTTGATAAGAGACTGGGAGAATTTATTTTATCAAATAAAACCCATTCAATGCATTTGATGCTGGCTCTCCTCACTCTCCAAACAAGCCTAGGAACAGTCCTGCTGAATAGAAGGAAAGAATTCATTTCACAAAGTATTAGCTGGCTGCAGAGCACAGACATTCATTTTTTTCAATATTTTGAAAGAAAAATCTTTTAAGGATGTAAGGCTGCAGACAAATACAACAGCTGTTGCACTAAGAGTTGGTTCTAAGACCATCAGGATTTCACTTCCCCTCCTTAATTTAAGGTTACTTTTTCCTGTCTCCAGAAAAAGTATTTATGTTTTCAAAATACGACAAATGGCTTTTTCTTCTCAGTCAGACCCTTTTGTGAGTCTTTTACCTGTCAGCTTGATGCCACAAGCCTATGCCCAGGCTTCTGTCTAATTTCAAGACTGCATCCCACCTGACCCAGGTCCCCAGCACACTGTTTTACYATGTGAGTCAGGTCTTCTTCCCCTCACTGGGTCCCCAGTCTGAGCTGAGCAGGAAGGGAGGCTGATTTGCACTTCCTCTCAAGCATCCATGAAAGCTGGGAAGTCATTCTTCCCCTGTACTCAGCACTGGTGAGGCCACACCTTGAGTGCTGTGTCCAGTTCTGGGCCCCTCAGTTTAGGAAGGATGCTGAGATGCTTGAGCGTGTCCAGAGGAGAGCARCGAGGCTGGTGAGGGGCTKGGRACACAARCCRTATGRAGAAMGACTGAGGGAGCTGGGGTTGTTTAGCCTGGAGAAAAGGAGACTCAGAGGTGACCTTATCACTCTCTTCAACTTCCTGTAGGGTGGTTGTGGTCAGTTGGGGGTTGGTCYCTTTCTCCGGGCAAYAACMGACAGAACAAGAGGACRCAGTCTCARGCTGYGCCAAGGGAGATACAGGCTGGATTTAAGGAGGAAGTTCTTCACAGAAAGAGTGGTYAAATACTGGAACCATCTGCCCAGGGAGGTGGTAGAGTCACCAACCCTGGATGTGTTTAAAAAAAGACTGGATGTGGCACTCGGTGCCATGATCTAGTTGAGGTGTTAGAACATCGGTTGGACTCGATGATCTTAAAGGTCTCTTCCAACCAAAATTCTGTGATTCTGTGATTCCAGCAGAAGTGCTGAGGGGGGAACCCATCCCAAAAGCTGGAGATCAGACAATCACTCAGAATGGAAGGACCTCAGGAAGTCTCCACCACAACCTCCTACTGAAGCAGTGTCAGCTCTGAGGTCAGACCAGTTTGCAGAGCTTTGCCATGTCCTGAAAGCCTGCAGGAATTGGGATGGCASAGACTCACCAGACAACCTGTTCTAAAGGCTGACTGTTCTCACAGGGATAAAGATTTTCCCTTTATTCAGTCTGAACTTTTCTTGTTTTGATGTGTGCCTGTTGCTTCTCATCCTCCTGATGCACCTCACTGTCTAGAGCTTGGTTGCATCTTCTCAAAAAAAATCCTCCCCAAAAAGTTGGAAAGCTGCTGCCATGTCCCCCCCAAACCCATCTCTTCTCCAGGCTGAACAAGTCCAACTCCCTCAGCATCTCTCTGCAAAGGTTAACTGTTCCAGTCCGTGACCATCCTGGGGGCTTTCTGCTGAACTTGCTCCAATTTATATCAGTCTTGTAGTGAGGCSCCAAAACTGAACCACAGATGTGCTCTAAGGAGTGCCAAGAAAAGGAGAAAACAGCTGAGGCAAAGATCTCYAGTACTTGCTTTGTTATTAAATTCTAATATTCAAGAGGAACAGGATTGGTGGGATCCCAAATGAAAAGGCTGAGTGTTACACTCTGCAATCCTAAATAAGTCAGAAACAGCTTCATTAATAGTAAATATATTCCATAAGAATATTTAATAATGCAACACTGAAAAAAAATCAGATAATCACAGAAAGGAACAATTTTTTCTTATTAAGAGGATCAATTTTGAGAATTTCATTGCTCAAGCCAAGCTACATGTCTCTTCTGAAAAATCTTCATTCCTAATATCCTAAAAATTTGCCYAAGTATTTACAGCTTCTAGTCTTGTCTTCTAAGGAAGTCTTGGCTTGTCTTCCAGAGAAGAAATTGGAGGGAAAGACAAAGTACATACACTGTTAAATAAATTTAAAATTTACTTCTGAGGATCACTAATTTTTCAAGGGATTAGAATAATGACAGAGCAGCTGCTATTAAAAAGTTAATATTTGCTAGCTCTTACTGCATGAGGGTGCTTAAGCCATCTTTGTTAACATAAATGGAGGAGTCTGCAAAAAAAGATTGTATTATCTCAGACAGCATCCTCTGTTTTCTGAGGAAAAAAGTGAATATGATGGAAACCTCTGATTTTAGAATTATACATATTTTGATTAATTTTTTTTTCAATTAGATTTTGTTGGGTTAYTACCAACCTGTTCTCCACCTTATTTTTTTGACAGCATATTCATTCACTTCTCATCCCTTCCACTTTAGTGTAGGACTTTGAAACTTCACCTGTTCAAGGAATTTGCAATGGAACAGCTGAGCACAGTTGTCTTTGAGAAAAGACTTACTGATATGTTCCTGTTCCAGGGGTGTATTTTCCCAAGGGAATAATTGGACAGTTTATTCCATGTGTACCAATTTCCCAGGGAAAGCAGTGGGGAGCTCAACACATCTGATGTCTCCTGACACTACTGAGACACTAAATACCCATATTTGTGCTTTGACATCTAGTTCTTAGAAAACTTGGTAATTTTTTTGGATTCATCAGGTTTTTGGCTTGAGACACATCACCTCTGGACAGCAACCTGGAACTCAGTCAACTCCCCATCATYCCTGAGTGAATTATCCATCTGCAAATAGACCATGGCATCAGTACAGAGATCCCAGCTTGCTCTCATGTAGCCCATGAGAAACCCCAGAGCTCACAGGCTCATGTGGGGCAGTGCCTTTTCCTTTGTTGTGCTCTAACCTCMCCTGGCTCAGGCAGAACCTTCTGTGCTCTCACAGAAGCAGAGTGGATGGGCARGTCTCAGACTCATATCCAAAGCCAYAATGAATGTGCTGTGCTTTTGYTTCCTTAGGTAGAAGTACCTGAGCTTACTGAGCACAAGGCTTCCTCCTAAGACAGCAGATAAATTCTGTAGTACAGCCCAAGCATGAAGTGATGTTGACATCTGGAGGCGTGCAAAATCTGGAGGATTTCTACTAGAAGTATGGATTCTGCCTTAAGGCTTCTTGTTTTTTCACATTCCCAGCTTTTAAACTCCATTAATAAAAGCTAAAAATACGCAGAGTTCAAACAGTTATTTTTCCATGAATGAATTTGAAGTTGCTAAGGGGTTTGGAGTAGGAGGAAAAGCATTCAGAATGTGAATTCTGAATCATGTCTGGGCGTAGGAAATTTGAATGSATGGGGATGTCAGGAAAATCTGGGCAGCATCATTAGAATCACCAGTAGTAACAGGAAAATGCTAATGAGAAGCATTATGGGACTTTGTTTTTCAGGCAAGTACCACTTCTGGTTAATCAGAGCTAAGGTTTTTTTATGCTTCAAAAACTACCACTCCTGCTGTAGAATTATATACTCCTCATTAATCTCTTCTAGCAAGTATCCTCATCCTTAAATGTACTTTGGATTTCCATCTGGACTTCACCCATTCCAGTGCCTAGCAAACAGATCCCATTGTGTTTGCTAAATTAAGAGTATCCTGTGCCACCAAGCTTCTCCCAGTGCAAGTGGGGACTGCAGAGCTTGRAAAACAAATGCATAAATCCACACAAAAGCCTAACTGGAATATAGTGTGCTGAAAGCAACATATGTGCTAAGGTTTTCTCATTACCACTGAAATGAAAATATAGACAGATTTGTGGTAAACATTTGAAAGTTTGTTATGCAACAGATTTYATCCTCTGAAACAAGTTTAACTTTATTTCAATACCATTCTGACAGTCTACATTTTYTAATCACAATTATGTTGAGAATGCAAAAAGCATCAACATCTCCTTCACTCAAGTGTTCACTCCTGACAGTGATTCCAGCCAAGCTGGAAAGACACCAAAACCACAAGTCCCAGAACCAAGGAGGATCTCACGTATTGCCAAGAAAATGCCAAGCACTAAGAGCTATGGAGGCTCATCCCATTGAAATCAGCACAAGTCCTGCCCCTGAAGCCACAGCTGCWGCCAGGGTCTGCCCATAAAATTCCCTTCAACCCCCACCATGAGTCAAGTTCTACTGGTATAAAATAGCACAGTTCCCACTTAAGCCAAGCAGAAAACCTGGGCCCACAAATGAACCCTGTGTTTAGCACAAGCCYTGCTGATGGCACATTGCTCAGAAGGCATTCTGCCTTTGGTATATGTTATTTCACTCTTCCAATGCATTAGACCTGCAGATAACTTATTTTGTGAATATCAATGGATTTCTGTTTAATTTGTGGAGCTGTGTAGGATCTTTTAGATAGATAATTTAATGCTTGCCAACTTCCATTAATTTTAAACTAGGCTTTCTAGCCTGGAAGACATACTGAAACATTCTCATTTCAGATCAGGTGGGTCTATCTTTTGATTAAAGAGCCAATTTTTTTTTTCTTTCATTGTGATATGGATGATTAAATTTYTCTGCTAATTATCTGTATCACCTCAGAACACTCTGTGCCTGACATAAAATATTTCAACAAAATAAGACTACATTTAATTGCTTTACTCCTTTTCTTAATGATGAGAGGTTGATATAAGCCTGTCAATTCACTTTGAGTTCTTCTGCACCTTGRGGGCAAAGATGATGTTTCCTGGTGTTGGATTATGTTCCTACAACACCAGCAGATATTTTTTTTCTCTACTTGGAAGTGGAAATTCAGTGGAACTTTAGCACATTAGGTGACCAAACATTGCTGTATAGGCATTTTAACACACACTTTATTCTTCATAGGTGTATTTAGTAAGCTAATTTCTTGATTKTTTCAGGACAGGTACCTCAGTTTCCTTCCTTTTGAAGAAATTGATATCAGGCCTAAAAGCTGTCTTGTTGTCTATTGGTGTGAACCAATTGTCTGGATKGTGTTTTGGAGCTCTCCAAAGTCAAGGATTTAGTTAATCTGTTGTGACAATCACTCAATTTTAATTATTTGAGTTTATGRAAGTGTGAACACTCTAGATTAGGGCCTTCACTTTATCACATTTATAAAATATTGGAGCAAACAGGGCCCTGACATCTATCCAATAATATAAAATATTACCATAGAATTGTTGTTTTTCCAGTGTTAGTAAGATGGGTAGAGACCAAGAGTTTATCTCTGCATGTCAAAAATATTTAGGAAGAATAGTCAAGTTTCTAATTACTTTTGTCAGTTTTCAGCTCCAAATCAAGGTATATAGAATGTATATTATAATTTACATCAGCATTTTGCCTTCAGTTAAAGACAGTGCTGCTTAATATGGAGGTAGRACTTTTCCTAATGGAATCAAAAGGAACTTTGGAAAAGTTGTTATTTTTCTAGGTATTATTTCAGGATGCCAGCCTTGGTGTAGAAGAAGCAGAGTTTAAACCTGCCTTGGACTTTATTTTGGGGAAGTTCTCTTTTACCTGGGATCATAAATTAATTTATCCTCTCAATATCTTTCTAATGCACCCTGTTGTGTGGGGAATTTGGACAGTCACTTAAAGATGGGGAAACAGCTGGATATGGAAAATGATGTTCATTGCAACAAAGGCACAGAAAGCAACTAGCAAAAAGTTCTGCAAGTCCTATTAAAAAAAAAAAAAAATTATGCTATCCTTCACTTATGAAGGCACATAAAAGGGGTTTGAGGAAATTCAGCTATTGATGCTCATTATGGGGAGCTGAGAGGAACCTCTGCAGACTCTCAGTTAACTCAGGCAGACCCAGCAGGTCCAAGCAGATGAACAAAAACATTGTTTTGGTTCAATACAGGGATGCAGAGAGCAGCTTGCTGGGATACTCTACAGAAAGGTATAAGGAAAAAAAACCCTGATTCAAAACTTTGGGGTCTCTCCCCCTCTCTCCAGGGAGTGGCTGTCCAGGCAGCTCACCTGGCTCCTGAGGGACCACCCTGCAGGGAAAGGGAACCAAAACTTGAGCCATCCCTTTGAAGAAAAACACTTTGTGCCTGGAGTCTGGGGGAGAGGTGGCATCTGCTGTGTGTGATCCCTGGGTTGCCATCACAGCTCCTTTGATGTGGCACAGGGGAGAAGGAGTTCAGTCTTTTGGGTGCCACCACCTGCAGCAAGCACATTCCCMGGCTGATCCCAAAACCAAGGGATTTTAAAGATGTGTTTCCCAGAGCAGCATCGAGTGAGGGATCCTGGCCAAGGCTGCTGGCAGGAGGAGACTTKGAGCTGCAGAGGCGAAGGCCAAGGCCATGATGAAATGCAGGATGCTTGTCTGGAATCCAGTGTGGAGCCTCTCTGTGATTTCAGCAGGCTTTCATTATCAATTTTGTTTTCTATTTCAGTCTTAGTTGTTCTCTTTCTCTTTTTTATTTTCCTGAGAGAGAAGTAGAGTTCAGTGGCTGGTTTGGCAAGAGGTTACGTACATRTAATCTTTTGCATAACAAAATATAATTAGAAAATGTAAATATAACTTAACTCTATTACTGCACTGAACAATAAAATGACCACAACACAGGCTACTCTGSTGCTCTGATAATTCATCATCCAAATTACACACCACATGTCCATTAGACTGCCCTTTTCCACAGAATTCATCTTGCCTTGTTGCAGCTGAAAAACAAAACCAATTTATTAAACACCAATGCAAACAAAGCTCTGAAGTTCAGTGTTTGGAATACAAGAGGAAACATTTTGAGGATTACAATCTTCTCTTACAGATAATATCTTTTTATGCTGAAATTTTTAAAGGAAAARCTGTTCTTCATGAGTGATTTTGTTTTGAAATGCAGCTGTTTTACATCATGGGAGTTCATAAGACATTAACTCTTTCTACAGGAAAGATCCTTGATTAACTGATCTTGGCTTTCAACTCCTGGATTTTTTTTTACCAGGTGTCTTATGCACATCATGGATATGGGCAGGGTGCCTTGCACAAGGAATGTTCACCAGAAACAACAAGGGCATGAAAAGGCAAAGCCTGGTTACAAGACAGCAAAACCTTCTCCYTACACAAGCAAGGAGAAAATGTGGAAGTTTCTGTGGGAATTCTGGCCATGCAAACTTTTATTTATCAAAACCTGCAAATTGTGTCTAAAATGTGTTTAGTTTTAAAACAAATGATTGAGAATTTACTAAGTCACTCATTTCCATGGAAGCTGAGTCCTGTAAACCCCCAACAACTGGTGCACCAAGTGAAGTTTTACAGAGTGCTGGAAAAAAAAAAATCAGGCTAAAATTTCTCACAAACCAAGCTAAAATATATTTAAAAAATACTTTCTGTAACCAAAACTTTCATATTTAAAATAAAAGTTATTGAYTTCTGTAATACCTATCTGCAAGATGTTTTACAAACTGAACCCATCTCAATTGTCATTTMTAAAGTAAAAAAWAAAATAAAATAAAAAGCAAGTGGAATCACTGATTCCAATGATGAATTAGTGGCAAATTCAAAATATAARCAGCACATTTTGACTGATCCATGGTGTAGAAGGACAGAGAGATCAAGCACAGAGCAAATTGGGAAGAGTCAGAATAACACTACCACAGTGGCTCTGGAATGGAAAYATGTGRAGCAAAAGGAATTAAGGCCAGTGGRAGACTTGGAGCACTAAAGCAAGATGGGAGTGGAATTTAGACATTTGGGTCTACAGATGGAATTGTAAGAATTTCAGCTCAGCCCACACCTCACTCTGGTACCCCTTCAGCTCCATTGGCATTTGTGAGAGCTGCACAGATCTCCTGGGTTCACACAGACCTGGGCTGTGCCCTGAGTTTGAGCAGCCTTAGTGCTCCACAGCTCATTTGTGTGCTTGGGCTGCCTGCAAACCAACATCCAGCAGCACTCCACAGCTCTGGGACAAGGTGTGCTCTCCTCAGCCCTTTCCATAAGGAAAGATGTGGAGCTCCAGGATCCCTAGGGCCATGAGCTGTAAAACACATGCAGATGCCCTTAAAAGTTGAGGAGGAGAGCTTGGAAGCAGTTTTTATGGAGAAAAATGGCATTATTTTCTCAAAACTTTACTRGGAGACAAAATTTATTCTCCTGTGTAGTATAATTAATGCTGTAGTTAGAAGTGGATTGACATCCTAACCCCAGGCAGCCACTCACTCTCTTTTGTCTCCCATTCAGTTCCACACAAATCCTCGCTGCCTCCTTGGAATTCAAGTGTTATGTGTTTTCATAGAATACAGAAAAAATAACTTCTGAACTCAAAACAGGTCTCACAAATCTGGGCCAAAGTCAGAGTGGAATWATATGATGTAACTCCAAATGCTGCATGAGATTGGCCATTACAGTTTTWATGCCTTATTTCCTCTTGAAATAAYTGCCTTTTTTCTTTTTTTAATTAAATAAAAAGTAGACAGTTTTTGGTASAAGAGATACAACTTCTCCCTAACCAGCAGCCTGTTAAAGCAGTTGCCCTGGTACTATTTACCCCTTTGTAAGGGAATTTGAAATCAAAGGTGCTTATGAGACAGGAGCTCAGAATATGCCTTGTGGTGCTCTCTTTTATTCTGATGTTCCTCAGGCTGCTCCTGCCTGTGCAATAAATACTCCATCTATTCTGGTTTCAGCTGAGTCTGACTTCTGTGTGAATTTATGTGTCTATGAAGTGAATAAATTAGATGTGAGCTGAGATGAAGGAACGTAAGTGAAATTATTTTCCTTCCCCTATAACTTCCACAGATTAGTTCTAGTGCCATAGCTGCTGTTTTTAAAATTAAAAATGGCAGACTACCAGTTGAGGTWACACAATACCTCTGTAACACTTAGAGGATGGAATTCAGAGCCCGACTCCTGCACAGGTACAATGGACATGGGCATTTCTTCTTCTTTCATGTGCATTACAGAAAAACGGCTTGGTCTGAGTCCTCTGTGAGAGGTGCTGTACAACCTCCTGGCCATTTCTGTGCAATGTGCTCATGATCCAGGGCCCCTTCTCTTCTTTCTCTCCCCACCTGCTCCCAAACCCTTTAATTGGCTTGTCTTTGAAGACAATCAACCTGGCCTTCACGTTTGCTTTCATTTTCCCAAACCATTTTTCCATGGCTTACCTCCATGTTCTCTACCAAAAATATGTTTTCATTAAAGCAGCTCTGCAGTGCTCTAGAGCTCAGTTCTCAGGCCTGAGCTAACAACAAAGCCATTTGAACAATTGTTTACCTTTGTCTTACAATGAAGTGGAAATCTGGTGTTGCCCCACAGATTGCACAGCTTCAGCCCCTAAATGTAAAAAGGAACTAAAATGCTGTGACATTTTTATGAATGCAGAAGCAATTAAGTAATGGGCTTAAGTTTGTAAATTGTATTAATTACAGAGGATTGATGCAGCACAAAAGAAAGATGGTTCAGTGAAGATTTGTCATGTCTGCTGATACTCTTCTGTGGCCTCAGGCAAGACATGGGCTGGTTCTTGGAATATCTATAAAGGAACCACTGTCTTTCCAGAGGGCTGAGTGCCAGGGAGCAGCAAGAGCAGGGCTGCTCCTGCAGGGAGGAGGAGCTGGGAGACACAGAGCACCACACCACAGACCTGAGCAGGCTGTGCTGATAGAAGCTCCATCCAGGTGAAATGGGGTGTCAGATGCAGGTCTATTCAGCAGCTCCAGCAGGACAGCAGCCTGAGACAAGCTGATATTGAGGAAGGTTTGGGGGTACATCCAGGGAGGGCAGTGCCTGTCCAGCCAGGGCCAGGACAGCAGGAGGCTGGGCTGGGCTCAGGGACACCTGCAATATAATTCAGGCTTGGCTACCTGAGCACAACCTTAAACAGAGCTCCTGGACATGGCCAGAGAGTGTGGATGATGCAAGATGAGGCTGCTCAGGGCAATTCATGCCTATTTGTGCACTCACAACACTGGAGTTAGGCACCAACAACCTAGGAGGACCCAGATCTTGGCTTCTCTGTGCCCCAGTCCATGGAAAAATTGGGACACTACTAGCTCTGTTCCAGGCTTATCGTTAGGAAACAGGTTGTGATGTTCAGGAGTTATCCTAAGAATATCACTTAGAAGCCAAAAATCTTTACAGTGAAGGAAAGAGCTTTGCCAGCAATATTACAACTGTTCAAGTCTTAACCTGCACATTCTGTTCTTGAATATTCACTAATGAAATGGGAAAAATTACTTCAATCAAATAACAGAACTTGCAGGTCTGCTTTCACCCAGCAATCCCCATCCAGCTCCTCCAGGTGGGATCCAGCCTTGTTCACCCTTTCAAAGCACACCTGTAGCATATTCTCTGGGGAAGTTCTGTGCCACCCAAAGAATCCCAAAGTCTAAAATTTCAGGATACGTAAGGTTCAGGATGGGACTTCCATGCAGTTCTACTTGAGCACAGAGGGGCTGGTTGGGAATGATTAAAAAACCCTCAACCCCACAATCTCAGGAATTCCTCACTAAGCTGAGCTGTTCTCTGGGCCTCTTTATACCTATATATCATATTCTATATATTATATATAGAATATTATATTATACTAATATATATTAATATATATATAATATTATATTCTATATATTCTATATATATATTACACCTCCTCTCTCGAGGAGTTTGCACCACTTTCTGCCTTCAAACACTTTTCCCAGTGCAACCAGATTTTGTCCAGCCTAAGGCACCACAGCACAAAATTCCCACAGAGACTGAGAGAGTGGCWGGGACCCTACAAGACATCAATTACTGGGACAAATGCCAGGATTGGACTTTTCCTAAGGACATTCTGAAATCCAAGGCTGATGAGGTAGACTTCCCTAGACTTCAAGAGCAACCTCCATGGTCAGAGCAATCAGTGAGCTCTACAGTACTCCTTTACTGCCTACACACCATCAAAATATTCAATTTTCTTTTTTAATAATTTCTTCCCAAGCTCAAGCAGCTGACTCTCCTCTGGCTCTTTTGGAGGTGCTTCTCCTGAAATGAACTGTAGAGCCATGGGCCCAGTAATTCATCATAATTTTCACCACTGATCATTTGTTGCCTCCCCCATTTTTCCCCAGGGACTTACTTTAACTCCAAAATTGATGGTGACATAAATAGACAAATAAATCAGCCAGACAGAAATATCTCCCCTTCTATTACCTGATGCTCTAAGATATGCTGGTTTCCTCCTTGCCTCCACATTTAGTTTTGACTGTGGAGCAGCTCAGATAATATTCAGTCTCCATGCCTCTTTCAGGTTATCTGTACATAAAACCAGCATGAAAACAGCAACCTGCTGGCTCTGGAAAACTCTAATGCTATTGGAAAGAGCTTGTTGAGTTCCAGGAGTTTTCACCACACCAGGGTGCAGATACACAACTTCATAGCAAAAAAGCCCTGCACCTTGTCAGCACAACAGCTCTCAGCAGCTTTCTGGTTCTCACTGCTGCCAGGGGATCCAGGGAAAGCCAAAGGAGAGCTGTAATAGGAGCCTTACAAATGCCATCAGCTGATCCTAGCATGCTTTTGGCACTGCTGGAGGGACAGACAGCAGTGCCCCACTGTGCTGTCTGGTCTTTTTTCAGTACAGAAAAAGTCTGAACACAGAGACAGAACAAAGATCTRCTGAGCAGTGTCCAGTCAGACGTTGATTTACTTTTTGGAACTAACATAGTTTTGACTCAGCATTTCTGGTTATAAACAGAGTCTGGCAGACCTAAAAATTATGAGGAAGGACAGAAATTTGAGGTGGTTTGGTGAGGCCAAGAAACCTTCTCTTACTAGCTCACCCAACAGAGGAAAACAACAAATGAGAAATTACATTAAAACAAAAAAATTACACTGACTTCAGCCAGCACAAGTCAACACAATTCTGTTCAGATTTATCCAGATTTACATTAGATGAGCACCTGGCCTCATATACCTTATGATTCATCACACAGATTTAACTTTCATGGGTGTGACCCCCTGACTCTGGGATTACTCTTGTAGAGCTGATGTCAAATGCAGCCTGTCACAGATGTACGTGCTTGTAATTATCTCAAACACATGCCAAATGAGCCTTGAAATCCCAGTACAAACTTAGAATGAGGATGCAGCATTGCTTCATGCCTTGACTGCAAGTTGCTGCATCCAAACTAGAAGTGCTCAGTAAATATGTGGCAAGGAGCCTGACTGGCAGACAAAGAGCAGGAGCTGCAGCTCCTCAGGGGGTGTTTCCTGGCTGTGAATACAGCTTGCTGGAGACCCCAGGCCTTGCTGGAAACAAGCTGTCAGAGGGAAAAGAGCAGATCTGTTTGTGCAGATGGCTCCTGTCAATCAGTTTTTAGTCTATTCCTGATGTTCAGATTTACTCCCGCTGCAGAAACTTTTCATCCAAATATAAAAGCACCAAAACAACCCTGTTTGAAAGCAGCCCTGGGTAGAGACATTTGTAAAAAGAACAACTCCTAACAAAATAATTCAGGGAGCAGTTCACACAGCAAAGATGACTGATTGGAAAGATGACACAAGTCTTGAGGATGAGGTGTGTATGTGTTATATCACGTAGTGGGAAACTTCCTTGGGAATAACCAGAAYATATCTGGCCAGCAATAAAACCACTGATGTAATTTTGCAATCCAGTAGAGGGCAAACTTAGCCTGTATATTCTCAAAGTGCTCCTAAGACAGTGCATGGCTGATGTTCAGACATGTTTATCTTTCATTTGATAACCTACAAAGATGTGTAGCAACTTACAGCACCAGAACTTATAAGATGAAGCTGCTTCAATCATAMCTATAATTCAGTGACTCTTCAGACAAGTCAATGTTTATTACAAAATCAACAAACTGATAAGGAACAACATACACTTTGAATATTTTCCATTAGCATGCTGTTTTATCCCATTAATCCCAATATTTGATTAATCAGTGCTTACACACCTATTTTCTGGAGTTTGCCCACATACATRACAGATAAATGAAGAATTCACCTCCCTGCTCTTAATAATACATATCAGAACATCTGCTTCAAGCAGATTTGCTTTCAGTTATCTGCTGTCTAAAAGAGTAACACCTGCTTTAAACSTGGGCTTGTGGGCTATGTGAAGGAACACAAGCATTTCTGGAGAGCATTTTCTTGAAGAACCTCTACCCCTAGTACAAAATCATGCTGCTTTTATTGGCCATGCACTGTGTCCACAGCCTTCCCTGTCCTGGTCACAAGAGTTGAACCAAAACCTGGTCCTGGCCACCAGAGTTGAACAGACCTTTGTTGTTTCTCAAAGTCTGTTTCACATGTGTGCCTTTCCCTGTTCCTCTCACAGAACTCACAGCTCACAGCTGGAGGTGCAAGGAGTTAAAACCCAGTTCCAACAACCCTCTACAGGATGAGCAGCAAAACCAGTGCCCAGTGGTGGTGCCTGCTCCTTTGTAAACCCTCAGAGACTGATGAGCCACACCTCTTTCCCATACTGCCACAACAAGGACCTCAGAGGGAAAGGTGTGGGGACATCACCACTCACTGAGGGAAGGAGGGGTCCTGCTCACACAAGTGAGATTTGGGGGCCAAGAGATTTTTTTTTTTTTTTCTTTTTTTCTTTTTTGTAGTGGTAGAGCCAAAGGAACCAGAACTGCAGTACTGTAGGTACCATCCATAGTGAGAGGGACTTTTTGGGGAAGCTCAGGAGAACTGATTCCCAAACAGTCTCACAACTCAAGACACGGATGTTGAGTTTTACTTGCAAAGCTGCCACTGGCCTGATGGGTAAATCTTGAGTCCAAGATCTTTTCTGTTACTCCAATAAAGCTATCTGGCAGCCTGTATTGAGTGCTGAGATGAAAAGCACTGAATTCATGCCTGAATTTTGGGAAATGCCTCTATTACTATGAGCAGGCTTACTCATTGCAGTGTCCCTCTTGCAGAAAGCTGAGCAAGCTGGCTCAGAGCAGCCAACCAGTTCTGCTTTTACTGTGACCTACAGTGACTACCCCCATACCAAAATTTCAGCACATTCACAAACACTCCCCCAAACTGGTGCCAGTGTGCTCAGTAGGACCCAGGTTTCTGATGGCTTTTCAGAAACCATCAATGATGTCCTCTTTTGGGAGTCTCTTATCTTCTCTGGGACCTTTGGGGAGGTAATGAGGGGATGCACACATATTTGTTAAGCACATATATAAACAGGCACAGGCTGTTTAATTAATGCTCAAGCAAATCCAGGAATGTCCACCTGAAATCAGCGCATTTCTGCAAGAGCAAACCCAACACAACCCATTTCAGTTGTGAAGCTTTCAGCAAATCCACCTCGTGGTCTGCCCAGCTGCTGCCCTTCCTAATCTAAATGTGCCATGTTGTTATTAATTAACCTTTCACATCATTGATCTTGTTGGGGACACCAACCTGCCTGTCTGAATCTGCCATCCAATCCATCAGCACCTCAAACTGACACCACTGTGAGTTATGTCCTCTCCCTTCCCCAGAGCTATCAGCAGCTGCCTTGCCTCATGCCTCCCACAAAACAGATGCTTTCCTCTGAGGATGGCTAACAGAGACATCAAAAATCAGAAAGGGAACACAAAGGAAAAATAAAAAGACAAAGAAATGCAATCAGCACAAATATCCAAATGCTTTTCCATAGGAGAAAAAGGCTGCTGCAGGGCTCAGAATCAGCCCAGTTTTCTTTTCTGTCCTTTCAGTGTGAAGTCTGAGAAGAAATGACTAATGAGAAGGTTAACCTCCTAGACACAGGAATGGACCAATGTCTACCCATCTGCTCTCCAGGAAAATGCATAKAATGGAATCAAAACTCTTCATCCCAGAAAAAAAAAATGCTGCACCAGGGCAGGAGCTACACGATCCCTTCCTCATGAGTGAATTTTCTGCAGAACAAAGGACCTCAAAACTTCATAGTTTTACATTTTCCCTCTCAAAATAAAAATAAGTAAGGCTTGACTCTTATTTGACTGTGTGTAGGTAGATTAAAAAAGATGTGGCTCCAGGAAAGAGCAATAAGGCCCAGGTAAATGCAGGTCACAGGTGGCATTGAAAAAGGAAGGTCCTGTGCAAGCAGACAGGTAAACATCCTCATGGCTCTGCTGGGAGCTGTGCCATTCCTGCAGCAGGGGGCTGAACTGGATCAGTTTATAACAGAGGCAACCTTGGTCATGGGCAAAAGTCCTCATGGCCAGAAATGGGACCACATCCAGTGCAGCCAACGGTACAGTTCTCATGAAGAATTGTATTAGGGTTAGGGTTATTGTATTCCTCTTATAATGTGAATTCCTAGAGAGCCTAACAATTAAATACTGCTGGTGGCTGGGCTTTATGCAACATCAAAAAGAATAATATTTGTGGTTTCAT
>CADDXX010000115.1:877515-890538 GCA_902810485.1 Alauda arvensis | reverse complement strand
CAACCATCTCAACCCTTTTCTATTTTGTTGTATTAATTTTACATGCATTAGCAATTCCTGTTGTTGTAAACACTGTGGTCAAGGAAAATGATACTGAGGAATTGGAGTGTTATTTCAATATTAGACTGAGTTGGCAAAGATCCCAACYTGGAGCACTTCTCAGTGGGTCCCATGGAAGCTCTCCACAAGGATCACCAGACAATTAAATCCCTGCAGAGTTCTCTGTCAATCTCTACCCACAGGTATAAGCTTGGCCCACCACTGGTGAAGAGGCTCCACATCAGGCACCACACACACAAGAACATCCATCTGCCCCTTCTCATCCACTCTGGTCACCTGGCTCATTGCTGAACTCCAAACCAGTTTCTTCAAGGGATGTCTGTTTTAATTCTGGCACTGGTGAACTGGTCATCACAGCACAASCTCTCAGGGAGGAAGTACTGCACTAGAAACCAAACACAACTTGAGAATGCAAGAGGGAATGATGGGACATTCCTGCAGGAGCTGAGACACAAAGCCTAAATACACCATTTTGACAGTGACTTTTCAAAATTGACTTTTCCAGCATTAAGGGTCTGAGTATACTTCACTGTCAAAGATCTTAACATTTTAATAGCTTTATTTCATTTGTGCACTTCAGAGACACACATGACAGGATGATGCTTTCCAAGAAGGCAAGCACTGGATGAATAAAACAGCGATTACAGTGARCCCTGGCTGTGAATTTAATTCTCCTGCTTGACACAGGCACACTTGCTGAACACTCTGTGCCAGAGATGCATGYTTAAGCAGGACACTAAATCAATATTTACCATCATTTTGAAAGACGTCTGAGCACAGCCTGGGAGTGAGGACAACACTTGATGAATAACCAGCAGTGAAACACGGGGCTCTAAAACTTTCCAGATAATAAACTGCTCACAGGGCACTGCATGTCAAAGACAGTTAAATCCATATTATAASCAGCCAGACCTGGGTGATGCTGTTTCAGCCTCCTGTGCTGTGTTCTCAACTACAAAACTTGTGTACCACAATAATTCAGTTTTTATTATTAAATGAACTGTCTGATAGCCTGTGACTCATCTGGGCTCTGTCAGGCTGTCTTCCCCCAGTCTTTGCACTCTCACTTCTTAGAGACAGCTTTTATACCACCCTTCCCAAAACCCTCTGCAGTTCTCCATGTAGGGAATCATCTCCAGAAAGGCACATCTCTGACTGCCAAACCAGTTTTTGGTACTCAGTGACACCTGGATGGACCCTCTGTCTGAGCAGAACCGATGTGGATCCTTTAGTAAAAAAAATCAAAATCTGGAGAAGCTTATTCCCCCCACAGCAAATACAGAGAAAGGGTTCACTGCAACTTTACTGATGGAAGTAGGGAATTCTGAATTTGAAAAAAAAAAAAAAGATTTAATTTCTCACTAACACAAAGCTCTAAAGCGAAATKAACAGTCCATCAAGTTACAGGAAAGTTTCAAGTCAAAAGCATTTTAATTAAATATGAATTATGAATAGATACCTGATGAACAGAAACAGAAAATGTTTTGACTATGACAGCTGAAACCAAATTAGTCAAAATGGTAAGGCAAAACCAAAATATTTTCTATATTTGAATGAAAGAAACCTGACACAATTAATTTACATTCATWCTCCATTTAAACTTGTATCAAAACTGAAATCAATTTGTTCCTGCAAAATGTGCCTGCTTTGACTAAGCTGTATTTCCTGATGGTTGTTAAATTTGAAATGCTTTTGATCATCTCTAATTGAGAGAACTCTAATAGTCTAGAGTCTACTCAAAACAGGCAGTATTTTAGATGAGAAAGATGTGACTAGATGACTGTAGGTATGTCAAATGGCCATTTGATGACAACCTGTGTCAGGAATGTGAAGAAAAAAAAAGGAATAAGGCATGTTTTCAGAAATGTTTGTGAAATATTTTATTTTCATTCTCATTAACTCCTACACATTGAATGAKTTCCCACACCTGAAGCACCAGGTTTTAGGCCTCTGCTTGAGTCTTACTTTACCAATGAGGCCCATAAATGTCACATTTCTTAGTATAAAGAGATGAGCATGTGCAGAGTTTGTGTAACTGAATTAATAAATCTGTGTTAACACCTTTTCTGTATCTCCCATAAAACTCAGCTATGTGCTTCTTTTAGGCTCTGGCTTTTCAAAGGCTTTTGCAGTTGCTTAACCTGGAGCAGATGAATGTGTATTTCTAAATGTTACATTCATTTTTAAAAGATGYATATTTTTTAAGTGAAATAGATACCCAAATCTCTGCAGCACTGAAGCATCAGAATATAAGCTCCCTGAAACTATCTTCATRTGTACCTCACACACTGCTGTCAGCATCTTTGGTTCTTGCTCTAAATCAAACACAACGTGAGAGCTGCAGTAATAAATAATGAAGCCTTCAGGAAGTGCTTTTGGGAATGTGTGAATGAGAACTGCATATTTTGTTTGACAAAAGATGAAGTCAGCCCCCAGGTCTGGATTTACTCAGGGGTCCAAAGTGACCTCCGTGCCTGGCATGCCACCTGTCCCAGGGCACAGGGCACAACCTTTCCACAGCTCCCCAGCCCTTTCTGAGCAAGGGCAGTGCTCTGGCCACCAAGCTCTGCCCTGGGACAGGGGGAACTGCAGTGACCCAGGGCAGTGCAGAAGGATGCAACAGCTGCATGTGCAGGAGGGGCAGCAAGGGGAAACATCCTTTCAGAATCTACTGAAGCCATGTGGCCACAGGGATGCAAAAGTTCCCCTACTTCTCCCTCTGAATTTACCTCAGACCCTAAAAAGAGAACAGTGGCCTGGCCTAAAAGTCTGCTTGGGAGGAGAAAATATCAACCACAAGTGTCAAATAACCCTACACTTATGGATAGTGGAGGAAAGAGACATGTACACCTTCTAGAACATGAAATGGGTTTTCTTTTGTGTTTGAAATAAGCTCAGAATTATATAAATGCTACCAAAAATAGAGAATGCTGCTACCTCTTCTCCTGGGTGTATAATTTCCCATTTTTAATGRAGATTATTTCTTCTCTATTGGATCTTGCATAAAGATGACTGCTGTTATTTTCAGTTATTTGTATTTRTCACCATACACACAGAGGTGAAGCAAATCCAAGATCAGGTTCTGAGGAGAATGATGATCACACCAACGCTGAGCCTGTGCTAGGAGAAAAGATGAGCTTGTCTTGTTCAGCCTAGTGAAACAAAAGCCCAGAGGGGATGTGAATGTTGTCTATAAATACATCAAGGAATACAATAAGAGAGGAAACAGAGCTATTTAAGCTAAAGGACAACATTGGCACAAGAACAAATGGATGTAAACTGGCCATGAATAAATTGAGGCTGAAAATTAGAAGAACATTTCAAAGCAACAGAGAAGTGAGGCTCTTGAACCATTTCCCCGTGGGAGTAATGGCAGTAAATGACCTAATTTGTTCTAAGATGGATCAGCTAATTAGTTTATGAAAGGGTTTATCTGACAGAGCTGACTATGGTAAGGGGCTGGCCTTCAGCCCYAGATGCCCTTTACAGCCCCACATTTCTAAGTAATTTAAGATATTAACCCAGTTCTTTATTGAATGGCATCTCATAATGGTTTCTAAGTCCAAATTTTTTTTCCCTGAGTGATTCCATTGTACAATGCCACTAACATGCACATTACCTTGCAAGCACCAAAAACAATGTCCCTGCTTTCAGGAGTTCTGGTTTGTTTGGTTTTATTCAGACATGCACCACATTAAGCACAAGCAAAGTCGTGTTCAGATGTTCAGGGCACAAAGGGTTGATGTGGTAGACAGAGGTAAGCCAAGGCAAGAACAGCATCCTTGTACAAATGCTTTTGAGGGAAGCAAACCATGACCTACAACTCCTAATCKTAACATTTCCATCTTGCTTCATCTTTTCCACACCAAGCATTGAGTGTTTCGATCAGATTTAAGCAAAGTTGTGAACTGAGATGGYTCATAAATTTCTGAGTGAAGGAGATGGAGATTAGTGGCCCTCTGGAGGACAGGGGCTGKTCTTGATTTCTCATTTCTGTCTGTTCATATTTCCAGCTACCTGAGAAGTCAGATCTCCCCCTGCCTCTCATTTGGTGACATTTTTTCCTTGGTACCTGTCAAACCCCCTGACTGTACCAGCCCTTGCCTTGGTAAGTGCTGATGCCTTTGTGAAGATGTACAGAGAAGAATACAGCTACACCTATTCCTTAAATTTCTCATCCTACACACTAACAGAGTTTCTTTTAATTATTTGGGGKTTTAGTTTGTTTTTTAGTGTTCAATATTTGGKKTTTTTATTTTAATTTTTATTTTAGGTAATGGAAACACACTTTGATCACTTGAATGACCACTTTACCAAAACATGATTCTGGTGAACTGAAATTTCTCATTTCCCAAACCACTTTCCAATGCAAAGAATTTTATGATGTGGGCAGGCATGGTGAGAAATCTTGAAGAGGAGGAGGATGCTCTTTTTTGTGCTCTCAAATTCCCATCACATTCCTTCCCTCAGGGTGCAGCATCTCACTGTTTTCAGGGTTTGAGGGGAGGAGGTTGGAGTTTTTTTGGGAGTGTTTTTTTGTTTGTTTGTTTGTTTGGGGTTTTTTTTGCTTTTGTTCTATTTGGAATTTCTTTGGTTTATTTTTTAAGGTAAATCCTTTCAGAGAGAATTGAAAATTCATCTCTTTTGAGTTAAAGTTCTACTAAAAAAAAGTCAACAAATGCAGCGTTTAAGGGCAGAAGAAAATTGCACTTCACAAACAGGGTTATTCTGGGGCAAGGATAGTCTGTTGTCTAAATGTCACCCTGGTGCTTTGGGGTTTGCAAAGTGAAATTGTACAATTGAAAACTGGCTGCAATGTTGTGTTTTCAGTTKGAAGTTTTTTAATGGTGGGGKTTTCCAGRTTGTGGGGTTTTTATTCATGTGAACCACACAAGAGTGAACTTCAATTTTTTCAGTAAAATTATGAAAGAGGTAGAATAGGTAAATCCTTAAAGGATACATGGAAAGGGTGTAATCTTTCTTGCAGCCAATTTCCTAGAATAATTTCCAACTAACTAAACAGGTGACCACCAGTTTTAAAAACACCACTGACCATCCTGCATAAATCATTTGGAGTGTGACCCCACCATGATCCCAGCCCAGGACACTTGGTGCCTACTGAGCTMTAAGTAGGAGGCCAGCCTAGGGACAAAAACTGGAAGACAGGACATCAAAATTCATTCCCATTTCCTTCTGCACCTCTTCAGACCTTACAGTCAGTGACAATCCTGCCAGCCTTTCCTGGGGAACTCAATTTCCCAGCATCCAGTTTGTGCATCAACCACAGCATCGTCCTCTGCACCAACCCAGTGTGATACACAAAAAACATGGCTCAGAAGAGTTTGTTTTGCTRCCAGTTTGCACAGTCATGTCTATGTCAAAAGATAAAACAACCCACAGATCATCTTCAGTCCAGAGGCCAAGCAGCAGGACTCCAGCCATCCAGCTGCAGTCCCTTGCTCCTCTAAAACAGGGAGCAAATGTTGGCAGTCCACTGGGAATGTTCTTTAGCCTCTGCTGTGGCTGGAGCTGTGCCCAAACACTTCTGAGGGCACCAAYAGAGGAAAAACTGTGGCAGCAGCTCTGCAAGCAGACTGGCACCATGGACAGCCACAGGGAGCTGGCAGGCCCTGCCCTGGGCAGTTCACTGCCTGGAAATGCTCAGCACATCAGGCATTTCAGAGGGAAGTCAGACCCCTGTAATCATACAGATTTTTGTACCAGAACAAGGGAGACTAACAGTGATATCATAGCAATATTTTTTTTTATTTTTTAGAAAATCCCTCAGAAGACACTATGGGGGAAATGCTGGGTTTAATCCAAAGCCTCTTCACAAGAGCTTCAGTGGCTTGTCCTAGGCTGGGAGAGAAAGTAATACCATGGATTAGAAACTAGGTGAAAAGAAAACATTAGGAATACATGGCACTTTTCAATGTATTGAGGATAGGAAGARGCTTTTACCAAGATTTTGGTTTATAGATTTTGGGTCTAGCGTTCTCAGGAGTGGCAACACCTTCAATCAAGAGAAATAGCTGTAGTCAAGCTAGGAAGCACTGAAAAAAATCCCATATTTATATGTTAACAAGGCAAATAACAGACTGATTAGATCAAATCTAGCAGTTTGTTAAATGACCAATATGTAGGGAAGCCACATTTGACATAATTTTGCAACTTTGCCTATTTTGATTTGGTTGCCAAGCTAAAGATAAGCACATGTAAAAAGCATTAACCATAAAGGACAAATYATCAATTACTGTAAATTGGTCCTAAAGCCAGCAGACCTAAATTAATTTAGGTTACTTTGGCTACAGCATTGTGACAGCAGCTCTGCCAAAAAATCTGAAAGCAACCATGGATGATTTTGAATTCCTGTAGCGTGAAAGGGCACTCATAAAACAGGAATTGCTCCACAGGGGCATGAATTACCAACAGACTATTTATGAAAACCTGACCAATATTGCTATATTTAACCTTCTGAAAAAAAATCTGTGAGGAAGCACTGTGTGTAAAAGGTTCTGCTAATAGATGAATTTCCTGAATCTTCTGGATATGGACTATATGCTATTGGAATATAAAAATACTGATACAGTTCTCCTCAGTGCAAGGTAAACTGCAGACACAACTTTTGAGGTGGATGAGTGAACTAAAGAGACAAAGTTTTCTGAACAGAGCAGGCAGCTGCTTCAAGTGTATGCACAAAAATCGATCAAAAAGTAAAAAAAAAAGTATAAGGGACAAATTCCTCATGCTGTAGGTGCATGCATTCTGAAACAGCTATGTTTGGATAATGCAAAAGCTTTAGCTGTTTTTCCAGCTATTTTCCAGTAACACAGTGACTGGTGCATGAAATGAATGAGGCTGAGCTGTTACAGGAGCCAACACCTGATTTACAAGTKCAACAATACCGGGAGATGAAGACAACAACACTGGAGGTGGAAATTTAGATAAGAGCAGGCAAAAACCTCAGAAACCAATTATAGAAGTTTTAAGGTCAAACCCAAAGAAATTAAAAGATCTTTTTGATCCAAGTGCTGATTATTCAGCCTTTGATGTTTAATTTTGGTGGATGGCAGTCAGATATTTCCCTGATATTATTCTGCTTATTCACTGAAAAAAAACAATCCTTTTTTTTTTTTTTTCCTCCCCTGGAACGCCATCTGAAGGTAATGTCCTGAAATAGAATTCAAAGGAAGAGTTTTCTGCTAACAATACTGAATCTCCCTTTATTGGCAAAAACCTATGTGAAATATTATTTTGTTTCCATTAGGACCGTGCTGTAATGTCTTCCCCTCTTCTGTGCTTGCTTGTGGACACTGGGAAGGCACTGARCCAGCAGCTAGACCCAGATTCCTGCATCTGCATTCAGTTTTTTTGCCTGACTGCTTTCCACCTTTTCATCCCTTGCTAAATCAGGATCCCACTTTGGCCAGCTTGGCTGCAAGGCAGGAAGCATGAACATCATCTGCAATGTGTTGTGTCCCTGCCACAGTGAAAATTCCTGCTCCAAGGGAGGCCCTCCASCAGCAGCACAGCACTACAGAGGCATCCAAAGACAAAGGAATCAGAAAGGTATGAGAAAAGTTCTAGGGTTGAATGGCAAGGTTCAACTGAGTTAGAATAATAAAATTGTTTAGGTTGGAAGAGAMCTTTATSATCATTGASTCAAACTSTTAACCCAACCCTGCCAAKCCCACCACCAAACCAGGTGCCTCAGTGCCACATCTGTTCAGCTTTTAAATTCCTCCAGSGTTTGTGCCTCAACCACTCAATCACTACATGTTCAGCATTCCTAGCTCCCTCAGCCTTCTTCCAAAGGTCATTAACTCCTTTTATTTCCTGAGTGCCTGCCAAAGGCTCGTGTTCAGCCAGGCTGTCCTCTCTGCTGGCTTGTCCTACAGCACSTGGAGATTTYCTTCTTGAAGAATGCCCAGCCTTCCTRGRCCCCTTTGCCCTTCAGGACTGTCTCCCAAGGGACTCTCTCAGCTGGCCTGGACTGTTTGCTCTCTGCTGTACTGGATTTCCAGCTGACATCTGGTAARTTGAAGTCCCCCAAAAGAACAAGAGCCAAAGATAGCAAGACTTATCCYAGATGCAAAWAGATTATTTMATCTGCCTCCTTCTCCTGGTTTATACAGACCCCCACCATAACCCTGCTCTGTTGGTCTTTCCCCTGGTTGTTACCCAGAAACACTGAACCTGATTGTCACCATCAGTATGTTCTAGACAAGTTACTCAAGCTTAGCCAGAATCCTTGCAAAAATGAACCTGGSTGGAATAAAATCCACAGAAAGCAGCACAAGCTACAGCCTGCAATAAAAAAACAAGTGTAACATTGTGATGATTAACATTAAATATGARCATCAGGGTTAGCTTTACTCTCATTTCCTCTGACACCCCAACCTCACTCAGCCATCAGTGTTTGATATTGTCAATGGAGAGAAATGGGCATTTCCAGCAGTTTCCATCTAAATGTCTCAGCTAGTGAAAAGCAGTCCTTGAGAGGTGTCTCTTTCTTTCTGAATATTGTCCCTTCAGTGAGTAGTTCACCCACAGAAATTAACTCTCACAGTCCTCAGTTAGGAGAAATTAATTATACTCGAAGCAAGCAAAGAAATTGGGAAAAGAAGGAGCTTGTAGTGTTTCATATATTAACAGTGGGCACTTCCACTTGCCTCATGAAAAGCTAATCTTTGTTTTGAGCTCCTCCAGTTCCACTTAACTATTTTAGCATTTCTGAGTTTCACACAGTTTTGKAGCAAGACTTAAAGTATTGACATTAATAGCAAAATTCTTAATGGGCTTTGTGGCCTTTTACCCACTTTTCTTGTTGCTGACAAAACAGCTTTTTGATGCAGGAATTATCTCTCTTTTTTTTTTTTTAATGGCATCAATCTTCTTTTTTGTTTTTGCTGTTATGGGGTGGATTGCTGGGGGAGCTGTTTGCAAAAACTGCCAAGACTTCAGAATGCAGGAGATGGCCTTGTTATGCCTTCCTTGAGATAATCAGGGTCCCACAGACTGTACAATACTGCACAAGTAATACCAAAGGATCATTTCTCCTATGATGTAAAAGATTTCAGTGATCAAGGCTACCAAAAGRGCATGAATAATTATCTTAATTACCTTTACACAAATCCTCTGTGCACTACTGGTGCATTGCTGCCAYCATAAACAGACTTAAAAGGCAAGGGTTGCTGCACTTTGCCTGGAAATCACTTTTCCCCCCACAGTATTTGCCTACAGCTGTTGTCAYATCAATCTTTGTTCAAAGTTTCAGTATTGCCTTCTGTGCATWTTTTTTTCAGGCTGATGCAGTTTTGTGACACCCACTATTTACTCTGTCTCTGGCAATTCTGTGCATCTCATTCAGGTGTCTTCACATTCAGTTCTTCCACTCTTAATAGGAATGAATTTTCCTTCAGCTGTCATTTTAATACCTACACTGCCACGTCACAAAGTTTACTCATACTTTAAATGCCACTGATTTCTGCCTTCCTCTRTATTTTTACCTTTTTTTTYYCCCTTCCTCCACAAAGCACTCTGTTTCAAAGAGATAAAGGAATTAAMAGAAAGTGCAAAACTGCTGGGCTTCTTTGGAGACAGGGGCAAAAGATGCCCAGTTCCACARGAAAACATGCTGATTCCCACTGATTTTTAACCCTGTTCAGTGCATTAAATATAACCCCATGCCAGTATTTTACAGATCTGCTGTGCACAATAGACAGTAATGGCTCTGTAGAAGCTCTTAGGGCCTTTTATGAGAACTCTCAATATGAGGGAGTCTTTTATTCTTTTTGACAAGTGGATCCTTTGAAACTACTGTAGTAAGGGAAAGAATGGAATAAGGCAAAGCTAAAAWTTTCACTTTTGCTCAGCATGTCCAGATCAGTGCTAATTAAGACAAACTATAAAAGGGACTTCYAGGGATTTCAAGTCTAAATGTAATTATGTGTAATATAACTRTTAAAAACAGATCAGAAAGCTTGATGKTGAGTTTTAATGAATCCCTGTTTTTCTCAGACTGAGACACCTGGAGTCATACACAGAGCTATCTGAAAAGCACTCACAACAACCCAAATTTAGACTAAACTCACCTGATTTTGGGTCTTGTTATGACAGCCAATCTATTAGAGAGTTGCATAATCCTTCTGCTGCTCTATATAGGCAGTGAGTGCAATGAACAGAGGACAGAGGTGATTTCAGTAATCCATGTGGCTGAGGAGGCTTACAGCTCCATTCTGTAGTAGATGATTTTTTTTTTTTTTGTCTGGGCATAAAAGCATAATTCTTTTCAWGGTCAGATAAAGTATTTTGCAATAGTAGAAGGGGAAAGTACTGAAAGCATTTAGTTACAACCAAACCATYAAGCCTGCACTGTTTCTGGAAAAGATGGCACACAGCTCCCCAGAGATGGGAAAGTGTGTATTTTTTTTACTTTTCTTTGGTGTGTTTCAGAGATTGCTRTGTGTCATCCAGAGCTGGTGAAGTGTTTAGGAGGGGAAATTCAAAATTGCAGGCTGTTGAAGTATTCCATGAGCAGAACACTGCATTCTATCAAAGAGCCTTCTGCAGATKTTACCTGTCCACCTCTCYGTGGAGAGWGGATRTATTTTAGTGGAAGACTTGATAAASTTGGAMARACTGGTTTTTGGATACACAATGAACTTCTCCAGGTCTGGCACAGAAACACTCATCTTCAAAAACAAGTGCAAGCTATGAGCAGCTCTTCAGAGTTCTCTAATTATCTGGATCAGACAGCCTTAGAGAACAGGCACCTGTGAGGCAGAAGGGGGTGTTCTGCAGRGATCAGGGTGACAAAGGTTTCTCCTATGGCAAATGGAAAGGAAGACAGTTAATTGAAACATAAAAGAGTCCTCAAGGAAAGCAGAAAGTTTCCTACAGATATAACTTTTACCAAGCTGGTACTTGGGCTCAGCTCCCTGCCCAGCTGCAGGGACAGAGATCAGAGGTGACATCAGGACTGTCACTGGAGCAGCCTCCTCACGGGACAGCTGAGCTGAGTTTTGCAGGGGGAGGGTGAGACTACAGCGCTGTGGAAATCCAGAGAGGTCCGGGCACTCAGAGRAAGGCATTGATCATCACAGAAGGCTTTCCTGGAGCGCTGCCACCATCCTTTGGCAGGATGGCAGAACAGCAGCGGTAGCTCTGCTGAGCACGGCACAMGGTCCAGCCCTGGGAACAGGAGTCAGCTCCTTTCAAGAAAAGTAACARGGCAGCATCCATCACTGCTCCTTCCAGTGTCCCTCCAGGCTTGAGGTCAGACTGGCAAATTTATGAAGTCACTGTGGCCAATTCCAAGTTTTCTTCAGTGTATGCTTGAACCTCTGCAGTCTCTCACAACTCACACAAACACTTCAACTGCAATGGAACCATCAAAATTATAAAGATGATAATGAAAAGCTTATGCTACCACAGAGATTTAAAATTTTCAGGGCTTTTATCTGTTTGTGACAGTTACACCTGAAGGCTATGGCTGGTACAGACAGAGGGTGGGATTTTCAAATGTGCCATTGATGTGACCTGGCTCTTGCCAAAAGCAAACTCATTTCAGTTAACTAATAATCACTGCCCTGCAAATATGTCATCTTGAGTTATCATCCTTCCACTGTGCCAAGAAACAGCATGAGTTTAAAAGCCCTGAGGGCTCCTGGGCCTTCAGACACATGCAATTTCCCTGGAGATGAATACAACAACTAAATGCTTTACAAATTTGTACTTTCTTCCTGCTGATAGAGGAAAAGGGCAGCAAAAATGGCTGAGTGGGTGAAAGATGGAAAAGAATATTTTCACCTGAACACCTGATATTCCTCTTCATCCTGGTTTTTAATCTCTCTAATCTGAGCTATGAATTTCAGGGTCAGTAGTTAGTAGGAAACAGCAAAGATAGTGGGATAAATATTCCTTCAGGAGCCCACTGGTATTGAAGCAATGCTRGCTCCTACTCTGCACTGCTACTGAAACCGTGTGGGCTGAATGAATCCAGACATCAGCCAGCAGGAACAAGTCAAGCATGAGCTCCTACAATGCACAGAAATACTCACTGGAAAGGGTATCTCACCAAGGAAATGATCTACAAATTAAAGCTGTGAGTTCTGCAGCACCATTCACTCTGTCAGCTTCTTCCTCTGTCTCTTAAAGGCTCTGCTGCTGCTGTTTACTTCAAATTCACAGCTACTGATGTCCTAGAATACAGTTTCAAAGCTTATTCTGTTCAGAATCACAGGAAATATTTCCAATGCATCTGAGGTTCCTTCTGTAAGCTTTTGAGGTGGGATGCAGAGCACCAAGGCTGGGGTGGAATTGGTGGAATCTTTCACTTCCCCATCTTTCACAAATATCTTCTGTGTTAGTACATTTCCTATTAGCAATATAAGCATTAAACCAGAAAAAGCTTGCAGTTTTTATACAGGTTTCTTTTTCCTTTCTTTTTAATTATCCCCATAATCATCTTGCTTGAACCAAGATGATGGGGGGAAATATTCTGGGGCACATACCTAAGGAGAAATATATTCCCATGAGCATTAATGGTAATATTTGTTTTTCTTAATTTAGTGTAACATACTTTCAATTTTAATTGAAATTCAGCAAAATTACTGCAAAACTTCTCTTCTTCCTGATAGTGTAAATGCCAAAAATTATAAACTCAGGTGAGCAATATGAAGAGGAAATTATTTATTTCCAAAGGCATGGGATCAGTCTGCATAGATCTTTTATAGCCCTCATGTCACATGCAGATGTGGTGCTACAGTTCAGAAACTATTTGTTTTCTCATACAGCAGACATTTTTCAGTGTTTTCCTGCTAGAGTTTTAACATTACATTTTACCTGTTCACTTCCTTATTTTCTTGCATCATGGATTTGAATCCATCCAAAACATTTGCAAAAGTAAATTCAGTCTGAAACATGCAGAATGAGAGAACATATTCCAAAGCCCTGTGCTAA
>CADDXX010000115.1:839294-868266 GCA_902810485.1 Alauda arvensis | reverse complement strand
GGAAGGAAGGAAGGAAGGAAGGAAGGAAGGAAGGAAGGAAGGAAGGAAGGAAGGAAGGAAGGAAGGAAGGAAGGAAGGAAGGAAGGAAGGAAGGAGCTCAGAGTTTGCCAAAAAAATAATGTCTCCAGGCCCACAGTTCCTGAGCAAGTAATCTTCAGAATTAACCACCACAAATCTCTGTTACTGACCTGCAAAACCATACTAATTACTAAAGTGAGTARAAGAGAGAGTTTTTGAAACATCAGATATTTTCAAGGGAGAAAATACAAGTAACAGAGGACAAATAACAGAGGAGATGAAAATTTCTCTCAGACAAGGTAAGGAGTGCAATGTCCTCTGAGACTAAGTCTGGATCAAGTTGCACCTAAACCCAGCTCTGAGGAGGAGTTTAGAATGCGAGGTGTTCTCTCCTGAATCTCATGACTTAACGGGAAGATCTCCCTGACAGTTTTGTYCAACTCTGTCCTCTATGCAGTAAATAATCAAGTGTACCTTGCCACTGAGTTTTGTRCAACTAAACTTCATAAAACTGTTGGTTTATATCARTAAACATATTGCTGCTTCTCTCTTATGARTGAAGTACATTACTCCTTATGTGAGATCTGAAAAAGAAAAAAAAAAGAAGGATCACAGATAACCTTTATGTAAGAGACTTCTGSGCTGCTTTTATCCAGCATGGAGCAAAATTATCTCATCCCTGTCAATCTGGGAATAGAAGGAACCAAATTCCTCATCGTGGGCTGCAGTAAGGAAGCTGCTCAGGACCCAGGATCAAACCCCAGTGCCCTCAGCCCAGTCTGCTGCAGTGGGAGGCTTTCAAGCTCTGCCTGTTTTTCACATTTTCAAAGACTGATCTTCAGTTCACATCTCCTGATTTTCTTGTATGAGCTGTGCAGCACCAGTTAATTGCCTCTGTCTGAAGTAGCCTCCTTAGCATATAAAGTCTCTCCATGTCTTTTTTCTTTTTCTTTCTGCAGTGCACTGTGGAAGGAACTTTTAAAGAGAATTACAGAAGTAACTGAAAACCAAGGAGGCTGCAACTTGAGCATTTGCAGATTGAAAAGGGCAGATGAAATAGATGCCATGGTAATTTTGTTTTAATATCCAATTAGATAATTTCAATCTTTAAAAAAATTAATACATATGTTTTGGTTAGGATTTTTTAAATCAATATGTAGCTATCTAACTTTGCCAAATAAATGGCCTCATTCTTCTTCTGTTTGGGTCTGAAGCCTTTCTAGAAACAGTCCTCTCMCAGAGAGAATCTCAGGTTGGAAACAAAAACTCCTCAGATGCCAAGACAGCAGTCAATGGGTGCCAATATTGGCTTTTCAGCCTGCCAAAGAGAGGCCAAGAACCAAGTTGAAAGCTGAACAAAATTAAAAAAAAAAAAAAAAAAAGGATAGCCTGACATTGGTTCTCATCTTGCAAAACATGCAAACCCACCACAAGTGCTAAACAGATCAGCACAAACTGAAAATAAACTCCAGCACAGCTTAAAAATCAAAGGACAGGCAAAAAYTGAATAGTCAGGACCAACAATGTTTATTTTCCCTAGAGGAAAAAACATCATGTAACTTCCCCATAACACAACAAAAGTTATAGAAGTTAAAGAAGAGAAARGCACAGATTTCAGAATGCAATTTATTACTATATATGGGGTTCATTACAAARTAATTAATATAAAAATAAAAAGATAAAACCACACTGCACTGAACAGTCCTGATTTTCAGCCAGGCTTAAGASCTGYTCAGAGCAGGTAYAGAGAAGAAGCCTTTAAAGTAGCACAAAAGGTGGGCAGAGTGATAAATAATGCATGTCAGGAAGCAGCCTGGACCTGGCACGTGAGGATCTCTTGGCTTGATCTCCTGGAAAATGGGATCTCCATCACTGAGGTTCTGTGAAAGGCAAAGAGCTGAGGGACCTTGTTCAGCTGGAAATGTGTGGACATGCCCTGGCTGGTGCCCTGTGCCATGAGGGTTTTGTAATGTTCAGCAGCCACCCAGGGAGTAAAAGAGCCCTGCTGAAGCAGCTGTACAGCACTGCAATCCTTCTTTGGCCTCGAGGTTTCACTCAAATGTGACCACACAGGGGAGAAAAAGGAGCTTTTTGCTGGGAATGGCAGAGCTCAGTGCCCTGTGTTCCAACACAGCTCAGATATTTCAGTATCATAGCCCATCACTGTTCTCTGCCTGTTGCAGTATTTTCTTGGGATGTTGGAAGCTAATGCCTGCTTGAACAGCCTGACAACCTCTGCTCCCTATGTGCTCCCCAATTTCCCTTGTGCTATTTGGCTATACCCAAAGATCAATGTCAAAATATTCCTTAACTGCTCAAATAATCCTCACATTTTCTTCTGAATTTTTGCTGTCAAGCAGAGGCCTTGACYATGACTTTAAACTGGCAGCCAGCTRYTGCTGGCTATCAATCCATGAGTGAAACCCACGCCCAAGTGAAGATGATGCACACCAACAGCAGAGCWCTGCAGCCTCCCTGTTCTGGATCAATAAAACATGCTCTTCATTCCTAAAGAGTGTGATTTTCYCAGTCTGATCTCTTTCTCATCTTTATTTGATGGAAGAGGCAGCTTTGTAGAAGCACTCTGCTTGGTTAGACAGCAAAACTCTTTAATGGTTTATATCACTGCTCTAAAAATCTAAAATTCACCTCAAGCTACAGCAAGGAAGGAAGAYACAAGTCAGCTTACAGGAAATTAAGGATGCATGTATTCCAAAAACTTCCACTGCCCTTTTTCCTTCATGTCATGAAGGAATTGGGAAAGCAGGGATGTTACAAAGATAAAAAATTGCCATAACCTCATGATCAAAGCATTTTAAGGAGCAGCAGGGCAATTGAGTGATTAGCACAGCACGTGTGAGTCCAAATGAACAAAAACCAGGGTTTGAGTGAGGGGACCTCAGAGCTCCATTCAAGAGAGGCATTTCTGCTTCCCCACCCAAAAACAGTGCTGGGGAATGGAGATCCTCTGTGCAAAGGTACCAAGTAGCATCCAGCAAAAAATCATGGCTTAAAACACTCAAGTCACTGCACAGCCCCCTGCTCCTGCTCTCTGCATGCAGCAAACAYGGGAATAAAGCAGAGAAGGGAGATTCTCAGGGAATTCTCTTCAGAGCTTTGGAAATTAAAGCTAATTAAATGTCACAGAGGAGTTTTGCTCCCAGCCAAGTGAAGGATTTGTGTGTTTATTCCTTTCACAGGCATGCCATGCAGAATGCTATCAGAACTGACCAGATCAAACAGGAGATCCCAGAAAAATCCCCTTTTCAGGCTTGTGACCTTACAAATAATAAACAATTAGGAGTATTCTGTATTTACCCCTCAGGAGTTCTGGGCACCTCCCAGTGCCTAAAGGGAGCCTACAGAAAAGTTGTAGAGGAACTTTTTTACAAGAGCATGTAGTGATAGGATAGGTGGTAGTGTCTTTAAACTGAAAGAGGGCAGATTCAGGTTGTAAATTTGAAACAAATCCTTTACTGTGAGCATGTTGAGGCACTGGCACAGAGCAGAGAGGTGGTAGCTGGTAAAAAAGAGACCCTACAAAGAGCTCCCACCTCCCATGTAGTGGAAGACAATTGTGCAGGGACCACCAAACGTCATGTTTAAATACTAAAGTGAAAAGTATTTTTCAAAATCCATTCCCTGCTGTCCCTGTTTYTCAGTTCCACTGCCTGTAAAACTGGAGTAATACTAATCTAATGTAATTTAATCCAATCTACAGCAATCAGTAGTTATCTGTAGCAAATCTCAATAGAAGCTTTGAGGAGCTAAAACATTACAGAAATGGAGCCAACAGASATATCCTAGCTGATGGCTGTCTCTTTTTCACTCTTTGTCTCCTCCCTTCTGAGGATGATGCATCTAAAACACAGTTCACTAAGTTCTGGTAGAGTTTTTGAAAATTACTTTCTAATGTGTGCATGTTTTCCCACAGGATTTGATGTTTTCCCCAGAGATTTTCATGAATTTTTCTGTCATTTAGCCAGAAAGTTATTTTGTAATAGAAAAATATACCTTCTTTAAAAAGCACAACTAAAGTAAAAAACCCTCTAAATGCAACAAGCCAGAGCTACCCACCAGAAAAAAARAAGACTAAACTATTTTTCCTCCTAAATACCCTTCCAGACATCTGACTCTCTCAGAGGTCTAAATATTTTATATCTTCTTTCCTAAATATTAAAGAACCAGGGTAGAACTAAATGCTAAGATTTGACTGTGGGTATAACAAGACTGTGGGTATAACAAGAGCTGTTGGCAGCACTGRCACAGCCTGATTTTTCTTTACCATCAGCCCTGTGCTGAATTAAGCCCACTGAAATTGTGACAGGAGGACTGAGGGAAATGTCACCATGCTGGCATTTACCCCACCTTAAGGGAGTGGAGAAAGAGCCCTGGCTTTGGACACTGAAGTCAACACGCCATCTTTAGTTCTTGGAGCAGTAAGGGGAGGGCAGGCTGCTGTGCAAAGGCACCCAGAGAAAGAAGTGTGTTTTTCAACACAAGATCTCATTATTGATTAACTTTATTTAGAGCAAAATCGACAAAATGAGGCATGGCTTGAGTAACAAGTGACTGGTTAWTGTTTGTCAGGGCTCCCAAAGGAACCAGCAGTCAGAGACACCAACATGGGGATCATGGATATCATGCTCACAGTTTCTGGCAAAGTGKGATTGAACCTTGCCTGCTTTATCTACACCTGCCTTCTGCTCCATGCAGAGATTCATGAATCTTCTGTGCACTGATAYCAGCATTTCTGCAATCCTTATTTGCCTTATTTCAAGAGAACTGGTATCTTCAAATTCAATGAGCATCCTTTTTCTGTTGGTCTAGRCAACAGGCTGCTTCTCCAAGGATTCATCAGGATTGAAATGCAGACATCAGTCTAACTCTGCTGCCACAATTACCCTSATCAAAACAAACAAAGCTTTTCTAAAACCTGAATTTTAGGAAAGTAGACCTGGTCTTTTCCCCCAAGCTCTCACTGTGTGCCTTGTATTTTTACAGATAAATCACTCCCAACTTTGCAGKTTACACTCTGGTTTTCAGCCATCCATCTGGACACACAAGAAATGTCCTGGCTCTTGGGAAATGGCAGGCAAGGATTTCATACCATAATTCTTCCCAGCTTTTCTTGCCCACACTTACAGCCAGTAACACAGCAGACRAGGCTGATGCTACAAGAGGGATGCAATTTGAGATTAGGATGTCTACATTCAGGAGTTTATATGAGTACCAGGAGTCTAAACTCCTATTAGAGTCAACAGGGATCTAGTCAAAGGAAATCAATGGAAGATAAGCAGCAAGTCAGGGGGCAGCCAGCCCACAGCAGYTTCATCACTCCCTGGGCACCACTATGTCCCACTGACCAGAATGGGAGCTTAGCTATTGCCTGTCCAATTCCACTGACTMAATGAAGATATCTGGCATCATTTGAGACATCCCAGCATCTCCAAGACACACTGCTGGTGCTGGCAGACACAACACAGGACCTGTGGTACCTGCATGTCCCTGTGGAACAGCAGCTGGAAGGATGAATACATGGCACATCTCACACATCACTAGTGCAGAAAAATCCTGCCCCTAAGTCACATGTGAGCAGATATAACTGTCTCAATATTGGTGCTGTAATCCTAAACTGAATCCTGCTCTTCAAGGATCACCTGACACTGATTTTCCAATTAGAGCAGAGAGGGAATTTCAGTTTTTCTGAGGACTCATTCACATCAACACCCTTGCAGCACTTTGGCATTTTTTCACCTCTGCAGCAATACTGGCTATAAGTTTGTTACTTCTTTTTTGGGTTTTTTTTGGTTGTTTTTTTTTTGTATTATTAAATGAAATTTGAAATCTTGAAAAACCCATGAACTCTCACGCTTAGTAATGTCATTGTAGCGATGCTCAGAACATTGTTACAGCACACAGAGACACAGAGCCAAATGTGAAGATGTGTTTGTATTTACACATCATAGAGGCAGGGATCCTCCAGTGATGGTCCAGTACACCCTTCTCACTCATCAAAAAACACCTCTTTTTTGGCAAACTCTCTCACCTGGACTCCATGGTGCTGTTGACAAGATCAGGCATGCTGGCTTTCAAATGGCACAGTAGATACCTTTTCTACCACACAGTGGAAACCTCTTTGCCCTGGTAACACCTATATTTTATTACTTTATTGCAGTATTTGTTATGTGCATTTGAGGCTCTGCAAAGTACAGCTGCTTCTCAGGTAAATACAGTCAGTGTTTGTATGAATGTTGTTCCAATCTTAGTTAAATTGTTAAGTCTGGAAACAACAGTGGTAGGATCACAGTGAAACTTGATCTCTTTTCCTAACTCTTTCTGATTTCTACTTCCAAAGCATGAGAGTAGAAAAGTGACAACTTCCATCGAATAAAATATTGATTTTTTTTTTCTTTTTCTGAATGATGTCTACATCAAAATCCAAATCTAACAAATGCTAACAAGGAAATAAGGATCTTTCAAGAAAGAATAAGTAATTTGTGGTAGTGTCTCCACAAACTATAATTTAAAGTGCTATAGGCCTCATTTTTGTACAATCACTAAAACTTTAGGCACCAGGAACTATCATTCTTCATTACTGATTCTTCAATAAACTTATTGTTTTACACTGGAAAAGCTTTAGAGGCAATTCTTCCATCAGCACACGAGATTCAGGGATGTYGCTTCTGCTGGAATTACTGAAAGTAAGACATGGATATCTTTCCTGTTCTTAAAGACAATTAGGACAATCTCCCTCTCCTTCAGTTAGTCCATATCAGCTGCCAATCAGAATTTCTCTGGTGAAAAATATATGATGAAAAATATAAGGAAACTGCAGGAAAGTATGTGAGGGAGGCTAACTCTTACAATATTCTGYTGGCAAAGATGGTTTTAGCATTTTTCTCATAATGCTGTGATGGTGCACAGCACTGATCACTTTCCATTAAAATCATAAAAAACACTGAAGTTTTCTCAAAAAAAGGAAAAAGTCTATAAGAGAGAAAAAAATCCAATAATAAATTCCTGCTATAAGTAAAGACTTTGAGGGTTCATAACAACTCCTTTCCTCTCTTATTCCTTGCTAATACCTTCATCACTTCCACTGTGATCATGCATGGCTTGAAATTCTTGATGCAGCTTCTGAATGGCAGCTTGAACTACATTCATAAGAGCCACCACGGCCTTTTCAGTGGCCCATTAAAGACATCTGTGTCTCAGTCCAAATCAGTCCTGCAGTGCTCCTGAGCCGGACAAACCAGCAAGGCAGTTTAATTTTTTGTGCTACAAATGCCCTGTGCAGGCAAAAAGATGCACAGATTAACAACAACAATAAAAACAAACAAAAAATTTCCTTTATCAATTAATATAAAGGAAAACCAGCTGGATTCATTCACCAAAAGTAAATTAACTTCTTTGTAAAATGGAGTATTCAGTGCCCTCCTCTGCCATAAAAAAAACCCCACCCAAAACAGTAGGAGCAGAGCAGGCATAGGAAGGAAGCAGGAATGAACCCTCAGTGAGAGAGTGAAAGGTACAGACACAGATATGTTCTGTAATACCACTTCAGCCTTAGGGAATTCCAACAATATCGAGATAAGCCAAGTGATTAAATTTGGAACCAGTCAGAAAATGTGAAGGTACAGAGCATGCAGAGATCAGGACCTGGGAAATTGAAAGATAGTTCTGACCTGCTGGAGGAGAGATCTCTGACAGTAAAGAGTGGCTAAAACCGGAGTAAATGACTGAAAAACTTCAGTGGCCTCTGCTGGCAGATTAATTGTGCAATGGGTGGTCAGGCARGAGGACTGGCAGAGAGGCAACACAGCGTGTCAAGGGAAATGTGTTTCACTGCCTGCCCCCAGTGGCTCCGGGTGCAGCCCTGAGAGGGGTTRACCAGTGTAAGGGGAGCCCCATCAGTGAGCTCACACACAGATATCACAGCTAAGCACCAAGAATATGAAGACAGGAATAAAGTCCTAAGCTTGAGGGATGACTATAAAGCAGTGAACAAATTTAAAATCTCATTTCTTTGATGTGGGAAGCATTATCCTGCTATCTGGCTGGAGAGCCTCTTGCTCAATTGAGTCCCAACCAGCATACCTGTRGAGTGCTGCAATAGAAATAACACTGATGTTAGTCCCTGCTGCTGGCCCTTTCCTGGACTTGTCATCTATGAAAAACTCTCTGATCCTCCACTTAGGAGAAGTAGTTAAAGCAGTGACAAAGGCTCTGTGTGAGGTSATTATCTGGCAAAATTGGCCTCAAATATAAAACTGCACTAAAAATCTGCAAACACTGGGGTGGCTTGGATGCTAAGGGAAAGTCCAAGAAAAGTCAAAAGCCTAGAAGCATAAACTAACACATAAAAAAGAAGAAACTGTATGGTTTATCTGCTGTCCTGAGTAGCAGTAAATTASCAGCAGCACACATCTGTCTGCCATAATTTCAGCCTCTTCCTAACATTCCAATTTTAGATGCCATCTGYAAATAAGCAAATCAGCTGATTTCAAAATGTTGATGTCCTGCCCTTTATCAATTTGCCAGCAGAGCTGAGAGGGGCCCAGTGCCCACCACCTTTGTCAGACCCCAAGCTTCTCCCCAGGGCTCTCACAAAGGACAAACCCTGACTTTGCTGCTGTGTGTTTTATGCTGCCTAGTTGAAGCCATGACACCTAGGAGAGCAGTACATGGTCTCTTTTAAAATTACCCAAGGTTTTATGATTTTAACAGCCTTCCTTTCAAGTGAGCTGAAGAATTTTGTGTGGTCCCTGCTTATCCTCCATGTGCTCCACACCTGCAGCTCAACTCTGTCTTTTGGGTACATTTCCCTCCAAGGCTATCTTTGGGAGCAAGGTTTGGATGACATGGAACAGGGCCTGTGCAAACAACTGTATCTCAGTCCCTCCTCTCCTTTTTTTTCCTCCATTTCAAGCAATGAATGGCAGCAAAATTTGTTAAATTGTCTTTAAGCAGAGTAACAAGTCCGAAAATGAAGATGGGAACCCCACTTGGTGGATTACAAAGTTATCCTCCTCCACCAAAGAGCTCCCAGACCATGCAAGGGAAGTGCTCATCCTTACTTGCACTGAAAAACTAAAGCATGGGCAGAACTTTTGTCCCAGCCTCAGTGAGGTGGAACTACTGCTGACTTCTGTGAGTCCACATCAGATCCCCAAGAAGATGCTTACACTGGCAGGTTAAAAGCAGGTTAGAGAAGTTTTTCTCTACGGCAGAAGTGTCTGGCCTTGAAAATCAGCTACAACAGAGCAATGTGAAAATGTAAAGCCTAAACCACTCAGGTCTTACCCCAGTGTAACTCAGGGCTTAATGCAGGAATCAGGACATTCCCCTCAAGTGTTTTAGCCAAACTTTATTTATGAAAATGCCATGAAATGCAAATCATCCCTGACTCTACCTGGATAAATAATGGTAAATCACTACTACCTGCAAATCAAACTATTCCACTGATAAAAAAATAAAATAAAACAAAATCCCAGCATGTCAATCTCCTTATTTTAAGACCAGCATAAAACTCCCCAGTATAATGTAAAGATCATAAACATCAAACTCTCCAGACTAGGCATGGGCAAACTGCATGAAAATRAAGAAAAGCATTAAATGAAAGAATGAAACCAAATAACTTTCCTAGGTTTAYTTAACAGTGCTGATATAGAAATAAGCCTAATACATTCTACTGAGCAAGAAATTGAGTCTGAAGATAATCCCTATTCTTTTTTTTTCTTTAGCCTAGAGGTTCTTTGTACTCCCATTGAAATCCTGGCCTCAAGTAATCCATACAGCATTCRCAGCATGATGTTATATCTATTTTACTGGGAAACACAATAATCAAAATGCTAAAATAAATCTTCTTCCTATGATTTGATTTAAGCATTGAAGTATTGAAGTGGCTAAGCTAATTTATTTTGATTATCAGCCCATTAGTCTTGGTATTATAAATTAACCCCACAATTTTGACAGAGCTTCCAGCTACCTAATGTCTGAAAATCTGATTTTGTTTAAGCATATATCACGCTAAGATTTATTTTGGAAATTTCGATTAATCAGTTCTAGTCAATAAAAAGTTAATATAAAGTGGTTTGCTGTTAAATGACATTGGCACTCACATGTTTGCTCTGTCCTACACCAGTTAAAAAGCCATTCCAGATTTCCAGTTATAGTGCTCAGAGCTCTGGCTGCATTTTTAAAGCACCAACTGTTAGTTAATTTTGTTAGCATAAACACCCAATAAAATTTTATGGTGTGTTCARCTCTCATTAAAGATGAAAAACAGCAGCAGAGCAGCACCCACAAATAACCAGGGATGGTTCTGTCACTGCTGATGCCCAGAACTCATCCAGATTCAGGGCTCAGGGCTTCCTGTGCCTGAGGACGCTGCAGGGACACAGAGCACGAAATCCCACACRCTGCTGGAAACCCCTGGAGCTCCACACAGCTCTTCCACAATGCTCCAGGCAAATATTTCATGGGGGAGGAACAGTCTTTCTCCAGCCCCTAAAATAACTGCTGTTGTAGGCAAAGTACACCCTTGCTGSTGCATGTTTGCTCAAGTCTACAAAACCCACAGATCCTTTTGCTCCCCATCACTCAAAATATCCCAGACAGGAGGCTCCATCAGCACCAGGGCTGGAGGAGGTTGATGTTCCTTAGGCTGCATCCTGGGGCTGGATTCCCTCCGGTCAGGGAAAGCACAGCCCCTGCCAGGAGGTTTTTTGATCACTCAGGACATTCAGAGCCATCTCCCTTTGTCTCCCCATCCTTCTAAGGGGCTTTTGAGCCTTCCACTGAAATTTCTGGTCCCGACCCACCATCATTCTTCCTGCCAAATTTGCTGTTAAGGGGACTTTTATGAGACAGCTGACACTCAGACAGTCACAGGAACTGCTCCAGGAACACAGCTGGAATTAACTGCCAAAAGCCATCAGATTTACAGGTACAATTATAGAGAAAGCAGATTTCACTGTCTGAAATAATAGGAAGATCAAATCAAGAAGTTCCCACAGCTGTTACTCCTAAAATCCCTAGAGCTTCATTGTTTAAGGCTGTAGAAATTTCTGAAATCACCTTTCCATTTACATCAGCAGAAGCAGAACAGCTCTCTCTAAATTCTGCACCTGTACCAGAGRGTGTCCACTCTCTGTCCATGTACAGTTTACAACAAAGTCAGAGAATGCAATAAACACCAGTTTCAAACATTTTCCCCTAAGTTCCTTGGCAGGTCTTYTTGATTTAGGGTTCACCACTTGAAGTTTTGATGGGTTTTGCCTCTGCAGCTTTGTGAAAGTTCCTCCCAGAGGATGTAGAAGACTGAAGAGCTTCACAAATTAGTACATGGAAAGACCTAAATCAACACTGCACAGTTCCACTGCTTGTGTGAAATGAAACCTTGTTCCTTAAGGAGCCAAACTAATATCTGGATACCTTATGGACAGAGGACCCACATGGACAGTTTTCTCTCTCTTCTTTGCCCACAGGTTTTTCCTGCTGACGCCTACCCTGGGCAAGGGATAACATGCTTCACAGAGAGGGATATGCTGCTGGGATTTGGGGAGCACATGCTGATGAGCCTGCTGGCTCTTAAATGGACATTAATTAGCATTTCCTTATTTTCTGTGGCAGAAAAGCCCAACTTTAGTCTATCATCTCTACCTAGTCTGAAATTTTTTGGTGGTTTACTCTTCGCACTTCACTGCCTGCAAAACCATTCTCCAGATTTTTGCCTCTTACTGTGAATTCAAACCATAAACACACTGAAGGCCAAGCCATTTCTGCCTGTGTGGGGTCACAGCACCCAGCAGGATGGGACATTGATCTTGTCTGTTTTTCTCATGCAATGCTATATCAGACTACTCTGAAAGGTTGATGTTTTTAGAATGAAGTGTAATTTCTAAGCCCTCTGAGTAAGGCTGGGTTTTGGAGACAGCTGACCAATCGTGTTTTAAAGCCCTGGCASCAACACCAAGTCCTACTTTAATACTTATTAGGTGTGGAAGTCGACCTTGCATTCCCACTAGAGCATTAAAATTAGGAAATTCAAAAATACACTGCTTAGCTGTGTCCATGCAAGGTAACTCACCACTCACAGTGAAATACAATGTGCACGTAAAGCTGAACTTGTTTTCCCTTCAGCAATAATACAGAGGAGCCAGCACAGCTTCCTTATCTTAATTCTCTGCATCCAAGAGTCCTAGAAATGCTGTGCCTCTATTGCTTCCGTAAGTTGGGGGGCATTGAAACTCTCTGCAATTAAACCAACATAAACAAGCAGTAATTCATTTGAAATCAGTGGAATTCATGTGAGGGGAATAGCTCATGTAAAAGAGAAGATAATTAGATTTACCCAGTGTAGATGCAATAATCTCTTATTAATCATTTAAGGAATAAACTGTAAAAGCACAGTCCCYCATGATCTGTTAAAAGGACATTATGGACCTCTTGCCCACAGCTGCATGAATGCTGCACTGTCCCTTTAGATCAGGGCAGCCAGAATCCCCTACATCAGCTGTTTGTTTTTCTCAAAGGTTAAATTTGTTCYTTTCAAAACAACGAGAGAGAGCAGCCAGGGGTACAATCATAACTGCATTTTCAGTTCAGCTTAATTGAGTGTGCTTTACTTCAACAAACACTTTACATTACTGCATCGAGTTGTTTTCATATCCCCATTCTTACATACCAATACTGCTAATTAGGACAACTGTTTCTCCTTTAAAAGAAAAGAAAAAAAAAAATCTGTTCCAAATGATTTGCTGTTTTTCTTGAACATTCATTATTGCTGATTAAAAGTGAGGTTATGGTTGGTCAGGTGGATGTCCTAACTTTGTTTCACCAAGCTTTTTTTATTGCTTACATAACTAATGCTGAAAAGTGGTTCTTAGTATTTGCTGCAGTCCAAAATGTGACGTGTGTTGACACCAACAAAATCCATGATGGAAACAAGCCCCATTTGCTCAGGTTTAGTTGCAACCTTTTTTTGTTTTACCATACAGGGACTCTCATCACTGCTGTTGAGGCAGGAAAACATTTGCCTCCCACCCAAAAAACAGGACTGGAATGAGGAAGAGGTTAAAGCCTAACTGCACAAAATGGAGATATAAATGCCTACTAAACACATWATCTACCCTCCAAGCACATAATCAGTTTGGGTATTCATCAGTGGTGCCATAAGCTGTGTATGAGGATGGCAAAGGAGCTGGACTGAAGTCTCMCAGGACAACAGGAATCAGATTCAGGTGACCTGATCCAGGAGACGTGCACTGACCATATCCAAGACTGAGCTGCACATAAAATAGCTAAAACAGCTGCAATTGTTCAAAAATGCAGTCAGGGAGAAGTCAGAAGAGGCTGAGTAGCAGCAGGGTTGTGTCAAACATGTCCTAATGCACTGCTGAGGCTGCTGTACAGAGCTGGGGATTTAGACTGTGCTCTCCAAATTGTGCWTATCAGCCAATGGTTTGGCTAAAGGCATTTTCATCCAAAATAAAGAGACAGTGCATCCCCTTGTCCCCAGGAGAAACTGTGAGTTTCCATCTTACCCACWCCAAAGAACAGCCCTGAACTCTGCTCTGCCCCTTCTCCAAAAGGAGAGGTGGGAGGGTTCCTGCTGTGGAGCAGCCTGTCTCCTGATGGGTACAAGAGCCCCCAAAAGGATGGAGGCTGGTTGGTCTCTGAATACTCATCAACACTTAGAAGGRCTCCAGATCCACAAATCCTGCTCCACAGCACACCTCCCTTCTCACCAGGTGAGGATGGGGATGGTCCTGAGATGAAGGAAGGAATTACCCCAGATAATTTCTATAGATTTTCCTCCCCGAAGATGGATGAATTTGGGAGTCCCAACATGAAACAAAGTGCYTTCTCACAGTGTCTTCCTTGGCATTAATTTAAGAAAAGAAGCTAAATTCAAGACACARTTTCTGTGTTATGCATTGGTTGGTGTTGGGCTTTGGACTGCAGAATAAAAGGCAAAAGCCAGGAGCKGCAACATGCAGTGCTGAAAAAGCCTGAATCCCCATATGGACTCAGCCCTCATTAATTGCTTCAAGAAATCTGTCGAAATGTGACAGCTTGGAACTGACCCCCAAGTTCTTCTGGCAGGATCTGAGTGACTTTGCAGTAAAGTGCACTTCCTCAACCAGAGTTAAAGCCTGCTCCCAGCCCACACAAGGGAGGTGGGTGGGTTCTGTACAGGCTCAGGCTGCTCACCACCCCAACCACCTCAACACATCAGAAATCTTCCTGTGACATAGCTTTTCATTTCTGCATTGGGGTGAATCCTCTTGCTTTCCTCCCACAAATTATCTTAGGAAAGGCAAAGGGATTAGTCACAGGCAGGAAAAAAGAGCATTAGAAGCTGTATGTACACAAACTATTTTCAAAAATAGTTCTCTCCAGACAATAAATCAGTCTTTCAATAGCACTCACAAGTGGCTTAGAGCTTCTAGCTCTTGGTTAGAAACAGCTAAAAAACATTACAYAGAGATGTTAAAAATATATACACCTTTTAGTGGGCATGCATTTCTAGAGCTTGGAATTACAATCAAGCCTWGCTACTTAAGGGCTTTAATTGTATCCCTCCTTTGAAATGCTGCCTCCTTAACTCACCACAACTGAGCAAAGCTGTAAATCTTGCCATAGAAATGTGAATCTAAGTGCCCATTGCCCAGCAAGAGGGAGGCTCAGGAGAAGCCAGGAAGATGAGTGACCTTACCTGAGCTGGCATTTGAGTTGCCATAATGTAACAACTTTCTTGGGGGGGATGAAAAAAAAAGACCCCTAACAGGTTGTTTCATCAGCTGTGACAACAAAGWGATTTATGACAAATTATTTGCTCAACACACTCCCCCTTGGGAAGACCCCAGCYCTCAACCATGGCTGCCCCTTTGCCTCCATAAACTTCCAGTTCTTCTGGAAGTTCTYTCTGTGCTCCTTCCTTTCTCCCATTCCCTCCCAATCTTTGCACAGCCCATGATGGGTAAAGCACAGACTCCGCTGTAGCAACAGCCATGTGCTGACTGAGGTGTTGGGMCAGGGTGGGACAGATTTCTTCCTGCTTCCTCCTTCACTCAGGTATTGAATAATGCTTCTATATTAAGCAATTGATTTCCATGATACTTGTAGCAAGCTGACACAATGTTACTCTTATTCTGTCAATTTTGGTTAAAATTGGCTGTGAGCTCAAAAGTTAGGAGATTAGGAAAGTCAGATAAATCCTGTTTGTGGTTCTGTTGTTTTATTTTTCATTGAGGTTTTGTTTGTTTGTTGTTCAGAAAAAAAACAACACCCAGACAAATGAAGCACAGATATTAAATATCTCACCAGCATTTCTAATTTTTATGCTTTGGAAGTCAGAGTCACAAAAAACTTGGCTATTCTGCCTCTTGCCTMCTCCATCAGAGACCTCTTACTGATCAGTTACTTGATTTTTCAGCCCCATTTGATAAACTCTCATTTCTGAACTCTGCAAGGTTTCCTTGAAACTAAATCAGTCATGCATGGAGCTTTCTGTGTTTTAATTAAATCCTGAAATCATCAATCATTTCAATCTTACAACTTGGAAAAAAAAAAAAAAAGTATTTATTTCTAATGGAAAATATACCCAGATCCTACAGCATTTGAAAATGAGACGAAAATGCCTTCAAGGCAAATAAAAATGTATCAATTATCATGTGCTAAGAATATACACATTTGRGCCCCATCTCTTTCTTCTGCATTAAAGTATTAGGTCAGCAGCTTGATACAATAAATTATTACTGATATGCAATAACCTTAGCTGTTCAACCCAAAACKCAAAGAAAACCAGAAAGTGCAAAGGAAGGAGGCCCACCATTGAAATTACAGGCAACATCCAGAGGACATTTAATTCAGGGCCCTTGAATGATGCAAAGAGCTTAGGTACAGGTTCAACTTCAAATATATGATTAGTCATGGAGCTAAGTAAACAATTTCAGCAGACTCATCTAATCTATTTGTTTACTTCCACAGCCCTCATCATGTTGCATCTTTTAATACTCACATAGCTTTATGATTAGTGGGTTTAATCCTAAAAAGACTATATGAAAAAAGGAGCAACAACTGTATTCACTTCACAGAAGGGGAGGTATAAAGTAAATCTGTGTGCCTAAGAGTTTGTAGGGCCAGGTCTGCACTCACTAGACATGAAGTGTGCAGCCAGGTGAGCAGCAGCACCAGAGTCTCAAACAACACCACAACACCAAGTCTAGAGGATGGAACAGGACACCAGTATTAAGAGGTAAAATTTAAAAAAAAGTTAGCACAGCACCATATCTGGTGAAATGTAAATTTTGCACTTCTTTAAGGTGCATCCCATTAGGTATTATAGAATAATATCTCTCTGCCACATACTAGCCCCATAAAGCATGTGCAGTTTTGGGGAGGGTGGTGTGTCCACCATACAGAGAAACATAAACACAGAGAAACACTTCAAAGAGTTGCAGAAGAGCATCATCAACAGAATTGTCTGTAAGAGGGCACATGCATCTGACTTTACAGCACTGATACCCTGCAAGATAAAGTACTTGTGTAGATGTCAGGGCTATGTTCACCACTACCTGAAAAAGGTTAATGCAAACTTGACCTGGATCAGRTAGGAGCACCCAGTTACATTTCCACTGAATTCAGCAGGATGCACAATAACGGGTTTTATCTCAGTTATTTACTTTTAACGTTGCCTATGCATACACACCGTGGCAAGAAGTAAAAGCAGCGGATAAAGCAGTACCTGATCCCGCGTTTCACTCCACCACAAACCCTTACCTTCAGAGCATTTTATCCCGTTCGAAGCACGAGTTCTGGCCATTCCAGCCCTTGATGCCAAGAGGCCGCAGCACCCGGAGCGCCCTGTCCAACACCGGCCCCTGGCAGCCCCAAGGTGTCAGCGGAGGGACGGAGAGCACCCAGAGCCACCCCTGCCCCTGCGGGGAGGCGGCTCCACACCCCGGGAGCCGGSCAGGGATGCTGAACTTTGATGGGCTAGCGGAGAGCGCAGCGGGGACACGCTGTCCTCTGTAGGTTTAGGGACCGGGAGCCGGGCACTGGGGACCGGCGTCCCCTCCGCCATTCAACCCAGCGAGCCCCGCTCCCCGCGGGGCCGAACCGCGGCCGCTCTTACCTTGGAGCCCTTGCCGGAGCAGCGGACGTGGTTGCTCACCCCGGCCGTCTGGTTCATGCTGCAAAGTTGGGCTTCGGGCACGACTCCCCGAGGAGCGGAGCAGGGGGGATGGCAGCGGGCACGGCGGGACGGGCTGTGCCCGCAGCGGGACTGTCACTCCGCACCGGGACTGTCAATCCCCGCTCCGAGATCGTCACCCCGCAGCGGGACCGTCACCGGGTACCGGGACTGTCACCGGGTACCGGGACTGTCACCCCGCAGCGGGACTCTGCCCCCGTCTGCCGGGGTGTGCGCGCTGGCGGCGCTCCCGGCTCCAAAACAAAACCCGAAACACTCCCCCCCGGCCCCGGCACCGCTTTCCTCCCCCGCCCTCCCGAGCAGAGGCGAGGCGAGCCCGGCTCTGCCCGCCCCCCGCGCTCCGGGGCCGCCGCGGCAGCGGGGAGGGCTGGCCCGGCTCCGCTCCGCGCTCCGCTCCCCGCGGGATGATCCCAGCCGGGAACCGGCCCGGCCTCGGCCCAGGCACCGCTCACCGCTTCGGCATCAGCTTATTTAACCCTCCACCCCCGGCGTGGGCAGTGGGAAATCGCGTTAAAGATGCCAGGATCCCGCAGAGCAGGGGTTAGACCCGCTGGTGCTCTGGGGTAGCGAGTSCAGCTCTTTACAGTGGAAGAAATGCGGGGCAGATGTTTCCTTACGATGAAGCTGAAGGATTTTTGTCTTACTTTTTTTGAGCAATTCCTTTTCCAGGTCTGCTGGAGTTCAAGATTTAGGTTTTGGCTTTTTTCGTTTTGGTGAAATAAGAGCTGCACAAGCAACTCTGCTTTGCTGGTAAAAAATGGTACTTTAAGTTTGGGGGATTTTTTTAAACAAACAAACAAACAAACATAGAATATCCATGTTTGGGATGTCATTATTGTGATATTTTTCCTATCCCGGGTCCACCCTTCCACTTCAGCCCGTGAGGTCAGACACCACCTCCTCTTTTATTGCAACAAAAGCATGGCAAAATTCTGTTCTCAGAGTAACAAAAGAAAAAAACCAACCAAACAAAAAGCCCAACATATCGTATGCTTGAGTAAGAAGATATGGAYAGCCAAGGCTTGAAGGATCCACACTCCATCTCATCAAATCAGGGYTTCTTTTGTCTTGGGATTAATCTATCCAAATAGGTAGTTTCAAGTATTTTTAAGTTCCTACAGCATACTTTAAAATCTTTAAATAAATAAAACCCTTTCTGGGTGCTGCAGAAAGAACAGAAATAGTTGCTTGTCCTGTCCCAGAGCCAAGCACAGCTCCTTCTCTGAAGGGCAAATAGCCCACATTTCACTGGCTGCATCTTGTAGCCCTGTGGCTAAAATAGATGTAAGGAGCCTGCCATGGATGCTGACAGCAGAATAAAGTGTAGTTAAAAGGTAAATTTAGTTAGAAGCATTTGTTTTCAGCTCAGAAGCAGGAAAGAGGACCCAGTGCCACCCTGTGAGGTCAAACATCCCTGTCAGCAGGGCACACAGGTTTTGAGATGACAGTGGCCACCTAAGGATTTGTTTTATCAGAGAAACAAGTCCCTCGGGGCACAAACCACCTTGTCAGGATCWGTCTTTCCTCCTCAGGCAGCTTTCCTGTTGTAATGACCACACAGTGCTCCTTAATCCTGCAGTGTCAGCTCCTCTTTAGCTCAGAGTGCTGCCAGTGAGTCCCCTCAGGGACAAGTGTCCCACCAATCTCCGTGGGCAGTGAGTGCTGGCACCCTGGCTGATCCATCAAGCATGCTCAGCCCCAAACACCACATCACCACTATTCCCTGCTGCAGCTCTCTGAGGGCTTTTATTTTTGTAAAATACACCAATTAAGATTTGAAGTTTCCTACTCTGACCACTCCATTCAAGTGGTTTGGTTTTCACATCTTCCCAAGCAAAATGTCTGCTAATAAATCCAATTATAGACTTTGAGTTGCATATTTGATGGGGCCTGGCATCATTGTTCTCTCTCAGCATGATTTGTTGCACCGAGACATGCAGAAGTCCCTGGACTTATGTGCAATTGTACAAGTGAGCAGAAGAAATTTTGGGGAAAAAAAAAATAAAAAAAGAGAGAGAGAGATAGGCAAGCAAAACTACCCAAAGAGATTTCAAATCCATGGCAAACCCATCKGGCCACTATATGGAGCAGGTGAAAAATCTGCACTCTTTTCTCTCTTTCTCACACAAAAAATATTTTGCATTACACAGAAGGATCAAGGGAGTGCTGTCCCACTGGGTTTATCAGTTTTCTTCTGAAGCAAAGCAGAAGACACCACTCCACTGCCCTTTTTGAGCAGAAGAGCCCTCTCCATTCTGGAACTGGTCACAGCAGGCAGGGAGTCTATTTKCACTGTAGGGCACATTTTGTCTTATTCCCTGGCAAGAGAGACACAAGGAAAGTTTCCTGTTCTCTCTCATTTTTCAACTTGCTGCCTGTCCCACTCATGGGCATCTCTATTCTCACCCAAAATCTAAACAAAACTTTTGGTACTGAACCTCCCTTCTTCTATAGGAGAGAGCAATTTCCAAATGAGATATCAGGGAGCCCTCACAGAAAAAGTCTTTTGCATTCAAAAATGTTGATGTATACCAGCTCTTGAAAGGAGACCACTGAATGCATGGTGGAAGTGCAGCCTTTGAAATTTGGGAGAAATTGATTCCATTTCAAACTCTGCAAAGGCCTCTCTACGTGATCCTGGGAGAAAAAAAAAATATCACCACCATCCTTCTTTGCCCCTCAGTGCTCCTCACTGAGGGAGATCCCACCTCTGCTTATCTCCTTCCATTTCCCTAAGGCAGGACATACCTGTGCAAGCCTCCAGTGCCCACCATCATTTTGGCCCCTGTTTCAGTGGAGGCCCCTAACTTGTGCAGAAAACCAACAGTRAAATCATTACAGCCTGTTGTTTTTTAAACTGGGGTGGCTTAWATATCTAGAAAAGAGCAGACAATGCCACAAACAGCACAGAGTTATCCAGTGCCTGTGAGAAAAGTGATTTATAGATTAGTATTCGTAGACTGTTCAGTGAAGTGTGAAGGAACAACAATATACTGTCATATAAGCTGTAGCATATAAACATCCCTTGGCATTTTACACTTTGAAAAGGATTATACATAAGCTGGGCTGAGAAGAGTATTAAAAAGGAATCTCAGTCATACTTTTTGGGAACATTTAGTAATCTGTCTTTGGAGCTGAGCTAAAGCTATGCAAAATGAATGCAAGGAAATCCATGCAGTCATGACATAAGACCTAAAAACAAAACAAAATTTTAAAGCCAAAATTATGCCACAAAGTTTAATAATGTGTGGAGGACTTTTTGAGTTCTTCAAGTTCATACTTTGCAGGTGAACTCTGTAAAGCTGAGAGAAAATCAAAACTGAAATCCAGAGTTTKACATATTTATCCTGACTCCAACAGCTGAGTCTTTTGAAGAAATATCCAGTGTCACAAAACACAAAGAAAAAACACAGGACTGGCAAGACTGCTACATGCATCTAGTTTCCAAGATCCAGGTTAGATTTAGATGAGGACCTTTGAAATATTTCTTAATGTTTTAAGTTCTTCTCAGGAGCCTGTTTTGATGTAAATTTGAGCTGTCTGGGGCATGGTAACTGCTGTCTGCACTCCAGGGGTTTTGAATTTTTCTCAATAACATGACAAAGGCACAACCCTGATGATTTCCTTCCCCAATATTTTCAGTAGGAAGCTGACTGTGAGTAGTACAACACCTCATCCCTTTTGTATTTTTGACATCACTTGTGATGTAACCAGAAAAGCACATCCAATTTKTACAGGTCAAAGCCACACTACAGGGACACAGAACCTGAAATGTGATCTGGCACTTGTACAGAGTTCAAAAGCAGAAACCACCAAGGTTCACCTTCCTCTCCACGTCAGAAGAGAAATGTGCTTAAAAGGTTGGTTTAAGGAAAAACAGAAAGATGAGCAGTAAACATGCAGTGGGGGCAGAGAAACCGAGAGCACAGGAGGCAAGGAGGATGTGAAAATTGAGACCATGGAGTGCTAAAGAACACAATTCCAAAAATCAATGCAATGATGGATCAGGAACGAATGCAAAAAGCACAGCACGGGAAGGCTATAATTAGATGGTTTAGTCATAGCCAGGAGCCTGACTGAGCTTTTTGAATCCACTCAAGTGGACAGAGTTAATGCAGAGTTTGGTTTGATTGTTAGAGTTCTTCTCATGACAGCAACACAGGCTTACAGGAGCTTTTAGTCTCCCCTAAAGCAATATGGGTAAAAGCCCACCAGSACACACAGGGGTCTCCCAAATCTTCTTCTCACTATGGAAAAGTGATACCTGCACACAAGAGCATCTCCTGCTGCAGCTGTGCTTCTGGGACTGGTGTGGGGTGAGCAAAACTCTGGAAAGCGGGAATGGCCCCAGCAGCACTTGGTCCTGCCCCACACTGTGTTCTGTGGCTCTGCTGTGGAACTGCAAAAGGACAGACTCCATTCTCACTTTCCTTTCATTGCTGCCACAGCAGAGTTTAATCAAAGATAAGGTAGTGATGGGCAAAATGCCTGTGTAGRGTTGCACTGATGGGAGCATTAAACCTCCCCAGAGCAGAGACATCTCTATAAACTTCCAGATTTGTCAACAGCCAGGGAAGAAGAGGTGTTTTGAGTTCACCAAAACCTTGATCATGAAGAGAAGTCTTTGCTCAGCAGACCCTAYCACGACATATCCATTCTGACTGTAAGAGGGAGAATATCCAAGCTGCTGCTGCCAGCACAGAGCCCAGCTTGGTCAAATGTCCTCTCCTCAAGAAGGATGAGTTTCAGTTCTGTGCATTCAAAGCCAGTTCATGGCACCTCCTCAGCCCCCTGCAGCCTGCAGGCCTGACTGGTGGTAAAGCTGTCTCTGAAAGGAGTTGACCCAGTGAGACTCCCAGAAGGATGTGAGAGCAAATAAACTCCACCCTTTTCTGGTCTTGTTTCTGTCAGTATAATCACATCAGCTCTCATCTCAACCAATTCCATCCTGTCTCTTCAGTTACAGTTTCCAAATGTATTTTTTTACCTGGCCTGATGCTCCCCCAAGAAATGATGGCAAAAGAGAGCTTAAAAAGCAAAAKCCAATTAATTCTACAATGCTGGACTCCTCTGCTCTCCCACAATATTTCTCCTGCCTTTCCCTGCCTGCCTGTCTCATCCCACTGCCAGAATTCACGAGCAAGTGGTTTCTCAAGCACAGGCATGGAGTGTGGGATCCCAGCTTTGCTTTTGGCTCAGCTGCTGATCCAATGAGTCCTTTCAGCTCCCTGGATCATCCACATTTTCTTCCAGCTGCAGGTCAGCCAAGCAGCTGCTCTAACACCCTYGAGGCACAGACAACCTGCTAGATTTGTAGAAGCAAAACACTCAAGTTAGCCAGAAAACAGCCAGCCTCACTTCTATATTTTGTAGGTCCCACATGCTCTAAATTCACTGAGTACCAGAAAGCCCCAGCTGAGGTGCTAAACCTCCATCCCTTGAAAGTTTTGAACTTGCCCAGTGGAGAAATAAGGGCTTATCAGGCCAGAGAACATGCGTATTGTTTTGGTTCTAAGGGCTTTTTTCTTTTTAGTATTTCTGGGGTTGTACCTGCTTCTGGCGCTGCATTTTAGTTTATGCTGTGCAGCTGCTGGATAAGTAGTTCTTTGGCCAGATGCATGAACACTCCCAGGTGAATGCTGTAACTATTAGGAATGTTTTAAGCATGGCATTATTAAGTAATAATTTACTCATTCCATTTAGTCCACGAGGTCTCCTTATCGAGGAATGTTATTCATCAGCACCACTCYAGCTCTCACTCTAATTTATTTATACTTAATGGCCTTTCAAAGACATCTCTCCACATTACTTTCAGGCACCAGAATATAGATGGGATATTAAATCACATCATGATACATGACATGTTACAAAAATATTGCATAATTTATATAGATTATAAACATAAGAAAAATCATCCAATAAACCCTGCCATCAAACGTTCTTCAGGCTAGATTGAGGCTACATGAGCCCTTTTAATTTAATAAATCAAAGAGAAATAATTTTACTCAAATCTCACCTTTGCAGAGGAAGCAAGCTGTGTGAAGCAGATGAAAGATTGGAATATATCTGCACTGAAAATGAAGGGCATCTATCTAACTAAAGCTCACCTGCACATGAMTGAGAGGGGTTTTGGCAGTGATGCCATAATCCTGCTGACCATGAGACAGTGAAATATTTTGGCCATGCCTGAGCTGGGGGACACATTCAAAGAGCAATCTTTGACCCCTGCACTGGTCCCCACTTACAAGTTTTGAAAGTTAAGGTCTCTTCTGACAGCTGCCAAACAATGCAAAATGTCCATTCTAATTACAAAAAAAGAGTTTACTAGATACTACTTAAGTTTCTCTTTAGAGAAAAAATGAAGGGAGATTTTTTTTTTTTTTTTTGCTTTGGAATATCTTTGAAAAAGAAAAATAGAAATTGAAAAACATTGAGTTAAAAAAATATTTTAAAAGTTCACAGTATCTCATAAAATAAATGAAGTGTAGGTGGAATGGCTGTCTCAGAGTTGCTCACAGGAGCAGCAATCCAAGTCCATTTCCCTGGACTTCTCTTCACCTGCCATGTTGCAATTGTATTTTGGAAAAACACTGAAAACCCAGTATGGGATYTTCAGTTCCTCAGTGGACATTAGAGAAAGACAAGGAGACTTGAATCCACCAAATAAGAATTTTTATAACAATATTTTTAAATAAAAACTTTAAAACTGTTCAGCAAAAATTATTCAACACCTCCCTCAGTTGTAAAGAAAACCATTGGGTTTTTTTCTGTGAAGAGATGAAGGAATCCACACTGCCCTTCTTGGGATGAAAGCACAGTATTTCTCAATGGTCAGTTTTGATGGAAAATTCCCAAGCAGGCTTCGTTTTCACTTTAGTTGTGTGTGAACTACTTTTTAGTGTGAAGGATGCACAACACAGACACGCAGTATCCCCGAGGCAACTAAAGCACTTGCTTAGAGGGAAAAGGAGCAGTAAAAAGATGTTTTAAACCAAGATTCTTGAAACCAGATCAGCTCTTCTGAACGCTTCAGTTACTGGACAAGCCCAAAAGACCTTCYTCATTTTCACTAAGTGCTGAGCCGTAAGCTTTCACTCCCTAAAATCAGGTGCTTTYGAGAAGACTTGCATTAGGCTCCTGAAGAGTTCATGTAGCATCTTCTGAGCTCTGAACTGCATTTTTGGCTGTTTATTTATTCATCTTGGCATGGAAATCAAGGTAAAGGATGAGAAACCTATGGCCCATCAGCTTGCAGCAGCTGCCTCCAGTGTGCAGTGCTCTATGCCACAGTCCCCCAGCAGGTAATCAGCCCCCCACCCCTCTGACTGGGCAGTCCCTTCTGGCTGGAAAGGACTTTGCCCTCTCTTCACCCTCCTGTTCTCGACAATGAAGAGAAAGCTAAAAAACCAAAGTGATTCAAAAACCTTTTCAACCCCAAACTCAAAGAGAGCACGATTTTCTGCAAAATATTCTCTTTTAACTACATCTATACAATGTATTTAATGGATGGTTGTYTGCCCAGTTGTTAGGGAGCATTGCAAACCCCCTGTTCACTCTGTATAAACACTGCCTGCTGTCTCCCAAGACCCAYTGTTCAAACCTCCATCTTTCACAAGCCAAAAAAAAAAAAAAATTTGATGTTGAAATAAACTCCAGTATTTGAAAACCACAGTCAGGTGTACAGAAACACAAATAAGCTGATGAAGGTGACATTAAATAGTAAGAGCTGCACAGAAGCAATCAGTCTTTGTGTCCCTTTTGTGGTATCTCTCTAGTGATGCTGGGTTGATCAGGGGGGTTTGATACAGATGTGGGTGGTAAGAGGCAAGCTGGGGTGGAATATCCATTATCCCTCATTTGAACACTTTGGAACACAAATCATTGGCTGAAGCCTGGGGCTGGGACCCCTCATTGGAGTCCTGTTCCCATCATGGCCACCATGAGCTCTGAAGAAGTCAAAGAGCCAAAAACCCCATTTCTAAAGAACTCAGTAGCAGGCACATGGAGCAACATGGCCCTGAAATTCTCAAAATGTCACATAGGGTTTGGAGTGATTGCCCAGGAATCCACCTCATCTTCCATCCTACCACTTCGCCAGCATTTTACTTTTTTGTAAAATGTAATTTGAGCATTTTCTCAAGCATTTCTTGCTTGCAAGAAAAACAACCCAAACACAGAAAGTATACTCAGAGATACATGTCAAAAAACCAGAACTGAAATGCTACAGATGTCCCTAATGCCAATGTTCTGCTTTGCAAAACAAGTTCATTGCTGAAAGGTTGCATTGACTGCTGCAGCCTGATGGACAGAAAAATCAGGAGTGAATGAGGTACATTCATTTTGTACATAAAAATGATGAAGATAAATATAAAGGTGATAAAGAATTCTCAAGTTTTCTTTACCCCTTCRGCAGCAGAGCACCAGAGGGCAGGGTTTAGCCTTGATTACTCAGTTTGGGGCAAGTTTTGCTTATCACCTGCTCCTGGACAAAGCAGCCAGCAGAGCAGGATTGGCAGCTCTGCAGCACGAGATGGGATCAGGAATCCTCCAACACAGGACTGCAGCTCCTGCTCTGTATTGTGAGGCCAAATTTGATCTCAAAGGTGGACTCTGAAAGGCAGCTGAAGACGGCAATGCCACACCAGCCACAATTTTTTTTGCATTCCCTGGCTCATTTCTCACAAAAGCTTCTGCAGCTCCAGAGTTTCAGGGCTGGCTTCAGAAGAGTTCAAGCACAGGTTTTGGCAGCAAGATGTAGCTTTTTATACACTGAACAAAACACCCTTGTGTTTTGATATCAGTGTAGATCACAGTTTCCTACTGAAGCCTGATTTTAGCAGCATATTAGTTACAGCCTGAATTTCCATTAAATGGGGCTCTGAAAATGCTCTCCTTCATCTCATCCTATCCTCAGAGCTCTTAGTTCAGACTCACCTAAGTCTGTTGTCCTGGATCTCCCCACTGCTCTGCTCTTCAGTTGTAATCCCATCTTATCCCAGTGCTTCCCACCTGTGAGCAGAGAATTACAACAGGTCAGAGAGTTACAACAGCTCAGAAAGTTACAACAGCTCATCCAACCCAAGCAGCGTCAGGGAAGGGCCTCATGGCTGGGTCAGGTCTGTGAGCCCCCTGAAAACTGAGGTTGCAATGAAGATGGTGCCTTGGGTTAACCTTTCCATCAATACAATCAGGTGGCATTTTCAGGCCCCCACCCAAATGAAGTCTGGGTTAAGAGTGCCTGTAAAGCCTCCTGCCAAGGGATATCAGACATATACCAAATCTATTGTATCTGAAAGTACCCTGGTAGTACCCTGGTAGTACAAATCCTGGAAATACACATTCTATTTCAAAGGGCATTCCTCTACATGTGTTATGGTTTAGCTATGGCTTACTTTTTGCATGTTTTAGGGTTTGGGGTTTTATTTGTTTGTTTGTTTGTTTGTTTTGGGKTTTTTTGTTTGGTWTTTAAGGCAGGCAATATTATCTCTCTAGGGGTGTTTATTATGGCTTTGCATGGGAACAAATTTTAGTTGCCAGGGATGACAAATCCCACCAAAAATACATTCAGGAGAACTAATAGACAGCAAGAGAAAACCTCTGAGGTGACAGATTCTCCCTGCATCAAGGGCAGCAAATGAAGAAACATTGCTGTAGCAGCTACCAGAAAAACTAATCATGCATTGCTGTGCAGGTATAAGTGTCTTTTATTATATTTTTCCTCCTGCATGCTGTTTCTGGTGTCTTTATCAAACCATTTACAGAAATAAGTTTTTCTACATGGACTTCTAAATAAAAGTGAAAACCATATAGGAGCTTAGAGAAAACTTGACAAGAAGGTGCTTGTTAGTTTAAATGAATCAATATTTAACAGCCAGTTACTTTGAAACACAGTGTGTGTCTAGGCTCTCCCTSCACCTCCATATCAGAGATCAATGAGGAATAATTTGCACTATGGTGATGACACAGTCAAATCCCAGACAGCAGCTGAACACCACACAGCCACTTTCTCACTCCCCCAGCAGCGTGATGGGAGAGRGAATTGGGAGAGTAACAGTGAGAAAACTTGTGGGGTGAGAAAAATACAGTTTAATGGAACAGAACAAGAAARGATARTAATAATAAYARTARTAATAATAATAATTATTATTATTATAGTAGTAAAAAGAGTTAGAATATACAAAACAAGTGTGATTACCACTCACCCATTGCCATCATGGGCAGAACRGACTTGACTTGGAGAAATCAATTKGTTACCAGTCAAAGAGAATAGGCTAGGGAGAAATAAAAATTAAATCTTGTAATACCTGCCCTCCACCTCTCCCTTTTTCCTGGGTTTAACTTTAGTCCCAAATTCTCTACCTCCTCCCCCACARYGTCACCAGGGCACAGGGRATGAGGGTTRTGGTCAGTTCACCACACAAKGTCTCTGGTCCCCTCTACCAAACCCTTGCCACACAAATCCAGTGCAGTYACCAGCATCATTCTCAAATTGAATCCAAAACACAGCACTGTGCCAGCCATTAGGAGGAAAATTAACTCTATCCYAGCCAAAACCAGAACAGTATCCATCCCTTGTTCTATGCTGTGATGTCACACCCAGCTCCAACATTTTCCAGTTCATCCCAAKTAATCACAATCCCATTACTTGCCTTTTGACATACACACAGAGTTGGATTGCTGCAGGCTGAAGCCAGTAATGGTTCCATCACCATCACTGTGTTTGTTTGGGTCTATCACCCAAACTAATTCTTGATTTTTTGGGGTGATTTTACTGCAGTGATGTTGATCCAGCAGAGTCAATCCAAAACACAACACCACACTTGCTAGAAGAAAGAAAACTAGCTCTTCCCTAGCTGAAATCAGGACAGATGTTTTATAGGAATACCACCCTGAAGTATTCAGCAATAAGATGAAAAAGCTTGCAATAYAAGGAGGCACAACCTAATTCTAACTAATATTGAAGGAATACTGTCCAGACTTTTAGACCAAAAAACCCCATTGTATCTTTTGTACTTAAAGCTGTAAAACCTCTTAGGGGTTGTGACCTCTGTTAATTACAGTCTGTCTGGGGAGGGAGAAGTTAAGTTGATCTTTTTAGTGATGAGTTATTCAAAATGAAAAAAAACCCACAACAATCAATGGAAGCATTACAGTCCAGCCCAACACATTAACCTGGCACTAAACATGCAAGGTTCCATAACAACACACACGCAGTCTTAAACTGACAAATAAATTAAGCCACTGGAGTCTTAAACTGACAAATAAATTAAGCCACTGGAGTGCTCTTCCTGACCTGCTACATTTAGAATTAATCAGTGCAGGACTGTTATTAAGATATTACAAATATACAACTCTCATTTTCTCCATTAAAAGTTAGACAGAAACACCCAGCACTGGCAATCTCTGCAAGTACAGGTTGGTTTGCTGCAAAAGAACTAGATTCCAGTTTTGTTTTAAAGTCATTGGGCCTAGTTTTAGGATCTTCTCAGGAAAACTTCTGGTAAGGCCATCTCAGGATGAGGCTAAGGGATGGTAAAAAGCAGAGGAGGGATCAGGAGTTCGATGCCTTGTCCAGAGCAGATGGGATCTCACAATATCCAGGAGCTGAAAGTGCTCAGCAGAATCAGCAGAGTGCCCAGCTCACCTGAGTTACATGGACAAAGACTGCTCAGAGTGACTCAGCACATAAAATTCCTTTATAATTATAATGTGCTATAATCAGCAACACAA
>CADDXX010000115.1:791658-839194 GCA_902810485.1 Alauda arvensis | reverse complement strand
AAAGGAAAAAAAAGAAAAGAAAAATAAAAATGATGAGACACCAAGAAGAAGTGATGCTCACTGGAAAAAAAAACCAACAAAGACCCAAAAAAGCCCAACCATCCAAACCTAAGCAAAAACACTCCCCCAAACCCCAAACATGAATCCACATCCAGATTATGCTTTTTCTTCACCTTGTCTGCAGTTTTTTTTCCTCTCATATCATGCAGCAAAATCCAAGACAGAAAACTCATTACTGGAAAAAGAATATGGGGGAATTCAGGTGAGAGATACCACAAATATTAATGAAATGGGAACTGGGCTCTTAGGAAGGGAGTTCTCTGGTCTCCAGAATAGGACAAGGCTCAGCTGAAGCATTTTCTGCTGCTGGTATGTTTGTAACAGTTGTYCTTGACTCAGGTTCTCCAGTACAATTTGGCTTCATGCTGCATCCCTTTCCTCAATAAGGAATTGCTACAGTCTTGATCCTTCTTCTCCCAGGCCAGCTATTTACAGGAATCTCTCATTAACTCTGAGACTCCCAATTCTCCATCCAGTCTGCTTAAAAATTCTCAGTTCCTGCTGAAAGTTTTTGAGATAAACAGATCAATGTCTACTCATTAGCAGAGACATTCACAGCACACTTGTGTTTATCTATATCTATATTTATATTTTTATCTACATATTTAGCAAACTGAGTTGAAGGATCAACCACATGTCTGCCAGTACCTATTTAATTTCTCCTGAAGATGCTGATTCTAGATGGATGATGATGATAGAGATTTATTGTGGGTCTACAAGTGGATGATCCTAATTTCAGGCTATGAAGTTGTTACTGAGGTACTTGTTCTCTGCATGACAAAGTACAACCCATTTGGATCYCCAGAGACTAATCAAAGCTTTTATTCTTACTGAGTTGTACCTTTGTAGTTGTGGAGTGGGTTAGAAAATGTGAACTGCAGTTTGTCTTTGGCTACCTTTCAAGTTTCAGACTGAGACTATTTTTAATTTAGATTTYAGACCTAAGCAGTTTTTAGCTGTCATCTGTGACAGCTTGAGTGCAATGTCCAGCATTTCTGTGAACTCACCAAGCTTGATTGAATAGGGAAGAATCTGTTKACTAAACATGAGGCTCTTTATGCTGTAAAGGTTATTGGGATACAGAAAAACAAAGCTAAACATATGTAACAACTTGATTTAGGTCAGCTCATGTAGTCAGAAATTATGACTTAGAGGTGTCTCTGAATAGAAAAATAAATGGTAAAATAACAGAGATTACAAGCATTCAGTCTTTTCTTTCAGTTGGCAAAAAATTGAATTTCAAGAGATTTTTCTTGCTGGGCTTGAAACCCTTTGTGGGGAAAAAAAAATAAAAAAACAAGAAAAAACCCAACACAACTGAAAAACCCAACCAGCTACAAGTGTAGATTGTATAAATAAAACCACTGCCTTTCATTCTCCTTCAGTTTGTTTGATAAGAAGGTAATATCMTCTCAGTGGAGTGTCACATAAGTTTGTTCTTTTTATAAGTTCAGAGAAGCAGAGGACTAGAATTTTCTCYGCTGTAATTCTGTTTTCTTCATGATTTTGATTTGATTTTTGCTTCAGATTGATTTTTTCTGGGAAGGAAATTTCCCTGGAATCTGATTCTGCCCAGCTGAGTCATTGTTCCAATTACCATGACACCTAGCTRTGATTCTTGCAATTTTCAGTGTGTTTACACTCAAAAAGGSTTTTTTTCCCYRGTTACAGGGGGAGACACACAAGACCAAAGAAAGCCTCAGCTCTCACTGATGCCCTCTCACTTCATCAGGAAGGTAGAGAATGAATATGTTTAATTTGAATGCTAAAAGTCCCCAGATATCCCAGTTCTCAGTGGAGGGAGAGTGAGGGGAAGTGTCTGGAGAACGTGGGGAGGGTTGTGTTTGTCCATCTGCCTCTCACACCCTGGGCTGAGGCTGTCCTGCAGAAAACCACCTTCAGTTGTTGCATTCCTTTCAAACCTAGCTTGAACATGATCCCCCATCTTTAAGAAATAACCAGCTTCTTAACCCACTCCACCAGCACCTGGTGSTCCTGGGTCCAGCTTTATTTTACTSTARGTGTTGTGGGTGCCTCTCCTACCCTGAGGCCAAAGGTGAACCTGGGGTGTGTGTGGAGTTCCTTTAGGGGAAAGAGGGCTGAGAACCAAGAGAGYCACTCTCATTTGCTCTTGTTGCAGCTTCTCCATAGCATTTGGGTAAAGATCCTCCAGAGCCAACAGCATGGCTCAGGCAGCTGCTGGTTTAGGCACTCTCTGGCAGTAGCTGAGGAGAAGCAGGAGGATGCTGGCTTGCCCACTGTCTACAGTGAACACTAAAGGCTTTCCTGTTCTCYAAAGTGATTTGGGTCCTTTATGGTTACTGAATTATCCAACACAGGGTACGTGTGATACATAAGCCTGGCCCCACTGCAGTCTCCTTTGGAAGGCAGCATGGATCTCTGCTGTATTTCTCAAGGAAAGAATAAAGCTTAGGAATTAATACTGAATGGAGGAAAGTGATGCATTAAGTGTCTGGACCACAGGGATTTAAAGAACACATCTGCCTGCTGATCTCTTACCAGCTGGTGCAAACACCTTCCTTCCTGGGTTGTGAAATTCCCTCTGAGGCACTGCWCAGCACACTGAGATGATGCCAGGCCATGCAAGGGCCAAGTATTCACATCCTTCATGGGCCAAGTKGGCCTGGGAGACTCTTAGACTGCTCCAACCTCTCCTGACATCCTTCCCAAAGGAAGAAATTGGACATGGTCAGCACTGTCACCATTCAACATCTGTAAAGGAATCAGTGCAAGAGGCAACTCAAACTTTCCAAAGGCAATTACATTGATAAAAGACACATCAATATTTGTTTAGTTCAATATCATCAATAATTAATACAGATATACAGAACCACATCAGGRTGGTGCTGACTCCAGGAACTCACACAAATATTCTCCTGATGACTGCTATAACTATGCTTGGCTGTGAAAGTTAAGAATTCTTGCTGTCACTTGGCATCTCTGCTTCATCTAAATTGTGTTCATGCCTGTTATATACTAGAATTCTAATATTTATAATTGTATGTTCTAGATAATTAATTCTTCTGCTAAAAAATTAACGGGAAAGAAAGTGGAGAACTCTGTTGTATTGCAAACCTTTTTCCAGTCCTATATGTTACGACTTGGCATAAAATGCATTTTATTCCCAATTAAACTATGTCAGGGCCCTCTTGCAGGGCTTCATTACCCATTCTCCACAAAGAGGCATGGCCCCATCAGTCTTGTGAWGAGATGCCACCAAGTAAGGTTATTATGCCAAGAAGCAATCTAGGGAGAACCTATTATCTGGTTTTCTACAAAAGCAGTTKCTAGTCTTATTGGCTTGCATTATGTAGTAGAAATTGAATTTATATTGCAGAAATTGAAGTTAGGAGGGTACAGTGAAACATGCACAACACCCATTTCTCAGCCTAACTGTAGGATGTTAAACTTCCTTTAGAGAGAGAGCAGAGCTCATAGTCCAAGAGCTTGAGGTGCACACTCAGCATCTCAGCTGARGACAGTGGAAGGAGTCGTGCAGTTACGATGAAAAGGGTTACACAAAAGTCATGCTGGAATGTATTTCTCACCTAAATATGGTAGAAAAAGCGATCAGCCAGAAAAGAGACCCAGTATTCCTGCAGATGATTACAAGTGCCTTCACAAGCTTTTATTTACAGGAACAGCTACAGCCCTTGTGTGTGTAAATCCTATCCTTTATAAATGGAAGTTTACATGATTTGTCTGCACATGGCTGAACTTTCATATGCCTTAGGGCCCAGCTTCAGATTAGAGAAATCTGGTCCTGTGAGCTCTGCAAAATTCAAAATTTGTCATCCAGATCTTGCTTTGAAGTATTGTAACTGAAATTCTGCCCAGGGGTTTACATGGGAATAAAACAAGGGCAAAGTTTTTCCTCTTGGAATTTATTATTATTATAATTATTAGTATTATTACTACAAGGAATTACTGGGATAATTTATTCTGAGAATTTAGAAATGTGCTGAAATTCCAACAGAGGATTCTGTAATATCTGTAATTCAGCATCAGCAAGTATAGAGATTTGAATGCAGACTGTAAAAAAATGCACTGGGTTCATTTGAGTTAGAGAAATATTCAAACACAAGTGTTTAAACATGAGTATTCACTTTCAAGTTATTCAGAGAGGAAAAACAAGAAAGGGAAGGCAATGTGCATGGGAAAGGGGAAGGGGAAACAATATTTGAAGCCTGGTTGCCAATTTGGAATTGAGATTTGTTAGTAAAATAAACCAGATTTAATACTTAAAGRTGAAACACACTCAGCAGTCTTGGGAAAGGAAACAAAACCCCCTCATTTCTCTTTCATGAGGCTTTTCTGCTTTACAGCACCTTTGGTTACATGGTGATTAKATTGTTCCAGTCTTGTGTTTTGATCTGTGATGTAAAAGCATGTTCCATGGASAGTGTCACCGTGTCCTGTGTTCTCTGCATTTGTAGGCACTCACAGCTCAGTGGAGTGCCTCAGTGTTTGTTTGGATAAAGATGAGGCCACTGTCTGTGACATCTCTGAGTGCTGAAATTCCTGCCTTCACCAGAAAGGTGAAATTTTGAAAGGTGTGGTTTCAGACTCATAAGAAAGGGAGTAAGAAAAGTTTGGGAATAACTGCTTTTGGGAATGGCAGTTCTGGAGAAACCTCTCTGGTTTCTTTCAGAAATACCATCATTCCAGTGCAATCCATGACCAGTCACCACATAACAGGGAACAGCAAGGTGCACTCAGTTCTAACAGGTGTTTGAACCCTTATCTGTCTGCTGCCATTAATTAAGCTTGTGCTTGAAGGTTATGACAAAAGTTGAACCCTTCCTGGGAGCTGTGTATGAGCCCATCTCGAAGATTGAGGAAGAGTCAGCTCAAGACATCTGCCATCAGGTCACTGTGCTGCCAGGCAGCAGATGGAGAAGGCAGAGGAGTGCTGAAGACTCTCTAAAGTGGGAAAGATTGTACCCAGTGGGAGGGAGGTCTTTTGGTGGGCCCTGCTTGGCTGTGGTGATGTTGACAGGCTGTTGTGGCCCCAGGGCTCTCAGGGACCACAACTCTCCCTGGAGAACTGCAGGAATGGAAAACCAAAGGGAAAGACACACACCTACTCCCAGACAGGGATCTAAAGAGGGGAGGGAGGCACTTCAGACTTCAGACTTCCTGAAGAAACTTAAAGGAGCCCCAGGTGGAAAASGTTGTTCTTCAAAAGAACTGGCAGAGCAAAGGAGACAGAATGAAGGAATTCACTGGCTCMGATTACCTTGGCATTGGTTCTGGACAGTGCAGGTTAAATCTCACTACAAGGACATGTGGAAAGCATGTGCTGTGCAGTGTACAGCTCTCCAGGCTGGGCTGGAGAGTTGAAGGTATTGCAGGTGTAGAAGGGGCCACCCCAAATTTCATCCTGAAATGGATGTATCATGAAGATGCATTCTTGTTCAGATTTGGGACCATGAAAGCCAAGGAGAACTGCAGTTGAACACTGTAACCCCAACATTTACACTTCAGCCCCTCCTCTGACASGTGGATTTTCAGTCCTAGTCTTCCAAACCACCTTCCCAAGGGGCCACAGGCAGGAAATGTCCACTGAGGTAACAGCTTGTGTAGCTGCAGGGCTGCACAGTCAAAAGTAACACAACAGTAGTAAATCAAAATACTTCATCACAGCAAACCCGTCTCTCCCTAGGTAGTCCTCTGGATGATACTAACCTTGAAGTTGACATTAGATTTACAGCTCAATTCCCTTGGGTAATGATGCTGATTACATCCATACTAAAAGAGCAAAGCAAGTTCATTTCCTTCCCCTCTGCAGTGAGAYTTCACTCACGGCTGCCACAGGAAAGCCCGTGACAGGTTCCTGAATTGCTTTAGACATTTGGCAGCTGCAGAGCCCTTTGTAAAGGATAGAAATCTTCCACTGCTCCAGAGCAGCTGACAGCTGAAGAAAGATGATCAGCCAAATTCTTTGTTGTAGCCACTCCATATACCAAGATAAGTAGAGTGATTAAACTGATTTATAGTGCTTGGATACCCAACTGCCTTTCTCCCCCAGTGTAAGACCTGCAGAACAGGTACTCAATTGCTTAATGAAATGAAACAACCCTCCTTCTAYTGACAGCAATATTACTTAAGGGTAAGCAGAGGAATCCCAAAATGTTGGTTTAAGGCACATTCACCTTTCACACGTGGCTTGAGTCAAAAATCCTGGGACTCTGAGTGATTTTGCTGGGACAGGTATTTAGCATGGGACTTGTCTGCCTAGCAGGAGATAGCTACAGGGGAGTTATCTCCCTGTGAGTTACACTAAAGGCTCACTTTCTTGGCAATGCAGAACTCATCTGCCACTCAATGGACTCTAAGACATGATAATCTCACTGTAGAATAGACACCTAAAATACATCAGATGAATCATCTCTGAAAATGTGTAGTTCCCCACAATTTATCTAAATCTGCGCTTGCAGCGAAGGTTGCCTGAGAACCAAGAGAACCAGGCACAGAGGAAATCCACTTAAATGATAAGCAAAATTCTCAAGTACCCTTTCCATGCTGCTAGGCAGAGACCTTGCCCTGCTCTAAGCTCTTGCMCTAATTGCTGCAGTAGCAACTCCCACACTTTAAATCAGAGGGTCAGTGRTCACCAGGTGAAGTCACTGCAAAGAGAAAGGGCAGGGAATAAGGCTCCGCTGACAGCTCTTGTTGTCTGTCACTAAACCATTGATTCTCAAGGCCTTCTGATAACCAGGGGTAAGGAGGCTGCTGATAATTTTCAGTGGCATTTGATATAAAGCTGCAAGTCCCTTGGTTTCTTGGTGTCCTGTCAGRAACCTGACCACCAGCAAGGCTGGAAACAAGTGCTGCTGGCARATACTCTTGGCAGGGGCCATTCATAAGCAACACAGCTCATCACAGCCTTTGAAGGAGCACACCTGAAGGAGATTGCTCAGGGCAATCCTGTTCAAGTACATTTGCACTGCATAGAAATCTGGTGATTGTCCTGAAGAGGCAAAAAGTTTTAGAGGTAGTTGAGGTGGTGCTCAAGGTGGTGTTGTGAGCATTAACCAGGCCAGGACTCAGACTGAGGCTGTGGTGGAGGTCCCCAGGTATCTTGGGAATGTGAATGTACCAGCATGTCTACTAGAACTGCATTATTTAGCATACAGATTCTGAAAKCTTAATAGATTGAGCAATTTCAGTGATTCACACACAGGAATATTTACTATTTTAAGTATATGTTTAAATATCTTGTCCTGTTGAGCCTTTATTATATATTCTAAGAAATAAGCCTGTGGTGTCTGAGGTAATCCTTGGTGCTAATTTGCAGCATTTCTCCTYACATGTTTTGTCTCTCTTTTTTTAGGACAGCCAGACAGTTTTCTTTGGGAACAGCTATGCAGGCAACTCTCACCATATGCTGTGTGGGTTCCCTCTTCCTGCTCCTCAAAGGAACTGACAGCCTTGCCAGAAAGGAAACAAAACAGAGTACTTCACACACACAAAAAGAGAATTTGAAGGTTTTATTCAGGATCATAATTTTAAAAAATRCAATCTTAGATAGGAAAATTAAACAGAGAAACCTCAGAATAATACAAAACCTGGAATACTGGTGACCCACTTTCCCGTCTGGGTCAATGTACCGTTCACCCTTGTTCCCTGACTGCAAAGGAGCTTGGACCATTGGGATGTGGGCTGCTCCAAACAGAGGTAAATGTTTTGTACCTTCTGTTTAAGAGTCAACATTTCTTTACTGGAAACATGGGTTTGACTAATTATTTTCTRGTGATTCTTATTCCTGTTATGATGTGAGGCTGAACATTTTCATTAGAGTAGCTGACTTGTGCACTATTCTGCTTCCTCTGAAAAAAGCAGTCAGCTCCCCCTCACAGGATCTCAGATGACCACAAACCTCATCTCACCACTCTTATGCAAATATTTGCACCATGATGTCAGTGGGAGTTGTGGGTGTGCAGAGCTGAACAGATGCACCTGTAAAACATCTGTATTGCTGATGTGAGGGTTGCTGTTCTGGATTTCACCTCATGTCTGCTGCTTTTAACTSCTTGGTCTGCTCTCCCAGAGGATGTAATTTGGTTACTCAGCTGACATCAAAGGTGTTCTTCTTCTGAGGTTTACAGTGCCAACACTGAACAGAATTCCTGCCCTCCTGAAAAATGCATGTGTAAGATGAAGCACTGCTGAGGGCAGATGGCTCTTGGCTACCTGGGCTGTGGGTTTTCCGTGCCAGAACTTCAGAGCTGACTCAGCTCTAACTGAGCTCTTTGAGGAAGCACATGGAGATACAGCTCCATTGTTTCCAGGGACAGGAATAAGGCCATTCATTTCTGGGCTGTGCCAACTTGAATTAAAACCCTGTTCAGAATAAAAGCCACTCTGTGTATCTAGAGCTGACACAGGTACTCCTGAGAACTGGCTGGGCTGAGATCTGGACCACAACCTATACAGTTCCACATTCAACCAACTTGGGTTGAGCTGATTATTTCCAACCACAGCAGATCAAGGCACATCTTCCTGGTTCCTGCTAAGAATCACGACCAAGATAACAAAGTTCTCTGCCAGGATCACCTCCAAGATAACTGTGCAGGACACTATGAGTGGCCTCAGGGCATCTAAGCTTTCATTTGGAGCTGGTTGGAGTGTGCTGACTCCTGTGACCATGGGGAATGAGGGAGAGGGGAGAAGGATGTTTTTTTTCAAGGTAGTGCCATGCAATCAGGATGTGGGACCAAGACTGGGWAAGTACTCCTGGATCCCTTGGTACAGGCATAACCTGAGAATTTTTATTGCAGTGAGCCTGGAACCCAAACTTCTGGCTGTGAATCAGCAAATTCCTGAATCCAAACAGGCTGTGGCTTGTTAGCTTGGTTAGGATGCCRGATTTGAAGGAGTCCTACACATTTGCACTCTGCCTTGGCTTGGAATTTATTCTTCCAGGAATACAAAGCATGGAGAACACAGTGYCAGTGCCTACACAGCAGCCTGCCATGGCCTGGGGCCAGCAGGGAACATCACATCAGCTTGAACGACACCATCCATGCCAGGGATTTGCTCTTTTCCGGAGTATTCCAACGTGCCAACACCCTGGGTGATGGAATGGTGACTGTGGTGCCATGGTGACACTCCACTTCATGAGGGATAATAGTTGTAACCACACAAATATCCACTGCTAATTATAATATCAGCTGAGTAATAACTAGATGCTGCTTAGCCTCATATTTAGCAATTCATGTCATAGCTGCTACTGTAGTAGACTACAAGTAAATTTTCTGGTGGATCATAAATGTGTTTTTTCTGATGAACCATACCATGCATTTCATTCTTTCTACATTCTAGATTTTTTTTTTTAGGAAAATGAGTACATCTAAGAGTCTCAAAGTGTAAATTTGTAATGGACTTTTTGCCTACTGCAATATTTTTCTAAATACATTTTGCTAGCTCCATGTTAGTACAGTACTGTTAGTACAGTAAGGTGCCTCACAAAACCAAGTTCATTGCAAGTATAAATTATTTTTCTACTAAAAACATGTTCAATTTCAAATCTTCATCTACATACAAGCACAGAAGTAGATTTTCCTTGTTGAGAAAATATCAAAATGTGTGCATCCACTTYTATGCTTGCAGGTCATATTGGAGGAACAAGTAGTAATTTTTAGTTTGGACAAAAGGCCAGGTCTAGGGAACACAGACATTTCATTTTCTTATGAAGGCACAGCTGGGCTGCCTGAGGTTTCTCATGCAATTTTGCCATTGTGAGGTAACATTGTTTTTCCAGGCAGTTTTCCTACAGCTATGATGAAGTTGATTTATGACCCATCTACTTCTCCATGTTGTAGCAGCAAYATCAGCCAAGCTTCTTCAGAACACTCTCAGACTTTCTTACTCAGAGAAAATATATTTACTCCACACTCCTACATGGAGCTTGGTCTTCACTCATACTTTATTCCCCTTATCATGTAGAGGTTAGAGGACAAAGTTAAATGAATGTTTCTCAGGCACTGTCCTTCACATAGATCTTTAAGTAATAGTGGGACTGTCCTTAAAGAAAAAAAAATTAATTTCTTCAGGAGCAAAAAAAAACCTTCATGGGAAGATAGCTGAAGGAAGGGGATAGGATGCCATCCTTTCTCCTCACTCCTGTGAATTTGATGATGATGAAAGGGGAAGTAAATGAATTCTTCCATTTCATTCCCATGGAAAGTTCATTCTTGGTCTCTGAAATTAGGGACAGCTGGGCAAAATGTCCCTTGTATGTGGCTCATCACTGGGTCTCTTGGACTGAGCACCAGTGTTGCAGCTCAAAATACAGTTAAAGAAGGGAAGAGATATGCTCTAAATGGAGCTACATGTCACAGAAATGAAATGTCCATAAGCTAAATTCTGAATCAGGCACAAAAATGCTGTAGGGAAGTTCTAAGCATAAAATATTTTATCTAAAATGAAGAAAGGAGTTCATTCATATCACAGTGTGAGCAAAGCTTGTCACTGCAGAAATCATATTCTGTAATATTTTTCCTGCACTGTGTGTTTGCTATCCTCACTTTTGTGAGCTCAGTGCTCTCTGTGTGGTACCTGAAGCATCCTGCATGACTTTCAGATGCATTAATTGTGAAAAAGTAATAGACAGTGGCAGAAAAGAGCAGCAAAAAATAATTGCCAGTGGTTTGCACAGAGAMCAGAGAGAGGAAACAACACAAGGAAATCTGCAGACAGACATCTCTCGATGATTACTTTCTGATTTGGTTGATGCCTCATAATTGGCAGAGCTCCACTCTCAAGAGTAAGCAGGGAAAATAGGAGGGAGAGWGTGTGAGATAAAATCAGATGGAGAGGGTTGTTTGCCAATCATTTTCATAATTTTCATCTCCCAGCATTAAGCTTTTGTATCTTTGTTATTCCAGTGGAGATAGAGAGGTAAGAACACAGAAACCTCAGTTTTATCACCACATATCCTTACAGAAAACAGGTAAAATAGCAACTTCATTATTAGGACAGGATTATGATGGAAGGGGCTGGGATAATTGGTTTCCAAGGACTCCTCCTCGGGGAAGAAGCAGGGTTTGCAGTGCTGGCTTGGCAAACAGAGTGCCAGGAAGAGCAGCAGCTCTCCCCAGCCTCCCTTGGATCAGCAGCACTGGATGTTTGCTGGTGCTCCTGGATCACTGGGGCTCAGGAAGCTGATCCCAGAGGGGTTCATGCCTCTCTGCCAGTGCTGGCACAGGGGAGGTTACACTCCCAGGGGCCTGGGGACAGTGGGGAAGGGGCAGTCAGGGGACATTTGTACCCATGCCAAGAGGAGAGTGGTGCTTCCACCAGTGTTAAGCACCTTAGTTAATTATCTTGAATGTAGGGAAGGGGTAAATATGAGCTGAAACATCTCCTCAATTCAGACTCTGGTTGTGCTTGAAAAAAAAAGGCTGAATGTAATCTATAATGGGACAAGGAAAATTCCTGATTCAGCTTCACCTTTAAGCATATATATAATTTTTCAGCAAATGTATCATAAGCAGTTGTTTATACAGTGCTGAATTAGGGCCAAGTTTCACTCTGGATACAAGATTGGGTTTTTTTTCCCCTGCTACAATGCAGTGGAAAGAAGCTRGACAACATTTTTGTTAATAAACTTTAGAGAACCTGAGAACAGATCATAATAATTTGGCTTTGATTTTCTCATAGGATTTAAATTGGAAAAAGAAACGGGCAATGGTGCTTTTTATCTCCTCTAAAGTTTATTGATTTCTAGGAGRAATGCCTTTTCCTTTCAGAAAATCAGGGGATGCTTTTTGAGGAAAGGAGAATATTCCAAGGGTTAGACAGTAAAATCTGACATTACCAGGATGCATCTTATTTCAGTGTGGCATCTTGTTAAAGTAATGGAGATGAAGTGAAAACAAAGTCTTGGAAAAGTTGTGTTGACAGAACCCCTGACCCTAATGCGGAACACAGTCCTAATATTAGAGGAGTTATCTTCTTTAGAAAGAGAAAGAAATCATATTGAAAGTCAGCCCAGGTAATCCCAGTTCAAACTGGAATGAAATTCTTCTCTGATACCTTTTTCTTTAGAAAGCTTAAGCTGAAGCCTCTGTCTGGGGTCATGTCATTACCAGGTCAAACATGACTGCACTGAGAATGTGTTTGTCCCTCCAAGATAATGCCTTGTTCCCTAAAAATGCTATATGCTGCTGAATATTGAAGTGAAAATTAGCATCTTTCTAATTGCAAATAAATRATGATAAATTGCAAACATATAGTAYCAATAAATAATATATTGGAGAGAATTTTKCATCCCTACAGACCTGCTCAGACCAGGTATAAGAGCATCTTTAGAAACCTGGAGGACTTTAAATGCTAAATACAACATTTGCTCACCTATTTTGCCCTCTTTGATGTCCTTCCTTATTCCAATTCACAAACAGATTTTGTTGTTTAGCCCAGAAACTTGTGTTTGCTCATAACATTTATTTCAGAAAGCTGTGCTGGCTTTAAGAACAAACAAGTAGAAAATCTACCATTTCCTTTGGGAATTTTTCCAGCAGACATCATCATGCTAATACAAAACGTGACCTTTTTTTTTCAAATTTAGCTTTGTTTTCACTTCTAGACACTGGTTCTTGCTATCCTTTTTTTAGGCTAAAGAGCYCTTTCAGAAGCAGGACATTTCCTGTCCATCAGCACTCCCACARCAGCAATCCAAGTGGATTCTAATCTCTTCCATTATCTGCATGGGTGAACCAAAGCATCCTGGTTTAGAACATCTTCCTCTAATACTAAAAAAAAAATTTTGTACCTTTCACTTGAAAACCTTTTCAAATTAATGCAGCATGAAATATGGTCTAAGAGCCATGAGGAACAAATTCAGTAGATGGGGAATTTGCTTTCTGACTTGGTATMTATTATCATCTTTTTACTTTCTTTCTTCTTCAGGAAATATTGTTTTAGTGGAAAAAACCACATTTGTTCAGAACAATTGGGTATTTTCTAAAGTGTAAGAAAGCTGCAGCACAGGTACAGGGGCTCTGGTGTGTGTTGGGCAATTGAAACAACCAGAAACAAGCTCTGCCTTTGCCCAGCATCACCTGGATGGAAATATGGGCCCTCAGCTGCAGCTGCAGCCAATGCTGCTGCATTTTGGCTGGGGCCACCTCAGCCCTCTGCAATTCAGCAGATGTGGAGGTGTTTGCAGTGTCCATGGTCATGCTTGTGTGTCAGCATGGCTCATCCCCCTGCAGGTCAGATCATCAAAGTCATTCTGGTTACTGTAAAAGTGTCAAACTCACCATTTTCAATCCCAGCTTTCTGGGAATTCRCWGTGGGAAGRCTTTTACTGAGCTGAYTGRGAAGGAACAGAATGAAACTTGATGCTGYSAGTGGATTGCCTCCAAGGGCTTTATTCATAAGAACTTCAGCAATGGCAGCAGAGGAGAAACCCTGCTCCTGCACAGGTGCTTAAGGATTATCCACAATTGAGGCTCCTGTGTAGACTCTGTGTGAACAGCTAAATCAAAGCCTTTTGTCTCCAATATGTAAAAAGACTACCTGGCCCAAAAGTCCTTAGCAACTTTAAGAAGCAAACAATAAGGGTTGAAAGGCCTGAATTYCAMKTCAAGGGACTGTTGCATTTAAAATCCTTCTGACTTCAAAGAAGGTTTAAGATAAGTACTTCATAACTTAGTTTATAATCTTACTAAKCCCTGCTGCTCCAGTGTTACATGGGTTTTATATTCAGAGTCCTCAGCACAGTGTGACCCTGCAGCAGTGGWTGTAGCCCTTGTATTACATTACAAAAGTTCATTTCACAATTCTTGCTAAGCACTCAATATTTATACAATGAGACCAGGCAGCAAAGTTTTCCTGTTGTTCCTTAATTTATCTGAGCTTTTACCTACAGAGCTTCCACACCTCCCACAAGCTAACTAAGCAAAGGCTATATTTTTCAGATGCCAATTTATTTGTTGTGAAGCACTTTTAATCTTAGTGGAGCATGACTGTTTTAGGRGACATTCAGGAATTTTGTGGTTCAGCAGTGTTTATCTGCCACCCTTCATTTCCAATACACGGATTTTGCAGTGCAAAGGAAAATTACTAAATGGACCAGCAAACTGGTGAAAGTTCTGAGATCACAGAATAGTATTACTTGYTTAGTTCTCCCAGAATCCTCACTCCTAGAGATATCAAGCCTAGACTTTCTATGAAGAATAAAAAAGAAAAAAGAGAAAGAATGACTTAGTTGTGAAATGCTGCTGAGGCAGATAGAATTCAGCTGCTGGAGCAGGMTCTGTCAAACTGCATAACTTGTTTCTCCAACTTTTAGAAAAAAAAGAAGCATACAGTTCATGCATTTAGAGTTAGGATTTGCAACAAGGTTTGCAGATAAGGAAAGCTACAAATGTAAAACCAGCATAATTATTTCATGCACACCTTCATCTCCCTGATCTCCATTCAATTTAAGAAGTTTAATTATTGGTCTASTTAATCAGTTGAATAGCACTATGAGGAATCATAAGGTTTTAGGGAATCCACTGCTGCCTCATGTCCTCAAGAGAGAGCATCTGCTCCACAGAAGMCCCTCCACCTGCTCACCTCTATTTCTGCTCCCTGCTCCCCCATTTTAAAGCCCTCTGGCACTCAAGCTGCAGGATTTTCTTCCATGTGTTTTAGAAGGTGCAGCTGGATCCATCTGAAGGACAAATACCCTGTTACCTGAACCATCATTTGTTCATCATTTGTTCATCTGTTACTTTCTTGCTCTCTCTAATCAACTTGTAGATCCCACATATGTGGATCTTTCACATATATGAATCTTGCACCATTTTTTTGTTTGTTTTATTTTTTTTTTTCTTTGAAGAGTAAAACCCATTTTTCTGGCCACACATGGGAGAGAAGGGATCCTTTCAGCTATTTCCCTTATGCAGAATTTTTATGTGCTGCAATCGTTTACCTTCTTTACAAAAGGCAAGAGATGGAACAGGGCTTGGAGCACAAGATTCCAAGGCAGAGGGGTGGACCACTCAGAAAYTCCATACTGATGAAAAGTTTCTCTCAGAGGTCTTCAAATTTAGTTGGAAAATTAGTACATTCTGTTAAATTGTTTGTACAACCTGTCTAGATCATAGAGTCCTTGTAAAGTCACCTAGAAAATCAGTGCTTTGAAAATCAGCTAATCAATCCCCCATCTGCATACCAATCCTCAATCTACCTACAGCATTTTATTCCCTTAGCTTTTAGTCTCATCTGAAAAGGTAAAAAGCTGGCATGCAGCTCACAGAATATTTAAATTGATGAAAAATAACATACTTAAACACAGGTAAAATGCAAGGTTTAGTGTTTTTTTTTTAAAAAGAAGTGTGGTTATAGAACAAGGTAGAGGAAACAGTTGGGGGGAAAAAAAACCCAAAGAACATTTCTTGGGTAGCTGAGGTTATGCACCAAAGGAAAAAATAATAATTTTTCTATCAGACTAAATGCACAAGCAGAATGCAAGCCAAGGCCCATACTGTTCAAATCCCTGAATATCCTTTCCAGGTGCCCCAACTGCAAAAAGCTTGGGCRCCAGAAGATGATCAAGGCATGAAAAGAGCTCAGAGAAAGAGAAAGGCCAGATCCGACAGCTGAAAAAGTGAAGTACAACAAAAGGGATAGACTAGATGGTGTTGAACAAAACCAAGGTGAATGCATATATGCATGTACTGAAGTATAAAATAGGTGAGCTGCTAGGTAATACCTTTGGTTAAACCTGTCTTAATATCCTGGAATGAGTGGCCTTGTGGTGCTGGGTGGTGGCAGAGGAATCAGGGAATCAAAGCTTTGGGCAGGATGGCTGTCACACTGGGAAAATTGGTAGAAGCTGTAGCAYATCAAAAACTAGCAGAGACATTAACCAAACCTGGGATATGTTAGGAAAAGCTTAGACTTTTGCAGAGAAAGTAAAAGATAATGTTACTCAAGTCTGTTGGAGTACTTTGGAGGAAACTTGTCTGTTCACAAAACCTCTAGCCTGATGAGGTATTTCCTCACATTTCCTAAAGGCTTTTGAGAAATGGTTTTTAGCAGAAATTCTTTAAAATTMATTTGTTTTGGAATATGATTGTGAAAAATCTCTGCATGGACAGGCAGATGGCTGGAAGGTGGGAWTGAAAGGGCAGGAATGTGTAGGGGTTGTGCCCAGTGCCACCCTACAGAGGGTTCCAACACATGCACTTTTCAAATTATACACAAAGGATGTGGAGAAGAGCCTTGTCAGTGAGGAGGCTTGCTGATATTTTATTATTCATATTAGTAAAAGACAAATGAACTGAAAAGAGTTGCAGAAGAATTGCAGTATTATGTGACTTCATAATTAAATGGCAGATGAAATTTAACACCAAAGTGTGAAGTAATGAACTTCATTTTAAAAATGCCAAAAAAACCCAAGCACAATTCTAACTTTGCATACATTATTATGGGCTGTGAGCTAGCTATTACTGCTCAAGAAAAACATCTTGAGGTTAAAAAAGCCACTTTCACGCATCTATTAGCTGGATGCTCACTGACAATCAAAAAAGGAAAAAATAAAAAGCAAAAGAATAGAGAATGGAACRGAAAACATCATTATGCCATTATATGAACCCATTAAATAATCCCATGTTTGAAGTAATGCATGCAGYTTTTACCCTTCCTCTTGAAAAGGATACAGACAATTGGATAATACTCAGAGGAAGTTGCAAAGGTGAACAGAGGTACAAAATTATTTCCATATGAGCCACTAGACTGAATAGAACCAGCAGCAAAGATACAAGTTGTGAATGTCACAGTGGAGGAGACAAGGTGGAGATTGCACTTCATCCTCATAATAGAGGAGTTAGAGGTCATCAGGAAATGATGCGAGGTGGAAAGTTTAAAACAAAACCAACCAAAAGAGTGGGTGATTTTTTTTTTTTTTTTTTTTTTGGTACAATGAATATTTAAGCTGTGGTAGTTTTGTCAGACTTACAGGTGTTGTAAATGCTAGAAGTTTGCATAGATTTAAAGAAATTAATGTATAAATTCAGGGCAGGAAAAGGGCTGCAGGGCAGAGGAGTCAGCCAAGTGCCAGAGCTTCCCTGGACCAGGCACAAGGGGAGGCTGGGTGGGAGCAGCTGCCTGTTCACCCTTCTCTCCACTTGTGTGAGTGCAGCACTCAAAAACAGCATCAAACATGTTTTTCTGCATGTCTTGGAGAGGAAAAAAGGCATTGGCTGAGGCACAATTCTTTCTTCAAAGTGACACAAAGCTTCATTATACAGATATGATACTATCACCAAAAAAAGGAGGAAGGCTGTACAGTTACTGTCAGGGTCAGAGACAGTTGTGCTAACAAAGATCAGTAGAAAAGACAACTTGCACCTCTTAGCAAAACCAGAGCAGAGGCTCAGCCCCTGCCACCTTTGACAAAGCCACATCCCACCTTGCTCTCTGAGCCCTGGGAGGTGCCCATGGCAGTGCTGTCACCAAGGGCTGCTCCCACCCTTGGGAAGTGTGAGCCCCTCCTCAAGCCTGTGCTCCCAGGAGCTTTCAGCCACTCCTTTCATCTGCAGCCTCACTGGAGTGCAGCAGCTGGCCTGGCACTGGCACTGGGGATGTCTGGCCACCAGAACTGTCCCCTTCCCCCCAGCCATATGGGAGCTGGCAGCTTGGTGGGAGCAAGGGTGAAGAGGTCTGAGCTGCTCCTGCTCACACTCCTTTGCTCTGGCTAGAAAGTGCCCGGGTGTCTTTAACACAATGAAAATCAAGCCCTTTGTATTCAAATGAGGATGAAGCTGCTGCATAATTAAAACAATCTAATGGCAGAAAGTCCAGAGGGAATTTGCAGCTTCCACCACTGTGGATTTTCAAATGCACACACTTTAAAAAACAGCAATRTATCTGTATAATGCACAGCTGATTTACAGCCTAAGTGACAAACATTTAGGGATTTAAAAATAATCTCCTGTATTTCAATTTTCTCTGTATCCCTCARCAAATGTATGCACCACAGCCTGAGAGGCACTGCTAGCCCTGCTGAAGGAAATTCTGATGAAACAGCTGCTGCAAACAAGTGTATTACCACAGCAAGGAAAGGAGCATGAATACAGAGAGGTGCAAAATGACACAGTCAGCATTACCATAGGTATTTACCTAGGCTAGAGCTCYGTGTAAATAATATATAGGGAGTGATTCTTTGCTGTGTCCTAAGGGAGGAGCAGCAGTTACAACAGATCATCTTAATAGGACAGAGTGTGTAGGAGGCCCTGGAAAATTCCTGATGTAAAATTTCTGCCATGGTGTAAAGATGTGCTTGCCTATGACCCAGCTTTTACAAATGCTTGGATAACCCATAAAATGCCTTTTGGGCAGTATTTATTTACACATAACTCATCTGAATGTACATGGAAGTGCAAAATGCACAGAAAGCTGCTCAACACCGAGGCCCTCCCACGGAAAGTTGTTCCTCAGCCATCATCCYGTTTGATTTTTTGGGATGGAGATGGAGGGTGACCATGATTCATCCAGGATGACAAGAAACACGATGGAGTGGGAACAGAGAAAGCTGATTGCAGGGCTAAATGTGGGCAACTGCTGGGACTGGGAAGAGAGGAATGGGGTTGGCACCACTACAGAACAGAAGCAATAAGAGGAAGYTCTGTAAAAAAGAAGCAGGAAAAACCCCATAGACACAAGAATAGTTAGAAAAGAGTTGTTACTTTAGGGGACTGTAAGGCATAAAATATGGAAGAGGAGTGAGTAATAAGAACATTAGAAGAACTCTCAGCATCAAGGAGGATGGAGAGGGAACCGAGATCTGGAGACATGGCCAAAAAAAGAGTTGTCAGTGAGAAGCTAAAATTGGGCAAAAAACATGCCAGAAAAATGGCTGGGGGAATATAAAATGGAATTAATGGTTTTCATCAGCATTTCCAGTTAATTGAGAGAAGAAGAAAACCAGGGAGATTATAATATTAACAAGAAGCAGGTGAGTACAGCCCTGACAAGGTGCTGGGTGTGATGGGTAATGACTTGTAAAATCAGCTTAGCTWGTGCTTTTTCTCTCAGAAATGTTTCATGTTGAAGAGTGGACCACTTCAGAAAAGGAAGCTRTGAGGGAAATAAAGGCAGCTAATACCTGGGAATGCAGGATTGATCAAAGGAGGAAAGAACTGGGAATAAAGAGCAAACAGAGACCTCAGAGTGAGAAAAACAAGGGAGAATGAAGGAAGAAAAGACAAGATCATGAAGAAAGATGGAGAGGCCTGCAGCTTTGAGCCACTTTGTCACAGTTTTTCAGTCTAGGGATTCTGTCTGGGAGCTGAAACCATAACTGAAGGAGCACAGGGAAAATGCTGCAGGAAATTCCTCCAGTGTCCCTGAACCCTCACCTGGCCCATTAACCATACAATGGCACAGGTTMATCAAAGCTGGAATGCAAAATTAAATGTTGGGGGAGAGCTTGAACATGTGAGGGGAAAGTAAATGGAAGAGAGCCACACAARGCATTAAGGACAGAGAGCAGATGAGAGAGGAGAAGACTTCATCACTGAGATAATTCTTAATCCTGCACAGAAGTGCCTGAAGCCACTTGTTATTCATCTTGAAGAGAATATGGCATGGAAAGCAACTGAGAGAGAGCTGCAATCACCACAGAATCATCACAAATGCTGAAACATATCCCCCTCATGATCACATTGGCAGCTGAAACACTCAGCTTCTTCATTAGTCTGTGCTGAAAAAAAAAGAAGGGAAACAAAGAATTATATTTTTTCTAAGGAGTTCTTTTTCTGAGCATGCAAGTAAATCACAAGCCAGCATCCCAGAAGAGAGTTCCTGTGCAGAGCCCATTGCAGATTAGTTGTACATTATTTTATATTAAGTGTTGGACATACTGTAGAGGGACCAACTTGTTGCCATTTCATGTTTCCCAGTGGAATGCTATTTCCACACTGATTTCTTTCTCTTGACAGCTCTGGTAATACTCTGGATGTGATGGGTAATGACTTGTAAATTCTGYTTAGGGAAAAAAAARGAAAGAAGTTGCCTTTAGTTTGGCATTATGGAAAAATCTATTTTTCTTCCATTTAGATGTTTTTGCACCTGGCTACCAGAACCCAGACATGGGCAATGCTGGGGCAAGGGGAACATGGGAGCTCCTTTTGCTTTCCACAAGCAATAATCAGCATTTTAAGACACATCCCTGAAAATAAGGGTTTAGGGAACATAAGGGCAGTTACATTTTCTGGATCTTCCTCTGGCTGTGAGACTGAAATCACAGCTCCTCATTTTCAGCCAGGAGTATCCTAAGGTTCCTCAGAATATAAAGTGTCTCCATTCTCTTTGCATCATGTAACAAGCAGAGCCAGCMCAACTTTCTTTTCCATGGGTGGCCCAGTAAAACCTGTGTAGACCATGAGTTTTCAGCCATTTCAGACATTATTTTTCATTGGATGGAGGAAACCATGCCAGGAGAAAAGGCAGCAGCCTGTCCTGGCCCTCTGCCTCCTTCCCAAGCCTGAAAGAGGATAACTGGCCTCGTGCAATAGAGAAAGATCTTCCCCTGAGCTCAGCAGTCAGAGCCCACTTGTAACATCAGTAACAGCTCACAGCACCATTTCCAAGCTTTTTTTTCCCCTATACATCTATCCTTTATCACTCAAAGGTAAAGCTGCTGCCAGGCACCTCTGTGTTTTCCTTAGGGCTGTTATTACTTGTCCTTTAGGTTGCCAAAACTTGCACACAAACGTAAAAGGGARCAAGAGGAAATACAACTGGTGTAAACCAGGCTGAGTTTGGGTGTAGGAGACTTTGTTCCAACTCCTGGCTGCAACAGTGTCACCAGTTTGTACATCCACGCTGTCACCAAGAGRATGGCTGTAGCACCAGGTAATACCAACAACTTTACAAGTACAGAAAATTGAAAGAATTCAAAGCATTTTATACCTGATAATTTTGTTCTATTTTACATGAAAATGGCAACAAAACAGCTGAGACTAATTGTGCTTTCACACCAAGGGATTGCAGTGGAGAGGAGTTAGAATGGAAAAAAATCAGGGTTTAACTTCCCATATATTCCCCTCCTGTCTGAAGTATTCCCGTTAGTCTCTCCCTTCTATTTGTACARCATGCTCCCAGGCCTTGCCAGCCCCAAGTTTTCACAGCTATTTGTTTTATGCTGTTAATTTAAAGCTGATTTCCCTAAGGTGAGCAGTGACTTTCCCTCTGCTTTTCCATCTCCCAACAAMACAGGACACAGCCCTGAGTAAAGCTTTAAAGATGCAGAATGGTGCAAGTACCAGCAGCAGCAGCAGTATCACATTTTCAGTCTCCCTCTTGAAAAATTGTTATGAAAAAATACAGGGAGAGTGCCTTTAAAGCCAGAAGGGATTTAATGCAGGCAGCTTGTTGGACCTGTGTGCAGCAGGAGTCCAGAGTACATGTATTCATTCATTACTCATGTGCAGTAGCTGCAGTTGGATTAGAACTATTTTGGGGGAAAGAGAGTTTTCCTTTTGGACAAAGGTTGCATCTTTGGTGCTAGAACATCCATCCTGTGTCTCTGCAAGGATAGGCATAGTCAAAACCCTTCTGGAACCCAAAAAAAGGCAGAAGTACAGCGATTCAGGAACTCAGTTATGCTCCATAACTCAAYTGGTGGCCAAAGGCTGCTTCTGCAAGGCTGGTGCTCATGCACAGGCAGCACCAGGCAGCTGGGAGTGAAAATTAGAGAGGTCAGTGAAAAAACAATCAGTGGAAATATCAAATGACAATGCTCAGCTCACACTGATGGGTACAAAAAGCATCACTCAGGCAAAATCTCCCCTTCTGGACTTCCTCAGGGGGTGCAGTGGATACTTGTGTGCTTCTCCCAAATTCTGCTGTGCCTGTTACAGACAGCTCCAGTGTGTGCACAAACCCTGCAGTTGTACATTGTGCATCCCACCACTGTCTCAGGTAAAACTGCAGCCTGGCAGCTTTTCTGGCAAATAAGCAGCAAGTAATGAATGGACATAAGCAAAATGAGATTTTAAAAGAAAAGCTGGGTAATCCACAGGTCATGTAACCAGCAGGATAAATAACAGATGGGAAAAGATAATCGTGGATTGGAGGCTGAACAGTGAAAATGCAATACAGTGACTTAAAATGRACTTGCAATATGAAACTGTCCTTGCCAGGACCCCTGACAAACTCCTTGTACTCTAGCAAGGATTTAGAGTCAGGRGCTGCAGAATCCTGCTCTCTCTCTGAATTGAAGCAGGAAATTAAAGGGAAAGGAGACAAGAAGCCAGCCCTTTTAATCCTGAGAAAACACCTGGGTCTTCTATTTATAGAAATAAAACCTGGTATTAATGTTTAAAATAAAGTGACAACCAACCATTAAATCTGCCACAGACAGGAAYAGAATTCTTTCAGGGTTACTGGAGCCAGTGGTGATCTAAATAGGCATGAAATGAGGTTCTGAATGATTGTAGTGTTGCTTTCTTTTTCTTTAGGGCCACAACTGGGACATTCACCTCACCAAYATGGGAAGCAGCCACTGTTTGTGGAGAGAAGCACAGGGAACCTCCTAGRAGAGAGTTTGTTTGTAGGAGAAAGCAAAGAAGCCATGGGCAGCATGGATGGCTGTTTCTTGGCTTCACTGGAAGCTGTGTGTTTGTTTTGCTGCTTTTTTCCCCCTTTCCCTGTGTAGAACACACTCCCTGRAGAAAGCAGGCTTTACCCAGCTCTCCAAGGGCTCTCTGCTGTTCAAGCTGCCTAATTACAAATTACGTCACATCAGCTCATCTGCACCCCCTTGCAGAGGGATTATGRACCTTTAGGGAGCCAGATGAAAATGCTAAGTCTCAATTCACTTTGAACATTTCACAGATAGCTACTAATCACAGGCAGGCTCTTCTGTGCAGCTCAGGGAGYGGGGTCATGTCTAATCTGGTAAATCAGTGCCCCTGCTGCTTTTGTTCTCTGGGTAAACACAGGACATGTGTGACCTGGGGGTGACCTGGGCTTCCCACACTGCAGCAGCAGATTTACAGAACCAGAGTGGGTGTATCACGAGTAGAAACTCTCTGGTAAGATGGCAATTGAGGATGATTTTGAGGAGTTATGGGCTTTTTGCAGGGTAGTACTCTAAGTCAGATGCTTCAAATTTTATTAATTTTAATTCCCTTTCCACAAACTGAGGCTTTCTACCTGTAAGGTTACTGTTGATACCAGTAATTCACTGTTCATCTTATTTGTTTGCTGAAAGAATGAATCTGTTTGTTCTTGAGAATTTGACACTGAAGAATGGCCACAACTGATTCTGTGAGAGATCTCCAGAAATGCACAAATTCTCTTGCTGACTGCATTGAAGTGCCATCACCCAGATAAAATCACAAAGGACTTYGCCTGAAATATTACTTACAGGTGTTGACATATCTGTGACTTCTCTGGAGTCTCCTTTGCTACCTCACTAACTCTCCCAGGAAACAAGAACAAGCTCAAAACCAAAATTTGTGACCCAAGAAGAATTCTCTGATTTGAAATTTCACCACAGTAAAAACACAAACTCAGTGTCGTTTATTTGTGGTTATTTCTTTTCTTCCCTCAGCACAAAATAGTTTCAAATAAGGTACTTGTCCTTACTGAAATATTTTTCTCTTGAGAAGATCACGTCGTTCTGTTTACTCAGAAATTGTTGGATTTCATTTTCTTCTCTTAAATTGAATGGAGCTCTGAGAAACCTGATCCAGTTGAAGATGCTGCTGCTCATTGCCAAAGGTTTGGAATAGATGATCTTAGGCATTTCTCGGGTGTTTGATCACAACCTCCCTGCAGGTAAAAGCCAAACTCTTGATTTTAGCAGTGCACCTTTACCCCTTGGAGCAGATCAGAGTGAAGGTTACAAAAGCAGCGTTTTTGCAGCCAGCCCAGGGATTCTCAAAGCTGCCATGAACCAGAAGGAAAGTCTGTCAGGTTTCAAAGAGCCATTTACTAACTGTCCCCCTTTAATCTCCTTGTGCAGGTAGTGGTGTGCAGAGACAGCCAGATCCAGATCCTTCCCTATTTTGGTGGCTTTCTTCTGTCTTCTAAAATAAATACAAGCAAAGTGGTGATGTAATTTACATCTCAAATGACACAAAAGCTGCAACAGAAGACATGTCCTGCAAGGTGACTACACTTGGATAGCTGGACAAGAATACCCAGTCTCTAAGAACTGAAAACACTTTCAAAGTTCTGTGCAGCTGCTAGACAGAGGTGCAGAAAAGCTGAACTGTTCAGAGCTGTGACCAAATAGCAGGGTTTATTACTATGGGTTTTTTGGGTTGTTTTTTTTTTCCCTCAGACTCTCCTATCTTACCTACTATTCATATTTCTTCCCTTTGTTTCAGTAGAGAAGAATAAGCCAAACTGAGGAATATGAATAATACTGCCCTGGAAGCTCTGTGTTAAAGAAGAAAATTTCATGGCATGAAACCTTTGCATCATCTTTGGGTCTGAGCTGATGTGCTGTGGGGTCTCTGGGGAGCCTGGCTGGGTATATTTAGATCTTGAGGCTTTCATTCAGCAAGGCACTTTAACATGTGCCTTGACATAATGCTCCTGAGTTCTCCTCCTGGACTTCCTCAGGAGCCCTCATCCCTCTGACCTTGCTCCTGAGCATGTAGCTACATCATTGGGTTCATCTGCATTAAGGACCTTAATTACAAAAAGACTTCATCTGAAAAGTTCACAGCTGAGCTGAGGGCAGGGGGGAAATCAGCTTTTGGAATCCAGTCTCTCTGTGTGACAGCCCTTAGCTGGGAATTTCTGCATCTGAAGGTCTTGTCCAGGAGGGTGCTGCCTTCTGTCTTCCAGCCATGGGGGAGAAAACAGCGTTGTTCTGGGTGTGATTCAGAACAATTCCARTGTCAAAAGCAGTGATGACTTGTGTCTTCAGAAAATGAGGCCAAACAAATGAAAAAACGTGCAGCACAGAGTGAACACTGACACTGCACAATAAGAAAAGGTTGCTGTACAAAGCCGTGATAAAAAAAGTTTACATTTATCATCCCACTTAATTGCATTAGGTCTAAAATTAATGAGCCTTACCTCTAAACTCAATTTAAGACAATAGTTAATTGCTTCATTTTAATAAATTTTGGCAGAATGGTGAGTATAACAATGACTGAATGCTCAATTATTACCCAGGCTAGAAAATGAAGATATACAGTACTAATGATACACACAATCTGAAAAGCAATTAGGCTCCTGAAGATAGAATAAGCAACTCACTTAAAAAACAGGGTAATAAATGAACTTTCTGATCAAACACAGGGGAAAACAAGGTCTTAGAAGCAAGAAATCCCATTGCCTGGGATTTTAGTTTGATTCATTTCTTGTTCCCCTCCCCCGTGTCTGTGACGTGTTCCAAACCTGTCAACAGCAGTGTCATGGGAACACAAGGGAGGCAAGCAAGGAGCAGCACATTCCTGCTGAACAGCTGCTCAGGCATGAACTATTTCAGTTTCTGACAACAGCTTGTGCTGTACAGGGTGGGTGTAGGAGCTGCATTTGAGAGCTCAGCTYTACAGCAGCATCAACAGAGGGAAGGGGCACATGGCAGACCTGGAAACTGAGAGCCAGAAACAAAACCCAAAACTTTGGGCAGAATTAATCTTCACTGCAAATACATTCTACACCTCAGGCACACAGTGGTGTATTTCTAAAGCCACAAAACCCTGGGGTGTGGGGATGCTGTTTCTACTCCTACCACTTAAATTATTCTAAACCTCTCTTTTTCCCTGGCTGTGTTTCCTCTGTGGGTGTTGAAAGCTCTCTAAAGCAGAGAGCTCCCCTTTTAAATGGAGGGAAATTGGGTGTCCAGGACACCTCTGTCACCTCCACAGCTGCACCAAGGAGCTCTCAGAGAGGTGAACCCTCCTCAGCAGCTGCCTTCTGTGTGCATCACTGCAGGTACCCCCCTTGTATGGCAGGGGCACAGCTTGAGGAGGAGGGAATTTAGATAAATGTTGCTGGGAGTGGCAATATTTCTTCTCTCTTGCCCCTTTCCATGTGTATTTTTTCTTAGGAGCAACCAATCTGATGTGAGAATGTTTACAAAAAACAGCCTTTTCATCAGGCACTGAAGGAAAAGTCCAATTTTTTATTAAATTCCTGCATCACTCGAATCTTTGAGATGCATAATATTAGATTTAATCTCTATTTTTCCCAATTAAGAGAAATGAGGTTGTTTCAGAAGCACAATGACAGTTACTCTAGATGATCTTTAAGTACTACATTGTACAGAAACACTGCACTACCTCTCCTTTTGATTTACAAATTCTTGTATTCCCCAGAAGTCCAAAGTGCTGTTTGCATTCATTAGCAAAGTGGCTGCCTAAACTCAGGACATTTTCTGAACCATTTTCTGTTTCTTTGATAAATCTCTTTTCTTGGCAGTTTGCAGCAGTGTTATTTCCATTCTCACTGCTTTTTTGGTTTCTTGTTSCATGACTGATTGTGCTCTGTTTATCTATATTTAATCACATTCACTATTTGATATTACTTCAGAGTCCAATTTCAAAGCCCATTATCATTTGTGGGTCTTTAGCATAATTTAAAAACCAGAAAACCTTGATTTCAGTGTCATTATACCCAGTGTTAATACAAACAATAACAAATCTCACATCCCACAGCTGGCTTTTGCAGAGTCTCTCATGGATGTTAAATTTTCTTTTAAAAGGGATGGTTTCTAGAATTAACCTAATTTTAAGCACTGCCTGTATCTCATGCCTGTGTAACTCTGTTTCTTAGATGTTATTTTAATTAGGAACCAAAGAATTGGGTTAAAAGCTTTATGAATTTCCTACCCAATGTAGYGATTGGTTTCATCACAGAAGGCTTTACACTGACAGTAAAATTCATGTTCTAACAAACCAGTGAAGCATAACTCTCTTTTTTTTTTGATGAAATCTCATGGGCTTTGCAAAGTAGAGCCTGTATCATGTATTTGGTGCCCTCTAAAAACAGATTCCTCCTTCAAACCAGATCTGTTCATAGGAGATAGGGCATCATTCAGGTGGCTTTGGGGATTTTGTGACAGATCAAACGTGCAGCCTGAGCAGAGCATGAAAATCCTGACAATGGCTGCCAGTGCTGCCTCTTTTTTGTTTTTATCATGGCTGTTCACTGGCACTGCTTTCCAACTGATGTTTGCAAGATGAGCCTGTTCCCACTGTTTTTCCACTCTCTGTGCTCTGAATTCCATCAGCTAGGGCTCGTGTATCCTGGCTGAGGCAGGAGGCTGGCCTGAATTAATCCTTGAAGCAGTTCCTGTTCAGCCAGCTTTGAGACCTGTAGGGCAAGGTGGAGTTTGTGTGCTCTTGGGGTTTGTGATTTTCCATTTGTATTGGTTTGTTCCAAGCTACCCCCTTTTGCTGTTTGCCCTTGGTTCTGCCTGSTCTGCCTCCCTGATGCGCCCCTCCCTGAGCTCCTGTCCATCTCCCCTGTGCCCTCCCCTGGCACCTGTCTGCTTTCCCCAAACCTCGCCCTTTGCTCTAGAGAGTTCTGTTAGTTCTTGATGATTTGATGTTACATGTTTGTCCCTCCCTCAAGTTCTCCCCATTGCTCCCAGTTGATGYCTATCCRRRTTGTAACCACACCCYGATCCCTCCTGATTGGTTTGTTGTTCCTGTCCCTCCCCCTGTTAAAAGGTGTTGCACATCCTAGAGAGATGCTCCTTTGGCCAGTCTCTCTTGGGGTAAATTGTCAAGCTTAATAAACCCTGAGAACTCAGACCCCCAAAGGAGTCAGTCTCTTTTTCCAATGGCAGCAGGAAGGTTTCCATCACTCTTGCACCCACTGGGGTCTGTGTGTGTCCTCGACCCACAGATCGTGGCTGGGTCACCTCGGGCAGAGCCAGCCCTAGAAGAGAGGGACCACCTGCAGTGTGCTTTGGCTTTTCCATGGCTTTTTGATTCAGGCCTCTGTCAAAGCATCTCAGCCACTTCACTGCTTGTGCCAGGCAACACTTGGAACTTTCCTCAGCAGCTTTAGTACCCCTTCCCCCAGGTGAAAGCATGGCAGGAAATTACCTTTATGCCAAGGATAACTGCACCAATGCCTAGAAAATTTATTGAGCTGGTTTTTTGGAAGTCAGCTTTTTTTCCCCTGGATCTGTAGAATCTTCTGAAAGCTTGAGAGCAAACATCTTCCAGGCTTGGGTTTTCACTGAGGTTCCTCCTGCCTTTCAGATCTTACTCCCCCTGAACTCTGCTTGCATGGAGACAGTGACTGAATTTGCTCTTCACAGCTCCAGAGCTGACCCAGATGTTCTTGTAACAGGTTCAGCTCCTCAATATCAGGGTGCACAGTTTCTGTCTGTCCTGTGCTTCCCACAGCTTTTTCTTCTTTGCTGCTGCTATGATGGTGAAGAAGGGAATTGCAGGGCCAGAGAGCCTGGTTAAAAAGGTAATTAAATTAGAGACAAGGGAAGGAAGTTAGAAAGAATGCTTGGACAAAGAGATGAGCTCTGGGAGGTAGAAGAGAGCCCAAGGAAAGGGAAATAAAACTGAGACCAAACAGTCAGGAAGGGAAGGGAGAGACGCCTGGAGCTCTGGTGCTGTGAGGTGGGCAGAAAAACCTCTGAGCATGGTGTCGTTGGAAAAGAGGTTCAGACTCTCATTAGCCTCTCCTGGCACTGCTSGAAAAGCATGAAACCCTCTGGCCAGCCACATGCCCTGCTCTTAGTGCCAGTCTGCACTGGAGACAGTGACCAACTCCTGCTCTAATTCACTGAACCATATGAGCACAACCAAAGGCCACACCTTCACTCTGCTGGTGGTGGCAGAGGGACTAATTCATGTTACTCCACATGCTGAGATTTACCCTGGGTGGCAACGAGGTTCTCTTTGGGTTTTTAACCAAAGCAGAATGGAGGAGCCTTTATTAATATTAATATTAAACAAAACTGYCATTAAAAGACCATTACTGGAAAGTCAAATATTCAAATATGAAATACAGATTGACAGCAGAGATCTCTCACTGCTATAAACACATCTTGTAACTGAGAGACATGGAAGCCTTAAATCCCTCAAAAGCTACAACTCTGGGTGCCCTTTTCATATAAATCTTAAAACAATTTCAGAAAAATTAATTCTGCCACCAGTCCTTTTGTTGTGTTGCAAATGTTCGTAGGATATGGGTCAAAAAAGAATTTTAGACATCCTTTTTATAAAGGAGGAGTAAAAATCTTTGTCAAAGAGAGCAATGTGTAAAAGTTGTCCAGTTTTATCTGGAGATGAAGGTAACCCTGTCAATCTCATTAACTACTTTAATATCTTTGGAGATGAGAATTGATTCTTTAGAGCTCAGCTGTGTGGAGGGAAAAGTGAAATAACAGAGTAGAAATTGGCAACTTGAAATAACATTTCAGTTTACAACTCTGTAAAGAACCCGTGGTGTGTAAAGTGATTTGTTAACAAAAGTGAGTAAAATCTGGAAAAGGAAAATATCCACATTTGAGATATGTTCTGCTTCTGCTGGTACCCCAGCTCATACTGCTTATTTCCTGCAGAATTCAGTTTTGCAGTGTGTTTTACAGACAAAAATRACTAGATGGCTTCCCCAAGATCATGTGGGGACACCAACCAGAAGCCCTCACCCTATCCTGAGTAAAGAGGTGACCTAGGCTGGGATATGGGAGCCACTCAAACCCAAGAGTGTAAGGAGGTGGAGGAGATGTTTGTCTGAGACAGTGTGACTGTTAATTGTGCCTTCTCCCAGGGTGACTCACAGAAAATTCTTGATGTAGAAAAYTCACCTGATGTAGTCAGCACTCAGTCCTAGAGAGGAAGACCTGAAAGGACAGCAGTAAAACTGATTTTTGGAAGTGTTGGCAATTAATAGGAATCGACTTCTCAAACACTCTTATTTTATATTCCTGACGAAAGAACTGAGACTGCCAAATACATTGCTTAAACCAGCCTAAACTAGCTCATAAAAAAATAGGTGAGYCTAAGGAAATGATCATAAACCTGTCTTTGGCCACACATCACTCTTGAACTTGGCTTCAACCAAAGTACAAGACGAGATKATGGGTTTGTCTAGGAACAAAAATGAAATTTATTTCCCCGCAAATAAATCTTTTTTATTGTGCTGGTTTTAGCTAGGATAGAGTTMATTTCTTCCACAGGAGCTATGCTTTGGATTTGTGTTGAAAACATCACTGATAACACAGGGATGTTTCAGTTTTTGCTGGGCAGGGCTCACACAGAGCCAAGGCCATTTCTCTTCCCCTGACACCTGCAGAGAGGTGAAGAGGTGCACAAAGTGCTGTGAGGGGGCACAGCCAGGACAGCTGACCCTGACTGACCACAGAGAAATTTCATATGGCATCATGCTTAGTACATAAAGCTGGGGAAAGGAGAAGGAAGATGTTGATGACTTTTGTATTCTCAAGCCACTTTTATGCCTGAGGGAGCCCTGCTTTCCTGGGGATGGCTGAGCATGTCCATGGGAAGCAAGGAATGAGTTCATTGTTTTGCTTCGCTTTCGTGTGTGGCTTTTGCTTTACCCTTTAAACTGGTTTGGTCCCAGCCCACAAGTTTTCTCATTTTTGCCCTCCCAATTGTCTCTCCCACCCTGCTGGGAGGAGCTGTGTGAGTGGCTGTGTCAGCCTTAAACCAGGACAGGGACACTTGTCWCCAGTACATAAACAAACATTTCAAAATAGATGGAGGCAATTTTCTTTCAAARGGACATGATTAAGAAGCCTGCACACCAGATTGTCAATCCTTCACCCTTCACAATAAAAGGTGATTTATCATCAGCAAGCAGTCTGAAATACATTTTTGGAGTCTGCATCCTGCCACTTATTCTGGACAGTAGAAAGAATGGTTTCATGAGCAAACATGAGACAGAAACAAAGAGCAAGGGCAACTACAGTTCAGTCCCTGACTGTTGCAACATCTCCTGGTGGCACTGGCAAGTGATATGGCCACTTGTATTGTGCCTCAAGTTCTTCAGGAAGCCACCATTCATGGGTGCTTTTGGAGTAGTTCAGGTYTTTAGAGGGTGAGAGCAGAACTACCTCCATACTGGACTCAGTAGTTGTTCTGAGTCTACACCAATTACAGGAGACAAACTGCATTTATATTTTTWTTGTGGGCCAACTCAGCAAAGTCATTGCACCATTTTCTAGCTAACTGGTGCTGTGATTCACCTCAGCTACCTAAAGAACCAAGCTAGTCACCCTTCATGGTCACTGGGAGACCATAGTCACTTTGGGGGTGTGATAGATTTGTCACCTGTTTCCACTATCTCAGACTTCTCAGCTGTTCCCTACCCTGTGTAGCCTCCATCACCTTGCTCAGACATGGATATCTACACTGCAGATGGATTTTAGTCTCACTGCCTGATTTTCAGAGCAACTAAATACCCAATTTTCTTTAATTGTCGGAGGCCTGTTGAGGTGTTTGGAAATTGCTGCTGTTTRGCCAATTTGTGGCATGACTTTCTCTAACCCTTTGACCTGTCAAGACCATGAGGTTGTGAGAGCTCATGCAAAATGTCACCTTGGTACTTGCAGGACACTTTTCCCTCAGTAGATACATCAGGCAAAGACATCCATTGAAACACTTCTTCCAAAATGGATGGGAAAGGCTCTGTCCTCAGAGTCTCCTCATCCTGGCAAATCCAGCTCCTAATTTTTCTCTTATAGATGAAGGTTCATCTCCTCATCAACGCTGGGGTCTGAGCTACAGCTGGACTTCTGACCCTCTGAGCCATTTCAATATCAAAGAAAAGGGCTGCAAAWCTGTCAGAAAGTTGGAATCATTTAGGGCTGAGTGTTCAGGGGTGCTGAGCACCTGTGGGAATGAGAAATAGTTGTAAACAATGCCCAAGCTTGGTGTGAGACCACAGGAAGAGGAGGCTGCACTGGAGGCACCTTTGGCTCAGGTCCTGCCAGGGAAGCTTCCTGTGGATTATCCCAGTTGAGTTTTAACACCAGCCCTAAGGGGAAGGAATCTCTTCCAGTTGGCATGGACCAGCAACACCCAGCTCATCTGCTCCTGACCTTTGCAAACAAAAAGGTTTTTGAGACATGCTGCTGGGAGCCAGGATGTGTGAGGAGAGATACGTGCAAGCCCCAAATTTATTATCTGTATTATTTCATGATTGTTTGGCTTCAGTCTTAATACACTTGGAAAGATTGAGAGGATGGAGTGAAGCAGCAGGCATGAGCCATCACATCACTAGTCAGGCCTCAGACAAATCCCCCCCCAAAAAGTGAGCAATATTAGATAGGTGTTTCCACACTCTTTCCTGATTCRTTTTTATGAGATTTCTGCCCAAATAAGGGGTGTTGGAATGAAGGCCCATGGTGMTATTGCCTGACCTTGGAACTCACATCACACAGCAACTGAACAAGGATATAGAAAAGAAAAAGTTGTGAATAGATTCTTCAGGGGAAAAACCCACAACCCTAAGACAGAGTTATTGCACTCAATCAACACCACCTGTCAGGCAAATTCTGGTGCAAGGAGTTCTTTTACACTTGATGCATTTATTCTTAAAAGGCAGAGGAAAAGTATTCAAGCCCAGAAGTGTGACWGTTTGCAGCTCACTGTGTGATACAGATAATTACAACTGCCCTTATGTACAGCCACTTACCTGTAATTAATTCATAAAATAATTATTACRAGAGTGCTGCTGTAGTTAGATTTTACATTGAACTTCAATAGAGGATTCTGCTGCTGCTGAATACCAAGARCTAAAAATAATCAATATGAAATAAGTGCTGCCATAAATACTGGATGGGACTGATTTGCCCTGCATAAGGGAAAGACAGGAAACAGTAAAAGGAACTGGTTCAGCATTGAGGGAAAATTGATTGAACATGAGGTAGTGAAAGACTGAAGATGCCTCCTCCTCCTCCCCTTCCTCTGGAGTGAAGGTTCCTCTCTTTGGGCTTTACATGGTGTGTGCTATCAAGTGGTCTAATTTTCAGCTCATAATCTGAACACTGACCACTTACAAATTGAGCACAGGGAGTCACTCATTTTTGTTACACAGTAAAGGAGAAAAAAAAGCCAAGAAAAATTCAAATCAGTTATTTCCCAGGAGGATTTATGTGTGGCACAGGGACAGTGAAGCCACAAAAAGGGCAAGTTTTCATTTTATGAAGAACTGGGATAGATTTAAAAGGACTTGAAGTATCAACTTTCACAAATATTCTTTCTGATATATGCATATCACTTCTATCTTGTTTTATTGACCTTCACTTTTGCCACAGTGACATTGCTTTACCTTTTAGTAAAGCTTTTACCATCTAGTTTGACTTTTTTACTCCTCATGTGGGATGCATGTGGGAGGATCAATCATGAGCCCAAATGTTGTCCCCTACTCCTCTTTCCCACTGCCTCTGGCATCACTCTGGCACTGACCATGCAAGGAAACTGCACTACATCATTTGCAGACAAATCACACACTGGCCAGAGGCCTGGGGTCAAAGCACAGGGTTTTCCAAAGACACATCTCCTGTGGCTTCAGAAGACACCCACGTGCCACGTAGTGCTCCTTCAGGAAAGACATCACAGACATCAGTGCTCCCTGCTACCACTGATAGAAGATGTCTGAGTTTTCCACGTGACATACCTGCTGCTGAGAGCTGGGGCAGAGGTCTGAAATTATTTAAACACATCTTTTTGTCTTGAAGCTGCAGAATAGCACAAGACTCTGGCASAGCTCATCAGCCAAGGGTTGATTTGGTTAAGTGTCTTCTCGTTCTCCTGGGTCATTTCTGAACACACAGAGARCACCAACCTTACCAGAGATCCTCARTGTAGGACCTCGCTCTCCAGTGTGTGAGAACAAACTGTTTGTTCCAATCTAGTTAATTAAGCAATCTCTGGCTAATTGCTTGCAGCAATTATTCTGGAGTTTCCTTCTTGTCCCCCAAGAATTTTGTTTCCTTATCAGTCTTTGGTGAGATATTTACATTGTTTAAATTTCAGCTCCTTCGCAATGACAAAACCATTATCTTCATGCTCATTGGCTCCTTGCAAATAATCCTGAGATATGTGAAAGACATAATTTCTTTTTTTTTTAATTAAAATCCTCTAATTCTTTACAATGTATCAGAGTTTCCTACCTGTATTTTCTAATTCTTTTTTTATTGTATCTTACACTTTTTTTTTGTCTGGTGTGGAAGACAGAATCGCTAATCTCTGGATTGTCACACCACTCCTAAGGCTTTTTTAAAGGGTAATAATATATTTGCCACTGTGTTTATTGCCCTTCACTGCTCACACAGGACAGCTCAGTTTAACAACACTTAGTGATTCCTCAATTTCATATTTGAATACCTTTTGAATGCTTGAGTTAACACCATCTAGCTTTACAATTAGCACTTCATTTCAAGCCACCTTTTTTAACTCTGCAGCAGTAAAGCAGAGTTTGGGTGTAGGAGTCTTCCAAACCTGTAGTGAACCATGAAGTAAGAATTTCATTTCACTCCTTTATAAAATAGCAAGTACTTCCCTCTCCAGTCAAGGGTAGTTTACGAATGTAATAAGAGCTTGAAATATTTCAAAGTACTTTCTCAGCTTTTGTCATCTGTAATAAAATGTTGAAATAAAATTAATAAAATATCACAACAAGCTGTAGTAAATAAATCCTTCCAAAACTCATTAGAAGGCATTCAAGGGGCAGAACTGCACATGAATTGTTGAATTACACATATGTGACAAATCATGGCAAATTGAGTATCCTCTGCAAGGAGTGCTGACTTAATGCCCTGTCAGTTTGGACCTGCTGCCTCCTRTCCCCCTACGGATAACTCCTCCCTGGAGAGTGGCTCTAATCATCCCTAAGTGTGAAAGCCTGGAGCTCATTATCCCAGACTCTGTCTCCTGGGGTGAGAGTGACCTGCCACTTTCTGCCAGCCTSCACACAAGCAGTGAAACTCTCAGTGAGATGGTTTTTGCTGTTAAGGGCAGGCTGGATTTGGGTTTTTTTGTTATTCTTGTTGATGGTGTTTGCAGCTTTCCACAGGTTGCACCCAGGAGAGCTGCAGTTGCATTTTTGATGCTGTGCCRTCCAGACCTTAAAATGACATTCACCCATCTGTGCCAAATGCAAATSCAGCCTTAAAGGGTGGGTGCCCTGGGACTCTGCTCCTCCCAAGAGTGTCTTTCCCTGCAGCATTCTGTGGGAGCTGTGAAGCCTGAAGGAAGCAGGGACTTTACTCACCTGCAGGCAGATGTCTGCAGGCGAGGTGTCTAACAGGAACCAGCCCTCCCCWGCTCCCTTTGGAGCTGGTGTGTTCATCTGAACACAGCCTGGAGCAAGTCAGATGGCTGGGAACACAAAAARCTCTGCAGATTATCAAGGGACCTCAGGGTAAACTGCTCCAAGGTGGTCTTCTACCTCACCTCCCCTCAGCCTGGCTGTGGGTCTGCTGGGAAAAGCACAAGCAAACTCAGCAGACCCTCAGGCTCATTGTATATATTTTTTCAGCCTGGTTTTGCCCCTGTTTGTCCCCCATCAGAGCAGAGAGCAGGGGTTAAACAGAGAGGAGAATTTCCCTGMATTTCCCTGCAGTGCAGGATGCCCTCTCCCAGCACTGGCACCATCTGTCCCAGGGAAGGAAGGGTAGGARCAGGTTGTCCCCGGGCAGCTGGCCAGGGGAACAGATGGCTGCCACTAAAGACTCTGAATCAACCCTGCATGTGGAGGGCACAAGTCAAACAAGAACGTTTAAAGGTCTGCCCAGCCTGCAGTCAGCCACCAGTTTTAAAGGAGAAGACACAGCATTTGGAAGTAGTACTGGGGATTAAGTMATTCTTACTGGTGTGGTTTTGAGTCCCAGTTAAGAAGCTGCTCCTTGGATCTCAGAAGTTAAATGTGTCCCATCCTCAGAAAGAAGAGCCTCTTCTGCCACCAAAATATTCCTCTTTTAGGGGAACTCTTTTTATTTTGGCATGGATGTTAACCTGTTTTCTTTTAACAGCAACCAAATCAAACCAGGTTAAATCTCTCTGGAGAATCTCGGATGCACCCAAATTGCTGTGCCATGCTTGATGCTGTTCCAGACACAGGGCAGTGCATCCTGCCTTGGAAGGAACAGGGAAGTACCCTCTGAAATAAAAAAAAATCAGTGCAATGAGGCCAGCAGTGCCTCCTGTTAAGATTGCAGATGACTCATTTCTTATCTAAACAAGAGGCAGTGAGCATTTGGAAAGAGAAGAACRGTTTTTGCCTGCTTGGCTGTGCTTTTTGTCCACCAGGTCGGGAAGGTGCTAAAATCTGCTGCAGAGGATATTTGCTTCACAGACTCGATAAATCTCTGACTATTCAGATGGGAAATGAGTCCTCCTTGCTCAGTAAGTTTTGTATGCACAGCCCTTCCACTTTTCATCAAGCTTTCTTTTAAATTYGTTGTAAAGAATGAGGAAATCTGTTTAGGTTTCCTTTAAGCAAAGARAGCTCTTTCCCATCTACCAACAGTTTTACTATTTTCCTAATCTTGCTTTGCACTAGTCATGCCCTGACTGCTTTTGGGACAGAAAATAACAAATTTCTCACCACGTGTTTTCTGTTGTCTTCTTGGTGTCATTGTTGGAGCCACTATTTTAGCATTTTAGCATTTATCAGAGACAATTTTTTAATATGCACAGTCAAAAGTAACAGTCACTGCAATTAAAATTGCAGAAGAGTTTTCATAATAAAGCCACTTAATTCCCACATATAAAGCCCCAGATTCTGTTTGGATTCCTTCACTARCATTGTTCACTGATGAATAATATTCATTTATAGATCTCATGGGAMCAGCAGTTTAAAATGGCTGAAGGAAGATGATTAAAGGGATGATAAGAATCGCTTATAAAGCGTTAGAAACTCTGGTACATAAACACATCATTAACTGTCTGGAGACAGTTTTCACGGATTTATTGCCAGAGAGGTGGTGCAGAGGAGTGACAAAGGTGGGTTCCTGCTGTGGCACAGCCTCTTTGTGTGTCCTTGTCACCTTCACTTAGCCATGAGCTCTATCAGGGTACTGAGGCACAAGGTGTCCCCAGCTCTGAACCAGTGGACACCACTGCAGGTGTGGGACTTKGCTTCTTGGGGACACATTCCTGTGSTSCTGCTCCTCCTGTGGCYCCCCTCACCACCAGTTTGATGGGTAACTGGTGGACAGTTCTCCAGCTGTAAGCAGGTCTCCAGTAGAATTAAACCCCTTCAGGTGCCCACACCTGATAGCAAAGCTTCTGGTTCCTTCCTTGTGTTTTTTAATGCAGGAAATCAAATGTCTCCATCGAGGGATGGGGATATTTCCMTATGCCTTCCCAGAGGGAGGCACAGAAGGGAAATGCTTTCCAGCYCCATGAGAACCTCTGGGAAATGCAGTGGCTGGCACTGGCATGTGCCTCAGCACCCCAGTGATGGGCTGAGCTGTTCACAGAGCTCCTTCACCCCCGTGCACCAGGAGGCTCAGCATCCACACCTGCCTCGGCAGGGAGGTGGCAACCAGCAAAGWGATCAAGAAGCAGGGCCTTTTTCCCTTCCAGCACAGCTGGGCTGGGGTGATGGCTCTGGGAAGCAGCACCTGCCTGAGAGAGCTGTAGTCCTGAAATCCTGTTTCCTGTGGAATTTGATGTCTGTGCCCTGGGGAGGATTGGGAAAAAGTAAATGAACAAGCAGTGTGAAATTAGGTGTCTCCATTTAAATAGAATCTGCTCAGAGGGTTGCTGCAGGCCATGGAGGAGGCAATGACTGAGCTGAGAGCTGATAACATCAGGGACTTCTGTTTAATTCGTGCCATGTTTTCCTCCTCATTTTGGCTCTCCAAGCAGCACCAGGTGGCTTCCTGCTTCTCAGCCTTGGCCTTGGACACAGGAAGGGATAAGGGATGGCTCCAGGACTTGGCTGAGAGGGGTAAGCACCTTTTGCAGGATTTTGGCTCTCCAAGTCCCTCCAAGCTGTGCAACCTCCACAGAGCTGTCCACAGATACCAGCCTGTGACTGTAACTGGGAGAGATCATCATGCAGCAAGGCTGGACCTAAAACAGTATATTTTCATTCTGCTGGGAGRAAATAGATCAGTGAATGAACAAAAAGTAATTTTTTCACTGGTACTTTTTTCCTTGCCACTTTACAGCCATGCAAACTGAAGGAGGGGCACAGGACTAATGAATTTCGACCTGTTTAGTTATGAAGATTTATACCTGTGGCTTAGAACTAATATTGACCAATCAAATGGCTCCCCAAATCCTGCCCATTTTATAAAAGTTAATCATACCCTCATGGCAGGCCAGGTACAAAATAAATTTTGATTTACRACCTGCACTAAAATGATCGCTATTTTACRCTGGTCATTAACAGTATTTCACACTGGAGAGTTGTTACATTAGAAAACAGTAAAATGGTTTGYATCACATAATGATATTATATTTGGACACCACACAGAATACCAARGGCTTATTGAATTTGTGTCTGAATAGGAAATTTGTTAAAAATCCTGAGCATTGCAGGTGGCAAAAGTGTGTATTATATTCAGAAGTTTGTTCTGCTAACAAGCAGCTGGTGCAGAGTAACTTGTCTGACTTTGGTGCTGTAAGTGATCCATAAATTATTCAGCACTTACCATATAAGAGGGCTGAATATTCAGGCATGTTTCCTCTTTGGTCCATGGATCTCAGGATTACAGAATCCTGGAATGGTTTGTATTGGAKGGACCTTAAAGATCATCCAGCTCCTACCCCCTACCATGGGCAGGGACACCTTCCATGACAGCAGGTTGCTCAAAGCCCCATCCAACCTGGGCTTGAACACTTTCAGGGATGAGGCATCCACAGCTTCTCTGTTTCAGCACCTTGTCACCATCATAGTGAAGAATTTCTTCACAACATCTAAACTAAACCTGCCCTCTGTCAGTTTATAGCAATTCTCCCCTGTCCTAACACAACATGCCCTTGCCAACAGTGGCAGAGAATATTGGTGTGGGTAGGTCTAGAGGCAGTTTTATTCTTGCAGCAGAACTAAGGTTGTAAAATATATATAATTGATAGAGTTTTCCTATTTTATTCAGCTCTTTTCAAAAATTGTTTGCTGTGTTAGGAAGGTGTGGTTGTCCCAGAGAATAAATATGTTACTCATAATCCTGACACCCGAGGGTTTAAGGAGGAATGACTTCCTAAAATACACACGTGCATGCATCACACTTGTGCTTGTACAATGCCCACATCCTGGGGAGTTCTGATGAGGATATTCAAAGAAACCTGATGGTCTATGGTCCAGTAAAAACATTTCTGAATCAGCCTCCAGGAACAACTGTAAATAACTGCCCCACTACTGCCACAGCAGCCTAATTTCCCTTTCATTGCAGAGCATTTAAAATCAGGCACTAAAATGTGCAGGAGAGTGGGATTGAATAAAAGGTCAAGAGTTTTGTAGAGAGTGTGATTTTCCTGCCCTGTTGTTGGCTTGATAAATAACATCTGAAAGCTTCAAAATTTTCAGTTTTATGCACAGGAGCAAAGCAGTTGACTTTTAAGAGGTGGCCATTTCTGAGGTGCCTGAGTGAAAAGTGAGTTTTGGGCAGACTCCTGCAAATACCAACTGTGGTGTGACTGCTTTGTGTTATTATTTTAAGTGTCTGAAATTTCATCTGAGAKGATACATTTTGTTTGGTTTCCCAAAGAAAGGGAGAATGTAAATGAAGCTCTACATTTCAGTTCACTGTTTCATTTTATTTTGCYTGGCACAAGGTAGCTGCTGTTARAAGACAAGAGTTTTGCATACAGCTYTCACTCACTGTTAYTTTAGGAATTGCTTTAACTTCCTGAAGCATATGCAGATACAGGAATTTTCAAAGCAGGAGATCACAACAGAAGTTCATGTCTGTTCCATGTGAGCTCCTAGGAACCAGAAACAAATCAAGAATCCTCCTAGCTCACCCCATCCCCTGTTGTAATTGTCAAAAAAAAGAAGGCAATTTTGGTCTGTAAATACAAATCAATTTTAAGCCAAGATCAYTAAAATAAGTCAATCTATGACAAGTCAAGTTTATCCAGAGCAGGGGAAATAAAATCCAAATAATGCAGAAAGCCCCAGAGGGGATGTAAACATTCAAAGTGATATAGATCTGCTCAGAAAATGACAATCATGCTCACAGAAGAACCAGGCTTAAATTGTCCAGGCATTCAAATRCCTTCCTTAAACTTGGATATTTGCTTATCACTCCTATGTTTCAGGTTTTGCTCCACCACAGTGCCTTGCTTTGCTCCTCCCATCATGTGTTCACATTTTCACTTATCTGTTTTCAACAGCTACTTGAAGAGAAATAAAAAACCAAAATATCTACTASTTATTTGGCAGATCATTTTACAGAGCTGTCACAAGAGAAGAGATGGGCAACTGAATGTATTGTTTATCTTGTTCCAATCAAAATTGTTATTGGGTTCTAATTCCTTGGATGGAAGGAAAAAAACACCCAGTCTTGAATTAATGGTGAAGTTTGGAGATGGAGAGAGTTGACAAAGAACTTTAACAACCTGCAGCTCCCTGAATGGCAGCTGATAATGAGCTCACAAACTTGTGACTTGTGAGAGCTCATCCGTGAAGGGGGAGCGTAAAAATTGCTTTTATGAGTTTTAAAACACTCATAACTTTATTAAGCTCTCCTTTTCACTAGTAAAAGAAGTTTAATTGCCCTTCATGGCTGAGGAATTATGTTTATTTAAAGTGATTCATTTTTGTCTCCTGTTGAAAGGCTTCTTTTCTTTTGCCTTTTCTCGTGCATCTCTCAGCTGTTCGCGTGGCAGTGAAAAGAGGGGAGGAGAAGGCTGTCACCAAAGCTCTGGCAAACCACTGATGTTTAATTCTTTGTTTCCACTTGATGGGTTTATRCTGTGCCAGTTTCTCCAGTGGTGTGAAGGGACTAAGTTCCCTTTGACAGTCAGTGAAAGCTGGGAGCCTCATAAACATTTCACCATGACAAGCCCCATAATTAAAAATAATGATGACAATGAGCATTCGGCAGCGACCGGTCTTCAACTTGTTTGTGGATGTTTGGGTTTTAGAAATGGGATCTTGTGAGAGTCACAGGCCTTGCTGTGCTAGCTGGAATGCTCAGAATGTTTGGTCGTTGTGCAGGGATCCTGGAAGGTTTTGGTCCATGATTACATACGTGCATGTTGTGTACTCCAGGGTTTTCCAGAAATCATGTTGACTGAAGGATTCCTGAACCATCCTGCTGTGGAAGAGTTTCTCAGATCTCTGCTTGCTCARTGTTAAGCCAGACTTAATGAAATTAAGCTTCAAGGGCTCTTCTTCTTTCCAAAGGTAATCTTCAAGGAGTGAGAGCAAGGATTGAGCCAAAAAATCTAAATTGAACTCTGTCCTCCTGATTGAGATGGCTTTTTTTCATAAGTGGTAGTTTGTTTCAACATTTTGAATCTAAACTACCAACTTTGGAAGTTCTCAATCTGTTAGAGTCAAGGTCTTACTGCAAATTAGGCTGCCTGGGAGAAGAGACAGGGTCTGTCTGCTGCAAGACCCAGGAACTCTARTATGGTCTTTTGGGCTGATTCCAGWGAAAACACTTGGTRGAGGAAGTTGTTGACATTCCTAAATTTGTGCAGTAGTTTAGTTGGAGACTTTGGCACCTACAGATGGCACAGCACAATGCAGATTAATTCTGAGAAAGCTGGAATTTAGAATTAAAAAGGAGAACTGAAGTGGAAAGCTTTATTCCAGGGGAAGAAAATGAATAGACAGAAGGCAGAGAGCAAAGCACAGAAGCAAAGGGGGCATTTATTAGGAACCTGGCAGCCAAAAATGTGGATATTTTATGATTGCAGTGTTACTGTCTCCTGGCTGCTTGGCTCTCTTTCTAGCTAACCAGGTTGTTTTGTCCCAGAGATTTAATTTCCTGTGCACACAGTTAGTCCCATCACTTCTACTTTTTTATCAGCAATGATGGAAAAGCTCAGCTCTTCTTTTCCTTTTTGCATTTTGGCACGATTCAATAATCTCTTCAGCAAATTAACAGGCTGGTCATTGGCTGAACCATCATTTTTTAAGTGAGCCTGGCTGTTGGAGCAAGGCAGATTTCAAGTCGTAGATTTCATGTTTAATGCAAAATACCTTTGTTTTGGCAGCAGCAGGGACTGAGGAGAATCAGGGAAGTTTTAATTCTCCGGCTGTAAGGACCATATGTACACTATAACATTGTAATCTAGTTACTTACTCCAGCAGAAATTACAGCTGAGCAAAAGGGACTTGCTGAACAAGGTCTGTCATAAAAATGGGTACAGCTCATCAGTTCTCAAAAAGAACCATTGCCAGAAGGTCAGGCTGGTCCCTGGCTCCCGCTGGTTAACAAAGATTCAGAGGTTTTCCAATTTCTCCTGCAGAAGGAGTTTTACAGCTCTGACGTTTCCAGCAACCTGAAAATGAGCACATTTCCCTTCCCCACAGTCCTGCACTCTGAGGAAAGACCAAGGTTTTATAAGACTTCCCTGAGACAGGGATTTGTTCTTGCTCTCATTCCCAGGGGTTTCTTCAGGAATTTCATGGGCTCATGGTGCTGTGACTCTTCAGAACCAGGGCAACAAGAGAGCAGCTAGTTCAGTATTCACAGTTTCAGCCAGGATTTTCTGGTGCCTCTGTGGCTTCCTCTTTGCAAATGGGCAGTGCAGGCTCCACCCGAGCTGACATTGCCTTCCTACAGCCTATGAGCCTGCCAAGGTGTTTTCTTTAGTCTATGGAGAGAAGCATTTTAATGTCAGGAGTGCAGGCATCTTTAGGATGAGATAAAATGCATCTTAACTTCTCTGAAAACTCCCTGGTTGAGTTTCCAATGGCCACACAGGGAGCTCAGGATAACTAGCAACTCCTACAYAGGAGTCTGCAGTTTATGTGTCTAAATTCTCTTAGATTAATTCCATGGTAATGATCACAGTGAGTCAATATTCTAGTCAACAAGGRTTTCCAAATTAAGTCTTTTGATTGCCCTTCTGTCCTTCATAGTCCATGGTGGGAAGACTTTCCTTTTATTTTATTGCTGTGATTTTAACCTGGAAATTCAGATGAGTCCTGACCATTGTAACCATGCAATACAGTTGTAATGATGCAAGCAGCAAAGCAGTCTCCAAAATTAATAAAGAAACTGGGATTTTACTTWAAGTTACACATCTTTTTCTGATTCTTCAGTGCTTATTTTGCTTTGTAAGGTGAGTTGTGTTAGGTTAACTGCATTAAGAAAAAGGAGATTTGTATTTGTAGGATCTATCTAAATATCATCTCACCCCTGATGTTCKAGTCTAATGGGATCTGAATTATGGCATCTAACCTCTGTAAACAGATTGAATCTAAACTATTTGTATGAAGGATTCAAGGACATYACTTTTGTCCTTGCTGCTATTCCCTCTTGACCAGCTGGTCTACAGCTCATGAAGAAAACATTCCTGCTTTTGAGACTGACACAGAAAGTGTTTCCTAGAGGAGGAAATAATATTACAAGCAGAACTCTGGGCTGATAGAAGGGTATTTTCAGCAGCAAAGCACTGTGTCTTGCAATCTCCTGATAAATTTTCCTAAATACTGTATGGCATATCTGTCTTCTTGATTAGGTGATTTGCTACAGTAGAAATTGGTTTTCTCTGTTAAGATAGGAAATTCTCACCCTCCGTCACTTAACTATTGCATCAACAGAATATTTGACAAAAACTTGACAKTTTTGCAAAAGGTAATGCKTCCATGAGGRAACAAAACTTGTGAGCAGTGTCTGSTTGCTGCCTGGATGGTGCCYAGARCCTGACTTGCAGGAAGCTGTGCAAGAACATCTCCATCTGGAGATCCATATGGGTTACATGATAATCCYCAAGGTGCAGTTCTGACATCCAGCTCCTACATGGCCCCTATTGCAAATGCACAATCCATAGTTCTTGGTTTTCTTAAAGAATAGTTAAATATTTACCATYTTAGTCAAAGAGTACAACAAAACAAAATAACAAAAAACTGTCCTTTTTGAGCCTTTCTGTATCTGCAAGAAAAATTTTTAATATTTGTTATCTGTGTACAGTTGGATTGGTTTTGCAGTGAGAACTACCTGAGAGACTTCAGATTCTCCATCCAGGGTACATCAAAATGAAAATAATTTCTCTGAAACATAAAGATTTTTATTGGTATAGCACATGAGAAGTCTTCAGGACAGTTCAAATTTCCCACCTAGAGAGTTACACTGAATAATTAAATATTTTGTATGAAAGGTGGCAAGAAGTGAAGTCACCTCTTTGTTTCAGCTTTATTGGTCCAGTGCTTGAACTTCAGCCACTGTTCTGTTCCACCTGAGCAGCTGGAGWGCCCCTGGCCAAGCCAGGAATCCTGACAAGAGAAGGGTCAGGAAGAAAATAAAAAGGGTAAGTCAGTCCTGTAGGTTCATGCAGAGTTGTGTCACCACTGCAGATGGAGCAAACCACAGCATATGGGTAGATGGAGGGACTCATGGCTCCTGACTGCACAGAACAGCCCAGGATGTGTGTCCTCTGCCCTCCCTGCATCATTCTTGGCTTGTGTTGCTGCTTTCCATGGGCTCCAAACACTGAGGTATAAATTTCAAAGCCCAGARTTTTGGTAAGAACACTTACCAAGGAGAGGGAGATTTCATTAGTTTTGCAAAACAAGTCTCAAAAATAACATTGTGATGTTTTAGATAATTTCTTTACCTTATGTTGCATTATATTTTAGAGAAAAGAGACAGTCCCAGGCAGAGATACAGAGAGAAAACTCTTATGAAGGAGTAACACAACAAGGAAGGGGCAAAGGATAATTTTAGCACTCACTGTGCATTTCTTTAATTTCGTTTAGCTGTTCTTGGTTTTGCTCTTTTTCCCAACTGTTGTGCTTCCATATTTGAAGTTTTTGCACATTGCTGCTAGGCTGSACTGCTCGTACTAACAGCTTATTGGCACTATTGGTTTATAGTATTAAAAGCTCCCTTAGACCATGAAATTTTAATAAAGTGAAATGTATTCATTCTTGTCAAAAAGCAGATGTAGGGAAAAGGAATTGATCAGGAATGTCTGATAATCAATTTCCTCTGATAAGCACACAGAATAATTATTCTTTCAGACCCCGCTGTTTAATCTGCCTCCCCTGCTCATGCATGGTGTAGACAATCCATCAGCACTTCCCTGCTTCCACCAGGAGTAAAATGATATCTTAACAATACAGCTTTCAGATGGGGATTGYTCAAGTATTATGTGTAAAGTGTATCATCAAAGCAATCTCTTCCTGAAAAATGTTCTTCAAAATCCTTAAGCAACTCCACAAAATAAAGATATATCAGGATGTGAAGGCTCATTGCAAATGAGATTTTAAAAYGACAGCATTATTCAAACCAACCAGTAGCTGTTAGAAACAATTTCACAGTCTCATCTGTAATGGAGGTTTGAGATTATTTAAGATTTTGTGGTGGCACCTGCAAATGGAGGTCAACAGGGTCTCTGATCTTACCTCCAGTCAGTTTGCTRCTGCCTTGGGAATGGTTCTCAGGAAAACCTATGGCAAACAAGGTTRTAGAAATAGCATCTTTATTACTGACCACAAGTTTATAGCAACAACATGTTAATTGTTGAGCTTTTATGTCAGAACTGCTGGTCTTGGTAAGGAATGCAGTTCCTCACAGGGCTAAGCATTGCATAACAGGCAGTGTCCTGTCCCCAGAGATGTGGAAACATGTGGGACAAGTCGACAGGTGGGGCTGCTTCTGACCAAACACAGGTGCCTGGAGTCAGGAARAGACCCTGACATCCCTTGCAGACATTGGTGAAATACTTGTTCTTGGAGTGAGTCACCTAAACAAAAGGTCCAACCTGGACTAGGTGAGTTACATCTTCCTGTGCCTCCCCACCAGTGCTGACCATGAGAGTGACAGGTTCAGACTTTCACTGCAGACATYCCAAGGCAAGCAAGGTGATCCCACCCTAGAGACCAGCCCAAGGGAGTCAGTGAGGTTAATGCAAGTCTCATCAGCTCCCATCCCAGCTTGGCAGAGACACAGAGGACCAGCAGAAACACAGAATATCCTGAGCTGGAAGGAACCCACAAGCTTCACTGAAGTCCAACTCCTGGCTGTGCACTGGAAAACCCAAAGGGTCCCTCCACGTGCCTGAGAGGATTTTCCAAACACTTCTTGAGCTCTGTCAGGCTGGTGCTGTGACCACTGCCCTGGGGAGCCCGTTCAGTGCCCATCCATGTTTTGTGTGAAGAACACTTTCCTAACACCCAGCCTCAGCCTCCCCTGACACAACTTCAGGACATTCCCTCAGGTTCCATTCACTGGCCATTGAAGAGCAGAGATCAATGTCTGCCCCTCCTCTCCACCTCAGGAGGAAACTGTAATTGCAATGAGTCTTCCTCAGTGTCTCTGTTCACCATTCCCTTGTTCAAAAGTGGAAAGAATGTAGTGAATACAGTTATCCACAATTCCCATCTCTGCTGCACTGTTCTGGATGATTAAGATGTTTCCTAAGATATTTCCTGGTCTGCAATGTATCCAGGGGTATGAGGGAGAATGAGTCTACACCAGCAGTGCTGGCTCAGGCTCTCCTTATCTGCAGCTCAAAAACCCTTCACCACACTCAGCAATGCCCTGGGGAAAACTCCACACTGAGGTCATACCAGGCTGAGAGCTAGAGGTGGCACCTCCACCAAATGTGTGCTGTATTCCTCTGCAGCTGAAAGATCATGGTATTGGGCATGTTTTGTAGCTGAAAAAACAGTATTGTACATAGCATTGTACCCWGGCTGGAGAATGGGATATCTGTGGCTTCTCCCTTGCTGTTCTCAAGGAGCAATGCAACAATTACTCAAAACACACTTTTGGGTTTCCTGCCCTCCAGGAGCACTTGTAAGCTATGAAAATGGAGCACAGAGAGCAAGCTGTGGAAATTTTCTCAAACTAATACATTTCTGCAGGGGAGAAGGGGTAGGGTGTTTGTGTCTGGGCATGCTGGGCTGCATGTTCAAGATTTATTGCTCAGCTGAACCCCATACTGGGGGAGAGATCTTATTTCCCTTCTGGCAAACATTAAATTCCTTTGCTTCCCTCTTACATTCACTGATCCTAGAGGGAAATATTTTGCTGAATGCAACAGCATTTTTCATGCTAAGTTATTCYGTTTGTGAGCAAGTCTGACCCTGTGAGCTGCTCCGTCCTCCTGCTCACKCCAGAAATGAATCAGGATGCAGAGAAACTCATGGTTTGCAAWAGGATCATAAGATCTTCCAGGTTCATGCTCATTGCAAGTAAAACAAGGAAAATGTAGCACCCACAGCTGGCAAGCCTGCTAAGCAAACAYCAATGCTGGTAAGAAAAGCAGAGCTGGGCTATGTGATGGCTGTGCTATAGCTGYTCTCATCTGCAAGAATAATTAGGAACTGAATACATTATTTAGCAACCACTCAATGAGCCAGCAAATGTTGCAGATACWGGGCTAAGGAAGGAATATAT
>CADDXX010000115.1:757551-791356 GCA_902810485.1 Alauda arvensis | reverse complement strand
TTGCTTGCAGCTTAAAGTAGCTGAAGTGGAATACTTGGACTTGTCTCCTTACAGCCAGCTTCTAAAGCTGAAGTGGATCAATAAGGAAAGTGACTTGGTACAATTCTGTTGTGTTCTTTAAATATTTTATTTTGAAATACAGAACCTGCAGAGGAAAAAAAAAAAGGAAAGCTAGGATGGCCAGAATAAACTAAAAAGTCTTTAAAAAAAAAGACAAAGTTTGGCCACGTTTGAAGAAAAATTTCAGTTTTGCAARGCCAGTGTTTGAAGCAAAGCAAGTGGTTTAGCTTCCTAAAGTGTACTTATTGCCTTTTACCTCAGTAATGATCACACAGGGTTTGCCAAGGATGAGTAAATGGAGGACTCTCATGCTCAGACAGAAAAAAGAAATTACCTCCACAAACACCCCTGGGTACCACTGAGAAAGACAGCGTCTTCTGCCAAGGACTTTTGAGCATTACTGTTTTTGGAAGSCTATAGGCAGCAGCTGTGTGCTTCCTAAATTATGGATGGGATCTACACAAACCACTGGCTTCCCATTCATAGGAATGAGACCTTCAGAGGTCAGCTCTGCTCAGAATCAACAACAYATCATTGCTGACAGGTGCCTGCACAGCTTCTTCATAACAACCCACAAAGGCAGAAATGCTGGGCCCTCCTAGAGATTCAGCAGCCTTAACAGGTTTTTCCTAGCACCTAACAAAACTCTCCATTGCTGCTGTCTAATGCTGGTTCTTTCCCTCCTACCCACAAGGAACGGGATAATCAGCTCATTCCTTGATGTTTATAACAGTTTTTGCATCTCTGAAGGCTGTTACTGTCCCTCATCTTTTACTGAACAACTSCAGTTAACATCCCCAAACTCCCAAATGTGTTCTGCATTATTACTGGTGTGCTCTGGACTGGATGCTGTGGCTGAGCTGAATCTGTATTTTTCTTGCAGGGAATTAAAAGCTCAATTTCTAAGCATCCCATGCCTAATTCCATGACTCCACTGACCCAATTTACCATAGTACCTGCACATAAATCCAAGGTTTTTTCTGCAGCACCACAACCCACCCCAACAGTCCCCAGCCAGTGTTTTTGTGCAGGTGATCACCTCCTCCAAACTGGAACCAGGAACTTGCCTTTACTGAGCTACTGAATCTAGTCTGTTTTATAAATATATAACCCCCAACAGCATCCCCTTTGGGGCTTTTCTAGGAACAAGTCTTACCATAAACAACTGACAAAGATGCATTCACATCTTTTAGGATCTTTCTCTATTTGTTGCTATTACATGCCAAAATGACATTAAAAAAATCTACCAACATTGAAGCACCATCAGTTTTTGAGAATTTAAATTTCCCTTGGAGTGATTTCAGCAGTTTGGCAGCGTGCAGGTGACTGACTGCCACAGGGTCATACATGTTTTGGTGGATTAATTTAATATTGAAGAAAGCAGGACTGAATGTGTTAYTAGGCAGGTTTGCAATACAGGTTGCTTGCACCAAACCCAGAGAGAGTCCTAGGAACAGCTTATCCCAAACTGAAAAGTCACTCCTGGTAAATGTTTCATTAAAATCTGCCATCCCACCTTTTTTACTTCACCTAAAGAAATATTTCCCTGGAATTTCARTCCCTGAGAGTTTCTCTAGTGCATTCCTGTGCACAGAGATTGGGAGATAAAATGTTTATTAGGGACACAATGAGTACAGAATAGTATGATGGGCTTTTACTGATAGAAAGAAAACAAGTGTTTTTAAAAAAAGAAAAAAGGTAAAATACAATCATAGATTCATATGGAATAAGAGCAATTCAAGAAAAGTCACTTAGCCTGTTTAAATTTCAAAGACAGCATAAATGAGGTACCTGAATTCAAGTGTTCATGTCTGTTGGCTATTTTACTCCCAAAACACTTCCTTAAACAGCAGCAGGAGTGTTTCTGCACTCACACCACATGCTATGCTCAGTGGGAGAAAGGGCAAAACCTTCCCAGTTTCAAAGATGCTGCTCACCATGAAGTACCAGACTGTGCAAATCACCGGGGGGCTTTCCCTGTGTGATCAGCTGCGATGGGGAGCCCAGAGCTGYTCTGATCCCTTTTCTCCTGCTTCAGGAGGATCTGTAGCCCAGCCCTGCCTGCATTCCCCACACTGCATTGTGGCTAAAACCTCTCCAATTTGAAGCTCAAGGCAGCACTCCACAGGCATGGCAGGATTAAGCCTTGCCTGGGCAGTAAAGCCTCKCTCAGGGACCAAGCCATGCATCAGAGTGTCCTTGCAGCAGGTGATGCACGAGCACACATCTCCCTGCTCCACWCAGACACGTGGCTCTAAAAGCCAGATATTTCTCATGGAGGTGCTGAGGATGTTAAATGTGCATTACAAAAGGAGCAAGAAGAGCTGTGTTGCTGCAAGCTATCCTGGTTGATGCAGACTTAAATTTATTCACACAGATCTACACACACTTGTTAAAATCAGTTCAAATAATTCCTATTAAGATAGGTAGTAGTAGACCAGTAGGATTCCCACTCTGTAAAAAAAAAAAAAAAAAAAGGAAAAAAATCCCTTTAAAATTTCATTTTGAGCCATGGAAATCAAGTCAGAATAATATTTATGCAACAAAATAGATTTTCTAAGCATTGATTAAGTTATATATTAAACTAGGCAAAGTTTGTATGGAGGAAAAAGCATGTATTGTTACATTAACTGATTTGCTTTGAAACAACAGATAGCAGGCTTAACAGCTCTTTGCTGAGCCAGGAACAGGTGGGCCAAAATTCAAAGACTATCATGAGCTGAGAGCAAGGGATGGAATTTAATTATGTTCTCTTAATCAGTTCTGGGGGGAATGYAAGAGAAAAAGTTTGATAGGTGTAGTAGAGAAGAAAGARYATTGCAAAGGGAAAGGTGTTGTGAGAGCATCTACCACCASAAAGAGAGGCACAGAGAGAGAGAARGGAGAGAGTAAGAATTTACAGCTCATGGCTCATGGGCAGTTTCACTGGGAAGCAATTTGGAGTGGTGCTGAAAGGGGAGAATTATAACGTGCCATGAATGTTTGTCTCTCTTGATGCTGTGACTTTTTCTTATCATGAGTGATGTCTTTTGATTGCCACCTTTGGAAAGTGTTTTGTAGCTTCCCCTGGAGGACAGAGACTGGGAGAGAGGAAATTGAGTGTCTGTGTAGAAAAAGTTTTTAGTGTACTAATAACTGAGTGTTTTGGCCATTCTGCTTTGCCTGTGCTTGTTTTTTTTTCTGTCTCATGGAGGTTGTTGCATCCATAAAATTTTTGTGAGGATGTTGTGTAGTAGGTGAASTATATTATGCTTTGGGAGGAGCCCTAGGCAGAGGATTCAGGAATATTTTTAAGATTGGACACATATTGACAATTTACAATTTTCCTACATATTGTTCAAGGAATTGCATGATTCCATTTGGTATGTACTCTCAGTATTTTCCTTTTAATGATGAGTATGGTGGTATATGGTGCAGTTTAAGAGGTTTGAAGCGAGTTTCTGAGAAAATATGAAAGAACAGTTTGTATGGAAAATATTTATTTTCCAAGCAGCTTCTTAAGGCTGTCAAGGTCCCCTTAGAACAGATATGAAAACCTGACAGCCTATTGTCTCTTTTTAGTAGGTTTTGGATGACTGCTGGGTTTGTGTTCACTGGGGTGTGACTTGCATACTTTTATACAGCACAGTTTTTTGGATACCATTTTTAAGCTGACCATGGTTTGCTGGACTTTGTTACTGCTAGAAGAGAATTCAAGGGATAGTTTGATGGTAGGCTGAAGTGTCTTAAATTTTTCTTAGAAACCAGTGAGGAAATCCAAAATTTCAGCTCAGACAATAAAGATGCCATCTGTGTTTCTCTGGAAAAATGCTGACTAAAGCTGACTTCCAACTGTGGGGGTTTTATCCTCTTCAGCACTGCTTGATGAAGCTGGTGCAGTGTGGGGACACCTTGGTGCCCMCTTCTGTTCATACAATCAGGAGGAACTGTGTTGGAAAGGGCTACAAAAAGATGGACCTGGCAGTATATTTAGGCTGGCCTACAAGTTGGTCTTCTTCTGACAAGTGCAGGCAGCACAGGCTGTGCTGCCTGTGAAACACCAGTGTACATCCTTCATGACTGAGGTGGTAGCAGCAAGGAAGTTTATGTTGCACCATCAAATTAATTCAGTTTTGAAGGTCAGATATTTTACTTTGGCCTGGAAGAAGGGATTGTTTACCTGACAGTTTCCCTGTTTTCACCAGGGATGMAAATCAATCCAGAAATCTATTTTACCTCTCTCCAGAAAACCTGCTTCACTTACAGCCTCAACTCAACAAGCTTCAAAGCTGACTAAGTACTTCCATGACTGTTCAAAGCAGTGCCATCTGCTTTGGCTGCAGCCTGGACCAAGATCCCTGAGCCCTGCCTGGCCACAGAATACAGRAGAAAAATTCCCAGGCATTGCCCTCCAGCCACCAGTCCTGCTTCAGCCACTGCTGCTGCWCCATCTCCAGTCACAYTTGGGAGCAGCTGTTTCTCCATCCAAACAACCCAAGGCCTACAATTCACTGGAATGTAAATTAGCTGTTAACAAACAATAACAATYTCATCTAAAGCCCACTGCACATCAYTGCACAGAAGCCAAGGGCACTGATTGAAAATATCAAGCCATGGCTTGGATTTCTGAAGCCATGTAAATGAATTGAGGTTAACTATGATGTGACCACTGATGAAAGAATTATAGTCCAGGGAAGGAAACTAAAATGAAACATTTGACAGCAAAATAATTTTTTACATCCTACTATTCAGAGTGCATAGGTAGGCACATTGCAGTTCAATGAGGGAGAAACAAGGGAAAGGTGGGGAAGGAAAAGACAGAAAGAGAAAGGTTGAGAAGAGAGTAAGAGGATAGTTGAGAGGCAGTGCTCAGTCATCAGATTCCTGTGAGAAAGGAAAGGGAGGTTCAGATTGGATACAGGAGAATATTTCATTACTGAAAGGATGCTCAAACATTGGAACAGGCTGCTCTAGAAGGTGGTAACTATAGGTGCCCACTATAGTTATGATAGTGGAAAATGAGAGGAAAATGAAAGGATTGTTGAACCTGAAGCAGAACARCACGTAGGAAAAGAGAATCTGATTAACAGTGTTGCAACTTTTCTTTCAAACAAGAGAGGAATACACAATATTGCAAAAGATGCAAATTATAGAGAGGGAAAAGGACACTCCATGAAAGAAGTCTGGAGGGCTGAATCACAAACAATAGCAAAGCTAAACTAGGGAGGGAAAAAAGCAAAAATTACAGGAAAGGACAACAGGTTTTTGTGCTAAGTACTAAGCAGGAAATTACAGGCAAAGAATGCAATTCCAGGAAAAACAGCAGCTGTACAACACAATACAGCAATGAAACAATGCTTCCACCAATGAAAAGTCACTTATGAGGAGAAATTGTATCCATGAAAACAACAATGACAATAAAGGGATYAACAATATGGGAACAACTGAAGATGCAAATATTTGGTTAGAGAAAGGGTAAWGATGGCACAGAAATCAGTGACAAATCACTAGAATGGTTTTCACAGTGCATCTTTGCATCTTGAATGAAGGAAGTGCTTACAGCAGATGTCTTTCCCAGAACCTCTAGGAAGGCACAGACTTCTTSAAGCCTCTTGTTATTATTGTTATTRCTGCTGGYTTTATAGGAGCTTAATGACCTCAGCCATGGGGCACAGCTCCATCTGTCCTGTGCACTGTACAAATATCCAGCTTTATGATTTATGTCCCATCAGGAGGAACTTGAGCTGACAAGCAGGAGAAGCAATTGTTTGGTAAATYTGGGGGTCAGTCAGTACTGACTGTCTTGGAAGTGTCACTGGAGAGAAAATAAATGTCCTGTTGTGGCATACTATGATCTGGACAGTTARCTGGCCCTGGGACTGGTGTGGTTCTTGTGGCTTCTCAAGCTGTTCATGGCCTTCAGGAAACTGCAGGACTTTGACAGAAATGAAGAACAGAAGTCATGTCACATCATTCCAGGGCTGCATGTTGTCTTAGCACTGCATTTCGTGCTGTTAARGATTTTCCCTGGCAGCTTCCTTCCCATTACTGGCTCCTCACTCCTCTCATAAATCATTGGAAGAGGTCTTAATTTGCACTTCCAGACAGAGCCTGGACTGACAGAAATACAGCACTCTGCTCTTAGCAATGCACTTGCACTTCCAGCTCAGACTGTGGCAACATCCTTCCATCCCAYCCACTGCTGCAGAGAGGTGCACAGATAAATCACTGCRGATTTCAGACAGAGCTTGGCACACAGAGCCTGGCCTAAGAAGAGAAAGAAGCCCATATACTGTGCTTTGGGCATGTGATCAATCAGAACACTTGCATGGCACTGGGTACTTTTAATGTTCATGTTGCAGCTTGTTCTGCAAAGCCTGACATCTCCTGATGAATCCAGAGGTGACTGGAACATCAGCATCAGTGGAAGAAATGCAGGAAATAATGTCAGTTGGGAAAATTCAAAGTCGTTTCGATTTCCTGTATTAGATTTACAACATWATTTCAATATCCCAAATGCCCTCCCATCACCAAATCATTAAGAAAGTGAATTAATGTCTTGACATAGCTCTGGTTAGTATACAGCATTGCTTAGGCAAGCTCAATTTTGCTAAAAAATAACTAACTCTGGAGGTTGAGGTTGTGATAYTCAAAGAAAATGCTGTGAGTTCCAAGGCTAATTCTGAGGGAAAAGGTGAAATGTGAAGGAGATCCTTTTAGGGAATAGCAATCCAAGTTAAGCACATTTTAATGAGAGAAGAAATAGCTGTTTACTGCTGCTACTGCACCAGCTTTTCATCCAATAGAAGAGTTTGATGAATGTGTCTGTCTGTTGCTTTCCTGGTTTTGCACTTGACATCTCTGACCCACATTCTGTGTATCAGCTTGTGGATTTAGCTGAATAAATGGAGGTGGCTGCAGCTGAGCCAGTCACTGCAGGCTGCCTTTAAAGTCAGTGGAGGTCCAGTGAGCAGGGGCAGAGGTGGGGGGAAATCACTGTACTGACAGAGACATCTGAAACAGGTCAGATCACCTACTCTCCTAAACTACCTTTTTATCTCCATTGACATCAAAGAGYCCCATTGAGGCAGATGTTCATGATAAATCTGAAGGGGTAAAGCTATTTTGATTCCTCTGCAGTCATACTTAGGTTTGAAAAATTTCTTTTTACCCACATACCCTCTTTTTCTGGAGTGATTTCAAGCCATTAACTAAAATAAACAAAGGGAATATGGTGCTGCAGTTCTTGATAGAGRCTCCCATAGGAAAGCCATCTCCCTGAGGCATCTTAACCTGTGATCTTTAGAAGCAAAGGCCTGAAGATGCAGAAGCCATTGGGAAAAAATTYACTTTCAGGCCAGATAATCCCTTTTTCTGAATTTGGGGATTCCAGACAACTCTGTCCTTGAGGCTGAGGAAAGAAGCTTGTCCATAACACAACAACAGCATCAGTCATATGTGTTAGCAAACATGAACACTTTACACCAGCTCTTCAAACTTTGGCAKAACCCACATGATTTCTACCCTCTACACCACCTTGTACATTCAGGTTCCTTTCTGCCTTGTAGAGCTTTGAGCTTTGTTTCCCTCATCATTCCCCACTCCAGGTCCTGTAGGGCAGATGCCATTCCCACACCTCAGGACTCACATCATGGACACAAATCCCCACCCTGGGGTCAGGGTGGGTTGATGCAGGTGTGTTTATGCAGTCTGCACCAATGCTGCTGCATTCAGAGCTTTAACTCCCACCCATTGTTGTTGGCTTACTCTGTTTCCACCTGCCCCCACTGAGGTTTCACTGCAGGGCTCTTGTAACTCAAGACTTCATTACATCATAATGTGAGTTGAGTTAAGGTGTCCAGGGGACTTGTGTCCTTCTTGTGTCCTTCTGTGTGACTTCCACAGCAAGGACAGGCACTCTTCCTTGGTGTGCTGGATGGAGGCAGTTGCACAGGTCCTGGCAGATGGTTTTCACCACCACATAACAAAGCTCTTCCACAGCACAAAGAGAATAYTTGTCTCCCAGTCAAAAGCATGGGAGGAGTGATCACAGCATCTGTGCTGTCTAACAYGGGCTGTGGGAGGCCACAAGCAGCATGACTGCACTGTAGTCACTGCTGTTGCCCTTTATGGTCCTGTTTTTCCTTTTTATTTTGTTCATTTTATACCTCAGTGCACATGATGGTTTTGGCTTTGCCTCCAGGTTGCACAAGAGCCAGCTATTGTTTTTGCAGAGATTTGTGCACCTTTCCCATTAGCCAGCTTTGTGCTTCTACTTGCCAAATCCCTCCTCATCAATGAGCCAAGCAGGCCACTTCAACATCAACCAYGGCAGCTAAAAAATCAGCACATCCTGTTCAGCCATGTTCACAGGGTGGATTTGTTCCTTTGTCCATGCCTCTGGATGACATTCCCTGGTAGACACTCACCAGCCTTTGCTTTGCAGGTGGTCCTGAGAGTCTGGACACAAACTCAGAGCAGATGTTCCCCAGTGCAAGTGCTGGGTTTGACCCAGCAGTCTGATTGTCTTTGCTCTGCACCTAATTCTGGGTTCACCAAGCCTTTGTAGCAGCTGCTTTTGAGCTTGAAAGTAGTCTCCAAATCTCTTTCACTCTGGGAACTGTGATGSCTACCAGTGATCCAGGTTTCTCCAAAGTGAGGTGTGACTTTCTCACCCCATACTTAACGTACAAACCAGACCYCTCCTCCAAAACATYTTCTCCCTTACAATTTTCTCATTTATACATCCAAAAATGAGCAAGAGTCCCAAATGTATTTGATTATTACCAAACATGGATGTTAACATAACAATTTTCTCGTGAGACTTTGGAGATTATTTGACAAAGTTCCAGTTAGCAAGCACTAACACATAATCAGAGTAAAAAAGCAATTAAACTCATCTGTTCTATGTAAATTTATTTCCCATTTTATAGCAGCAATGCATTAGGGCCATGGTGCCCCACATGAGAGAGAAATGAGCAATAGGAATTGGGATCACAAGTCTGCAAAGGTTCCCTCTAACATGATGAAAGAGTGCACAGCAAGATGCACTTAAGAAASTGAAATGGAAATATTTCTGATATCCTTTACATCAAACAGATGCCTTTGAGCTTGTGGTTTGCCAGGCAGAGCATGACAACTGGTTAACAGGGATAACAGAGCTGGAACTCAAGCTGTGTGGAAACTTCTATTTTTTAGTGCCTGTAGCCTGAAACTCTTTATCTRAACATCTGCTTCATTAAGAGATATTGTGATGCTATTCACAACAGCAACAAAGAGCTGCAGAAAGCACTGTTCTCTCTTTTTCCTACCCAAGTCTCATACCCCCCTTCAAAACTTTGTCACTACAGATGTGTGCCACAGCACTTGCTGCTGGCTTTCACTGTGCTTCCCCACAAAAATGGTAATGTGCTTCAAGGGAACATCAGGGAAAGCAGACCAGTGATTTCTGACTGTCTCTGAAGTAGCAGTCTATGCAACTTTATTGTTGTTTCTGGTTTTAAGAGAGATCTTAAACTGGGAACATAGGAATACCTCAAAGTAGTCTGCAATTGCCCAGATATTKTCAGAGCCCTGCTTGGAATCAAGTTGAAAAGGCTGAATTACMRRAATAGTTTTGGAGTTCTGTGCTCTGCTGATGACCAGCTACATGAGGGAGAAGAATTTTTAAGTTGTCCCTCAAGCAGGATCAAAAGCATTACTTTTCCAATACTTCTTCCTTCCTCAGCCTCTTTGGAAATTTATAGGAAATAAATAAAGATTACTAGAAAAACCTGTATTGAATATCCTCTCTTAACAGGAGATCAGCTTTATGCTGCTCAGTTGTTATTCATCACTTCATACATTCACTTCATCCTTTTAGTTAATGTTGCTTTACCACTGATTTTGCCTTTCCTACTTGGTGACCTCCTGTTCCATCCTCATTTAGAGAGGGCTGGCCAAAGAACACAGTATTTTTAGGGCAGCACCAAGGATCCCCTGCCTCTACTCACTGACAGACCTAGATAGACTACTAATCATATTTTAATTTAGTGTCTAAAACAGCCAGAGTGAATTACAGCCAAGGCTATCCTCCAAAGAAATAGCAGCAACTGCTTGGGAAAGTACTAAAATTATCCAAAAGTTGGGTGAACAGGGATGTGGGACTCTGCAGACCCAAGCAAACATTAACAACTCCGCAAAATTCCTTTTCCTGCCATGGAATTTAGCACGTGGAGAGACTGGATTTATGACTTCCAGGTAGCAGAGCAGTGCAAGCATTCACCCAGAAAGAAATGTAGACTTCAATTAATTTGTTTCCAGATACTTGCTTATCTCTAAGCAGGCATGGTTTGCAGGAGGAGGATGAGTGGGTGTTGCACCTTGCAGGGTGTTCTTTAAAAATTAAAGCAAACCATATCTTTATCCAGCAAGGTCTGGCAGTTGTCCCTTTAGTAACACTTGGAAAAAACACAGTCAAACACTAAATACTGCTGGGACTTACCCTCACCCACTGTCTCCCAGGCCAAAAATTAAATAAGTGGACATATCTCTGAAATTTCAACAGAGTGAGCAGCAGGGGCAGTGAGGAGCTGTTAGCTGACATTAATAAAAATTGGAGTTGTTGCTGCAAGGTCATGGAGAGTTTGGGTCAGGGTTCAGTGATGCCTTGATGAAAAACAGATATGAAGAAGCATCACTTTCAGGTAGGTCTGCCTTTGAGGAGAAACTTTTCTGGTTGTCCCCACAGTGGATGACACACACCCAATACACACAACTCAGTGCTATAGGTTTGTCCAGCTTTAAAAGTCTGCCTGAGTGGACATAAGTAAATATTGATGTCCCCAGGCCATAGTTTTTCCAAAAGTAACTACATGAAATTAATAAACTTTATAAAGTAGAGGTTTCCTTTTCCTTTTCCTTTTCCTTTTCCTTTTCCTTTTCCTTTTCCTTTTCCTTTTCCTTTCTCATTTCCTTTTCTTTCTCCCTATTGCTTTCTTTTTCTTTTTTTACCAAGGCCCTTGAGTCCAAGTGATCTCCTGGGCATTGACACATAGAAATCCAGGCATATACTTTGGTTACTGGTTATGTGTTTAGGAGTTTAAGGTAAAAAAAAAGTTCACCATAATCTCCTTAATTAATTACAGCAATAAGCACTTAAAGATGTGAAAGGCATCTGCTGAAAAAGAGCAGTGAGTACTTTTCTGCTTAAAGGAATTCTCTGGGTTTGCCTGAGATTTGTGGAAGCTGCACTTTCATTTCCTACTGACAAACAAGCAAGCAAAAACAAACAGAGAAGCAGAAAAATCTGAGCACTCCATTCATTACCCTCAACACAACGCTGCCCAGAGGAACTCTTGTTGGAAAAACTTTGTTCCTACACTTTTTCCTCAACCACTGATCTTGGATCTGGGTCGACAGCGACCTGAACATGAGCCAGGAGTGCCCAGGTGGCCAAGAAAGCCAAGGGCATCCTGGCTTGTATCAGCAATGGTGTGGCCAGCAGAGGAAGGGCAGGGATTGTCCCCCTGTACTGCTGAGGCCACACCTTGAATGCTGTGTCCAGTTCTGGGCCCCTCAGTACAAGCAGGACATTGAGGGGGTGCAGCATGTCCTGAGAAGGGCAACAGAGCTGGTGCAGGGTCTGGAGCACCAGTCCTGTGAAAAGCAGCTGAGAGAGCAGGAAGAATTTATCTTGGGAGAAAAGGAGGCTCAGGGTGGACCTTATCACTCTCTACAACACAAATGGTAATGGTTTCAAGGGAACATCATGGAAAGCAGAGCAGTCAGTGATTTCTGGCTGTTTCTGAGGCTGTAGCAGGTGGGGATCAGTCCCTCCTCTCAGGCAACCAGCAACAGAACAAGAGGAAATGGTCTCAAGCTGCACCAGAGGAGGTTCAGTCTGGACATCAGGAAGAATTTCTGCACAGGAAGAGTTTTTAAAGTTGGAATGGACTGCCCAGAGAGGTGATGGATTCACCCTCCCTGGTGTTCAAGAAACTGTTGGATGTGGTACTCAGTGTTGAGGTGTAGTTGACAAGGTGCACGTTAGCCCAAGATTGGACTCAAGGATCTTGGATGTCTTTTCCAACCCAAATGATTCTGTGAGTACTTTAAATGTTAGAGAATTAGTTGGTATTTGAACAAGTGGCCTGGGTTGGTGTAAGGTCTCTAATCACTGCATGGTGCACACCTTGTAGAAAAAGAAACTTCTTCTCAGTTCAAACACAGCCATGGCAGTTCTGCAGAGTTCCTGCACCCCAGCCCCATGGATCATGGGACACTCAGTCCAATGACAGACCTGGCAAATGGATCTGGCTCCAGTCCCTTCAAGAACACAGCAATGCTTACCTTTGAATTTTTTTGCTACTGGAAAACTGTAACAATGATGTAAACTTCAAGATAACAACCTTAGCTTGCATTATGTTGCTTGCTAATGGAACATTTTCCGCTCAGAAATAAATAAAATTGGTCATGACCAAAAAGTAATTGGTTACCTGGTCCTTGCAGGATGTTAAACACACTCTTGATTAAAAAAATAAATGAATATTTCAAAGGAACTCACACAAAATAGAGCAATTACAGGATCTCAGCTGCCCTCCAAACCAGCTCATGGGCTGAAGGATGCCAATACTCAGTTTCAGTCGGGATAGAAAGAAAAGAACAGCTTTAATCTAGGACATTCTGAGGCAAAGCCCCTGATACTCAGAGAGGACATGGTGTGCATCCTCCATCAAATAAAAACAAGCCACTGCCACACTCTGCTCCCTGGGATTCAAAGGTGCAGGTCTCCAGAAACTCTCCTTAGAGGAGCTACATACCCAAAGGCACCACCCAGAAATGCATACCTGAAATTTTTGAGCACTGTAATTGGAGGAAGCCAATATGCAGAGAGCCTGGGAAATTAGGACAGGAAAGTTTTACAACCCTCCCTTCTGTCCCCGGGAGATGGAAGGGTGGAAGACACAAGTGTGAGCATTGCTGTGGACTCCCACCTGGGCCATGCAGGAACAGGTGGGCTGGGGAAGCAGCCACAGGAAGCAGATGCACCAGTGGATCTTTGGGATTGTTCACCAAAACAGCTGTGCTGTGACACTGCTGGTCCAGCTGGGCTTTCTCAACAGATCCACATCAACATGGGCCTGATGAGATGCTGGAATTGTTTCCTGGGCATTTTTAAGGCTCACATCTACCAAATTATTTTGAACTGGACAAAGCAAAGTACTGGATATGCTTTAGCTTTCAGTCCTCTAATCTCTGTGATTGTATAAGACATATGAGAAAGAATTTTTAAAACCAATAATATTCATAGGCTGAACATCTTTCATCCAGGAGAGAAAGACAAAAAAAAAATAGAAAGTGTGTTAAAAACCAATAGYTGTGTTCATAGATCAATTCATTAAGAGGAATTTTTTTCTTTTCTCAGGCATTTGGGTAAAAGTAGATCATGAGAAAAGGCTTTAAGAAATGCCTCAAGCAGTGGAGAAATACAAAAAGCACTTTGCTGCTTCACTGACATGTTTAACATAAAAGAAATTTAAACAYGATCATTTTTCAGCTCAACAGTTTTTTGACTTTGTAATGAATGAAAATGTGAGGAAAGAAGAAGAAGAAGGAGAAGAAAAAATACTACATGAAAAGGTGCTCCAGTCAGAAGCTTTGTACACTGATGCCCAAGGACATTCAAAAGGTGTATTTTTTGAAGACTATGGCTGGATTTACCATTAATATCAAGTTTGGTTTGTTTGGGKTTTTTTAAAAAATTGAACTAACTTTCAACAGATAAGGATGAACTCAATTTATGCCAAAAATCATCTCTCCCTTGTGKTGGTGCACTCCATATTAGGCCCAAGGCTGAGTCTGCTTCACTGAAATTACCTGTTATGTCTATTCATGAAACTTGAATATTGAACCAGGCACTGGCTATTGCATTTTGCCATAATAAATAATCTAAAAATTATTAATCACTCTATTTAGTTTAAATCTCACAAAACTATTAATTTCTTGCTCACCTCTCATCGTGCCATTTTTTGGAGGAGTTGATTCCCCCAGTCCCAATGGAGTCAGTGGTGAAGACAGATTGGAACTCTCAGGCTCTACCCCCCCTCCTTTCATCCCAGTCCTCTCTTCTTCTGTCAGAGCATCCTGGGGAGGGCCCAGCCCACCCCAGCCCAGGGTGGAGAGTGGCACAGAAAGTGTTCCCTGGGCCATGAAAAGGCATTAGTAACCMCCCACTGCCTGCAGACTTCTCTTGCCATCAAATGGCTTGGAAAAGTCTAAAACTAGGCACTGTAACAAATGCCAGCTTAGTCATGTTTCATTTCTCCTGCTTAACAGTCCTGATCATTATTTTTCTTACAGTGAGGTAATTAAGTGTATCTGTCATGTATTAGACTTTTAAGGTTACAGGCATTTGGTAAAACATTAAATGAAAACTGCAGTGATTCAGGGTTGTTAAATTTCTAATATAATATTAATCCTCACTCAGACTTTTATGCATTATGCACACACAGTCACATGTTCTCTCACTCCTCCTGCTTGACTTTTCAAAACCTTTCCTTTATGTGAGGCATTATTTTAACAGGGCAACAACAAAACACTTCTGTCTCTTTGCAAAACACGTGGGCAGCTGCTCCTCATCTTCAGCTGGCCGTGGAGGGATTTCAGAGTATTCCAGAAAAAAAGTGGACTTTTCAGTCAAGGCAGTATTTCTTTGTATTACAGGTATCAAACAAGAGGAAAATCACCTGTGCTCTTTTCCACCAGGCTGCTCCTGGAGAGAACATAATTCCCAAATACAGAGAGGAACTGTATTTGTGTGTCTTAGGGCAACAAAACTGTTCATGAGCACCAGGACTCCTGTAACRCTTCTGGTGCCAGAGACACTCATCTGGCTGGTGGGGATCAGTAGTACACATTTAGGCTGCCCTAACTCTGCTGTCACAAAGGTCAAAACCTGGCTTACTTGGCAGGAGAATTAGGCTAGCAGCAGCTGCTTTGCTAAAACTCACCATGAGAGCTGCCAGGTAAGCATTTTCCACATTTCTATCAGTGCTGGGAGAGCAGAATTTTATTCCTTATCCCTCCATAATTTGCTATTTCCTTCTCTGGAGATGCCTCATTGGTTCCTAAGCCACCAGCAGTGTCACTAAGATTATTTTCATAGCTTTATTCACAAAACACTTTCTAAAACTTGGTGGTTAATACTCTGTCACCCATGGAGCCTGGCAGGTGAGAGGGCTGTTCCTACAGAGTCAGAGAAAGGTAAATAAGAAAAACAAGCTCATTTTCAGCAGGTTTAAATTTGTGCACATGCATCCTCCCACCAGGGAGCTGCAGATAAAAAGACAGAATACGCACATTTAAAGTATATAAAGCTTCTAGGAGATAGAAGCAAAAAGCCTTTTTCCCACTAAAGATGCATTCAGATGGCTAAATGTAGCTCCCTGCACTTAAATATTCTAACCCACACTGATCCCACAAGGATCCCATCAGATGCAGTGGATATTCAGCAAGAGAGTGAGCAGAGCTTAGGGGGAGCAGCTCCTCTGGAAACAAGCATCTGTAACACTGCTAATGGTGCCCACTCCTCTTACAGATTCCAAAGGAAGCCCAGGATGATGCTAGAGATGTCTAAAGCTATATAAGAATAAATCCAGCTGATTTATTAAACCCAAGCAGCTGAGCATGGCAGGGCTCAAGAGCCAGCTCTTCCACCCCTTGCACCATCCTGAATTAAAGTCAGCAGTCTCAGGCTGAGGAGGGCAACTGAGAGCTCCTCTCYTGTCCAGAGAGTTCATTGCTCATCCTCACTGCCTTCATCTGCACGGTGCAAGCTGGCCCAGCATAAATAAACAGGCTTGTCTCATGGGAGAACAAAGGGAAAGGCAAACACTGACAAAGCTGAACTACCATCCTGTCACCAGGCCCTTTGTAACAGCATCAATATTTTAAACAGACACCTTGGCCCCGTTCGAAAAGAGGGCTGCCTTCTTTGTTTTCTTGAAATAAACACAGTATTTTTCTTTTTAATTTTCCAAAAATATCCTGCGGGTTCAGATGTGTCGACTGCCTCGGTGCAAACTGGAAGAAAGAAGTGAACAGGACTATAAAAAGAAGTTTGATATCCAACAGAAAAGGTTCTGAACAGCTCCAGAGGTTGCTGACAGGCTCAGTTCAAAAGATGGCTGGAGTAAAAAGAGGAGCAAGGAGAATTTTACGAAGTGTGCTGTTGCCACTGAAAATTTCCTTAAACCCACATTGCCATGGAGATTTTTGGACACAGAAGGGATCAGCCAAGACTTTTCTTCTCTCACCTTGACTATCACTGCTAAATCCATGGTTTGTGTWGATGTTAGCTTCTAATAGTTACTGGTGATGAGAGTTTCAGCTGCCTGATGKAACAGATCATACAAAGTGTAAATATTTGCAGCTCTGTCCTCCAGCAGCAGGACCAGGAATGGCTGAGCTGGCACACAGGGATGGGTTCTGCTGACTGCTCATTCTCCCTCAGCTCTTTCTCCCTGTCTAGGCAAAGGACCACAAATGCATCATGATTGACTGGATGCCTGTTTGTTAGGGACATGCCAGAATCACTTTTCAGACATTTTGATGAGCCCTGGAGGCACAAACAACTTTTGAAAGGCTGCAGTGTCATTTCCTCTCTTCCTCAGCAAACTCCTCTGGGTTCTGATCTGGACCAGCTGRAGGTCAATGCCCAAATCTTCAACCAGTGTTCTCCACTGCTTGGAGGAAAGCAGACTGAAGACAGGAATCAGTTTTTGCAAAAGAACCAGCTATGCAGGCAGCAAAATCCTCTCTATCTCCATCTTCTTGTGCASAGTCTTCATCAGTGCATTCTGGGTGCTTGCCTGGAGAAAGATGTGGGAGCAATTGCAACGCATTTAATCAACTCAGAACAAAAGCTTTTGTTCTAGCTAATGTGCAAATTAAGGATCTTTCTCCCCCAAGCACATTAAAGTATTTTAAAAAGTGGAGGGCTCTGATTTAATAAYTGAATAAGCAGAATTGCAGGCATTTCTAGTAGCCTTGGTCCTTACAGCAATCTGCACCCCCTTTGGAAGCACCAATATCCACACTCTGCTGTGTCCATCCCCTAAAACTGCAGCTCCCACACTCACTATCCCCTTCCAGCAGATTATTAGGAAATAAACCCTAACCAATATTCMCAGTGGGAGCAAAGCAGGGGACTAAACCTGGTCTGGTGCTGCCAAGGAGAGGTGAGCCCAGCCCTGGCCCAGGCAGGGAGAGCTTAGGAGAGCTGCCCTTAGGGAAACAAAGCAATCACTGAGATAGAAAAATGAGATACAGCCTCCTTCTGCCCATCCACGTGCAGCCTCCACAGCCTACCCTCCAGTTATTTTATACCTGTTATAACAATGCTGCTTTGTAGGAAAATGGGGTTTCTGGCACATCTTAGGAGCTGGAAGAATGCACAGTCATGAGCCACAGCAAGGTATGGGGCAGGTAGATCTGCAGCAGCCTGACTGCAGATAAAAGAACACGATGACTTTTTAGGAGCAGACAAGTCTGTCTGTGACCCACATAGCAGGGAGACAGAAGACATAAACAGTATTGCAGAGACTGGTAGAAAATACCAAAAAAGAAAAAAAAAAAGAAAAAAAAAAGGGGAGAGAGAGAAAAAATATTCTGTCTCTGGTGCTCTTGTTTCTGACTTCATCCATTTGGAGTTTTGATGATTCACCTGTAGAAGTGGTAGCAAGATCAGAAGTTCTGCTAAGTGTAAACCTCCCTTCTTTTGGCTTCTTCTGCCATCCCTAACATCCAGAGTTAGGGCCTTGTCAAAGGAAACTCTGGTTATCTCAGGCCACAGAGTGAACCTGTCCCTGTACCTCCCCAGTCCTGGGTCAGTGGGACCCYGTGGTGCACCACAGCTGAKCCCAGAAAGCAGCTGCAGTATTTACAACTATATTTGGATGCAAAATACAGCAGGATTTATCCAGACTCAGGACACAGGAATAAAAAGCTGCTCTCTGTCTTTGGCTATGGCTGTTTATCAAACCAGATATAATGACCATGAAGGTTGGAATTAGCTCTGCTCAGACAGTTCTGTGGTTCAGCTGTGTTACAGCAGCACTAGGGGTTGCAATCACTGTGTGCTATTCAGGTACAAATCTACTTTTCTACCTCTGCTAACAGCCCCTTGTACAACACACCTGCCCCTCTCTTCTCCATGGTGTGACAAGATTGCCTCTAAATGGCTTTTGTCCCCTTCAGGCAGGTCTTGGTTTGCATTATTGGTGACAGAACTGCTGGGGAGGCTTGGATCAGTCTGGACCCTGGAAGCAGCACTCCCTGTTTCTGTGGGTGGAGGAGAGTGCCAGCACCAGAAAGGAAACATGAATGGCAGCTCAAAATAAGCTGCAGTAGGTATGAACTGCAACATCACTGAATTTAATAATTTTGGCACAGCCCAAAGTTCTTCCTCCAGCCCTAGCCTTGCCAGCAAACCTCCCAATGACAGAAAATGCATTTGTTATGATTTCTATAACAAGCTTAATTTTCTGAACAATCAGGTGTAACTGATGGAGATTGCTTTTCTCATTTGCTCAGTCTTGAAGCTTTCCTTGGAAGACCTCCAGGAAAAGTCTTTAATGCTAATTTTTCTTCCACTTCAGTTGCTCTTTATGAACTGGGACAATGAGTGGGCCATCCCTTTTTAAGTCTCCCTGAAGAGTACAGTCATATTTGACACCAAAGAGAACAGTGCATAATAAAAGAGAGCCATTAGCAAAGACTCCATTCCTGTCAAAAATGTGAAGATGCAGAGTGATAAATWACACTGCAAGGGTCTTCAGCACTTTTAAGGAAAATACATAATCTTCTCTGGAACCAAAACAAGAAACAGAGGCATTAAAGAAAACAACTTTCTGTTAAAAGTAGAAGAAATACAAGACAGACCTTCAAACTTTGTGGATTTAATTACAAAATTATACAAAGATTATGAGAGRGAGGCAAATATATTCAGGAAAAGGCACATGAACAAAACATTTTCCAGGAAACTGTTCTATAATCGTATATGAGACACCAAAATTCATTGGGAATTACTATAATAACAAAGACAGAAACATAGTGACATATGGGGACATGGAAAAAATTAGCAGCAAGATTATATTCTTCTCTGACTAAGCACTGTTATGAGAAAAGAAAATTTAGAAATAGTTTTGGTTTGATTCCATCACAAATGCTGTTTCATGGGAATGTTATGAATTCCCATGCCACAGGAACATGATTTTCACTGCTTTTTTTGTTTATAAATTTAAAGAGAGATGGGAAATACCCCACTACGACATATTTAGCAAATCTAAAAAAGTGGCAAATGTACCTTCAGGAACCTTAATTTCTTTTTGCATGTGGCATTTGCCTGGATGTAAACTGTTAAAAAAAAAAAAGGCAGTAAAAAAATCAGATTGCAAAGGCAGTTACTTGGAAATATTGAGATGTCTCAACAGAAGCTGGCTGAGGTAATTCCTCATCTCTGCTTTCTGAAAGACCAGAAGAACTTAATGCAAAACTGAACACAGAAAGTTTGGATCAAAAGTGTTGTAAAGAATAAATGAARGAATGGAGCTTTAAGGCAGCTGAAACAAAAGGGCAAATACTTCTTTGGTCAGATGTCTCCATCAGTGCTGGGCATGGCAGCAGGTTCCAAAAGCAGGAAAAGCAGGTCCTGGACCTGTCCCAGATCAGAAATGACCATGCCCCATGGTTTGGGTGTTTTCMCTGCTAAACCAGTCCCACCTTGGCACTGCTCTGCCTGGGGTGTGGCAGGATGCTGTCCCAGGGTTGGGCATGATTTATTTCTAGTCTCTCACTGCCTGGTGGGTATCYTCAAAGTAATCATTCCACAGGGCTTTGGGCAATAGTCCATTTAATCCCCAAGAGACTGGAAGCTCCCTGRGGTATCATCTGCTATTCAGAATTACTAAACAATGCTGAGGCTATTGAGAATTACCAAACAATGCTGAGACTCTGAACACTTCTCTTAGAGAAATGTATTATCTATGTGTACTATAGCAATATTAAGAAATCATTACCTGGGTTCAGGATACTGCTGTGGTAGGCCTGAGAAAAACACATTCCCCCACCCTCTTAGTGAACCATAAAAATGTCGTTCCAGGCCATCCATAACTGCCAGTATGAAATTTGCTTTTGTTTGTGGGTTTTTTTTTTTTTTCAACTTATAATTATTTACATATAACTCTACTAATTTTAAGCCAATTGCCTTGGGATTATTACTGTTTATCTTCTGAGCCCTAAGTTGTGAATAAGGACATTTCCAGGATTTTCTCATTAATCATAAAGCTGTAAATGTGTTTATGCTCAATCAGAGGTAGAGTTGTGCGTGATCACAGAGACTTAAACACTGGAGCTTGAAGAAATATTCTAAGTATTTKGAGCTTTGTGATGAAAAATGGCATTGACAGCCAGTGCTTTGTACAGCTAAACCCTTTCACACTGTTGCAGGTAGGATAACCACTTGCCCCCAGCTGCTAAAATCTGTGTGCAAAAATAAGCTGCAAAGATGGGATCATGGTGTTGTCTATTTGCCAAATACCCTGCAGTAAATTTGCTTTCACCAGGTTTTATGTAGAGGCTTCTTACTGAAATGCAAAAAAAAAAATGTGATTTATACATCAGAGAAAGAACCTGGTCAGTTTAAGTCAGATTGTGCCATTTTTACCTTTAATGTGTTTGAAATTGGCCATAGAGTATAAAACATACAGTGCAGACAGAAACTTCAAATACACACCTATGGGCTTGCTTGGCAAAGTCATTATTCAATGTGGATGAACTGATTGTTTAATTCAGCAAAAATTCYAACTTCAATAACTGAGGGTTAGTACTTGGCAACGTCATTAGTGGGATTTTTCCTTGCTTTTCCGTGTAAGGAGGCAGTTCTGCCTTCTCTAGTCGATGCAGGTRGTGCTCAGAGCATGGTGGATGAGAATTAACTATCTCATTGTGGTTGTTGAACTCAATACACATTGATTTGTGGGTCCTCTGACCCAAAACAGAAGACAAACTATATTAAACTTTGAAATTATGTTAAATGAGGATGGGCTTCACCCAATCAGATAATGGAATACACATCCCAGTGTCACTCTTGTGGTAGGAATGTTAAAAGGCATTGGCATCTGGAAACCGTAACTTACCGACATTGATATTCCCTTGGCTAGTTTGATCTCTGGCCAAGCTGSCTCACTGGCATGGAAGTCATCACAGCCATATCAATCCTGCCTGTTTCAGACAGAGTTCAGTTCAGTGGCAATAGCTAAAGACATCTCAGGACCCTGTGGCTGATGCTATTGACTGGTATTTAAGAGAATCAGCTCCAGCTCTGCCACAGAGTTTGTGTATCACAATTTACAAACCCGGACGTTCCTTTTCTGTGCCTCTGCCTGAGGGCTAAAGGCCTTGACCACCCCACCAGGCTTTTGCAGCCCTGAGATCCAGATGGGGATTTACCACAGCCTGTTGTGGCCCCTTCTGGCACACAGGTGTGGGTTTCTGTGAGGCCAGTGAGTATCTGCCTCTTCTCCTGCTCCTTCACCATGGTGTAATGAAGGCATGTATGTGGAGCTGGAAGATGCGCCCTAGTTCTGTTGGCAATGTCAAATTAAGTGTCACAAGCCATCTTCACTGAGCTGGTTGAAAATTTCACTCACTCAGTGAARTTATTGACTGTGAAAAGGAGGGGAAGAACCATGCAGGTGAGGGCAGCAGAAAGGGAAGGGAGGCTCCCTCTCCACGGCAGCCTTTGTTTAAGCCAACTCAGAAATCACAATTTACCTTTGCCATCCACATTTCTCATCAATTCATTCTGTCCCACAAACTGGTTTCCTGTACTCAAGCACATGGGGTTTCTTCCCAGATTGTCATATTCACTGTTGTACTTTATAACCACAATGGAAATGCTCATAGACAGGGCTCTTGTTGTAAGTTCCACTGGGGGCACCAAGGRCAGGATGTGGCCCTTTGCTGTGGCATTGCCTGTGAGGGGATCAGCAAGTGCCTGGCCCTGYTCTGTTGTTCTGATTTTTGCAGGTCAAAYAGTGTTTCTTCACATCTTTGTTTGGATGCTAAATGTTTTATTTTCATGTGACACATTCAGGTGAAAATTAACAACTAATAATGCATTAAAATAATCATTTTAACTTCAATAAAAATAGATGTGATATTAGATACAGTATTTACTGGCAAGACATGACTGACCTAGTCTGCCTGGTAAAGGATCTTATCTTTTGAAGTCAGGTATGCTGAGCATTTCTGATGGAAACAGAGCACTGATAATTATGTAAGAGTTTGTTATGGATATTTTATTACAGCACCAAAATRAAAGCCCTGCTGCACTCTCCCACTYTCCCACAAGCCAATGCAGACTCATCCATGAAGTAGCAGGCAGAACTGATTTTCCCTTGTGTGAAACAGTCAGATGCTCCTCTGATGGCATTTGTACCCACCCTTCAAGCCTATGAAAATCTATACTTTGTAGGGCTGTGTAGAGAATGCCAAAGTAGGAATTMATTTGCTGAGAGGTGTTCTGAATGCTCTGCAGTCTCTTGAACACRTTTCCTTCAGCTCCAGGAGAATGACACAAACCTGCCTGAACTACTCTGTGCTCAAAGCAGCAGTGTCACCCACTCTCTTCTCCAGCCACTGTACCCAGGGAATCTACTGAGGGTTATCAATGCACACAGATCCCTGTGGGGATAAGCTGGTGGGGAGGGCCAGGTGTCCAATAGCTGGGGTTATAACTGGCTTGTGGAGCACATCTTTACCTGTTCAAGCAGTCCTGCTTTCCTATTATCCATCTCATAAAGATTTCTAGAACACTTCTGACATCCTGAGCCTCACCTATGGTACATTTTTTTCCACTCAGCTTCTTTAATTCTCTCATTTACCTCTATTTTGATTCACAGTTCCCACACTGATATGTACAATCAGTACTCATTACCTGGACATAAGAATGTCCATGGAGAGAAAATCAGATCTCTGAAAGATTTGTCAGGATTTAGGAACAATCTTTTTCTTCCTTTTTTTTCTATGTATTTTTTAAAATTTTCCTTATTCTGCTTTCCTTGTTTTGTTTTTCAGTTTTTCTCTCCATAACATCTGGAACAGTAGGAGCAATTTTATATTGATGTAAAGTTTGGTGCATGTTCAGTAAAAGTTTAGTGATATTCTTTGAAAAGTTTTAACCTCAAGRGGATCTGTAAGAAGTTGTGCTGAAGGGAACAATTATCAGAGACCAGCTCATGAGCTGGCAGTGGAGAAAAATAAAAAGAGCATGAAGAAGCAAAATATCTCCACTTCTGTACTGAGGCATTTAGCTTGCAACAATATGGCTTCTGACAACAGCAGAAGACAGGAATTAAAATGAAAGTGAAGCATTCTCCCTCTTCCAGGATGCTCTCACCAATTTTACAAGGTAGGACATCAAACAAGAATAAAACCACCACAGCATGGAGGAAGCACTCCCTGAAACATTCAAGGGCATGTAAATGTTAATAATGCCTGACAGCAACCTTCTGACTTAGCTGGCAGTGCCAAAGTATAATTTTTTGGTCAAAAGGAGCAAGAATTTGAGGGAAATGGATTTTTTTTTTCAAGCAACATTGAATAAAGCATCTTCACTGGAGATGCCTCTCAAAAGTTTTCTTAATGCAACTTCCCTTTCAGTCTTCCACAGGAAATTTCATATGTCTCTTGCCAAAAACATCTAATAGAAAAGATTAAAGAATCTGTCTTAAAGAATTCAAGGAGGATTTTGTAGTCTGAGTTTCCAAATTCCACATTTCTCCAAAGTCCAAGAACTCCCAATAATATTCTCAAAAAAGCAGAACAGAATTGGGCATGGAAGAAGCATGCAATGTCCTTCCTTCTGCACCAGGATGTGATCCCATCATGGTGACAAGCCTCTAGATTATCTGAGCATCCTTGAATTATGTGTTAGAAACTGTTTGACACCTTGACAAATCCATATGCAAAGAAATATTTGGCCTGAATTTTAGCAGTGTGAGACAAGAACAGAATATGTGGATAAAAAATAGCCATTCCCAGTGTTTCCTCTTCCAGAAAAGCTTAAATTTGCCCTGCTTATTTCCAGTTGTGGTTAAAGTGACCCCAGAAGATGTCAAGAACTGTTCCCTGTGTGATTATTTCCCAAAGTCACCTCTACAATGTTAGGAGGCTCCTCCTGTCTGTCCTCTCCCTTTGAGCAGTTCCACTTCCTTACTCATGCCTGTAACTTGAATTAACTTTAGAAAGTCGTGTCCTTCTCAGGGCCACAATGGAAGGAGACACTCTGGTGTGGAGAGGAGGCAGACAATCCATGTGGATCATTYACCATCCACAAAGCATTCAAATTGCTACAGTGCTGTCTGCTTTTATCTGGGTCATGCAGGTCAGRGATTTTGAAGATATTTATAGGAAGATAAGAGAGGCAGTTATCAGAATTTTCTAAATCACCTGACATGCATTGAAATGAAAGACAAACAGCCATCAAGGTACTTTACAGAATCTATTCWATACTAACATGTAAAAATGTTTTTTTAATATCTAGCCTGCATGCTGTCATAGAAAAGGGACAGAATATATTTCATTATTGTAAATGAGGAAGGCATGGTTTCATGGAAAATTATTTTCACCTGCTTCTAAAAAGAGACAGAACTTCTTGTTTCTGGATGGCTCTGTGGGTCAGGAGAACACAAATGAACTACTGGACAGCACTCAACTCTGGATTCAGGTCCAATTTTACAAAAGACAACATTTGGAAGGGGAAAAAAAAAGGCAAACCACTTTTTCTATGTGACACACTGATGTTTTTTCTTCAGCTGGTTCAGAGAACATCTGTCCTCACCCTTCCTCCCATCTTCTGCTGACCAAGGGCGCAGTGGGGAACCCAAACCCACACAAGCAATGTGCCCCATCAGAAATGTGCAGTGTGGCTGCTGCCTCCCTGCTTTAGATACCTCCTCTAGCAGARGATTTGTGAGCTAAACCTTTTCTCCTTTGCTGTGTACTTTGTCCTGTGTGCCACAGGAAAGGAATGGAGCAGTGCATGCTGCAGAGACAACTGATCCAGTTTCCTGCTCTTACACAAACAAACCTAAAATAAAAACCTCTTCTGGAACCTCAGTGCAGAAAAATCACAATAGTAGGGGCTAAAAAACCTTGATGCCACTATGAATACCCAGTACATCTTCTTTATGACATSTCTAAAATTCTCTGTTGTTCTTCCCTCCTAGCAGCCARATTTTGTCTTGAAGGCAGGGAAAATTAAATTTTCCTTTTTGCTGAGATAGCAGGAGGAGTCCCAAATCAAAGGGTTAATATGCCATCAATATGATGTCCATGGACAGCAAAAGAAAAATGGGATTTTGCTTTGTTTTTCTAAGTGAGTTCTTGAATCAAAACTACTTTCATTCATTTAAAATACAATTATTTAAAAATCCTCTGTAAGCAAAATGGACCACCTCCTTTTGGAGAATATTTCATGCTACTTAAACTTTTATGGAAAAAAGTATTTGTTTTTCACCAGCCTGATGGGATTTGCCCTTCTCATGCTTGCCCTCACCACCATCACCAGTGTGACTGGCAAAGGCCAGGGTACCCACTAATTGCTAGAAAGTAATGAAAAAGAGTCTCTATCTCCCCTCTTTCCCTGATGGATGTGGACAAGGGCACATCAGTGTTCTGAATCATGACAACCTGGGAGATCCCTCCCTTGTGTGAATTCTGATGTTCCCATTTTTACTCCTCCTCCTGACTKGTATTAACTTCTTGCTCAGAACAAAAATGGAAATTATTTTAAGTAGAAACTTTGCACAATAAAATGTACTTTTGTACCACCTGGAAAAATTTCTAGGTAAACATATTTATTAGACCTTGTGGTYAATGGGCTGGAAAAACATCCTTTGCATTGTGCACAAACTGAAGTGAASATTTAAACAATGAGGGATTTAAGGACTTGCATTAAATGTGCTAAAGTCAGCTTCACCTTGTGAAATTCTTTTTCATTGAGTTTCAGAAATCTTCAGCTTTTCTCTTTTGCAAAGTGAACACTATATRTATTTTAGATTTATGTTTAAAAAATAAAGCAAACAAACTAGAAAAAAAAATCCCCCAAAGATTCAACCAAGCTTGCAGCGCTGCTCCAAATAAATAAGCTCAGATGTAACATTATGCAGATCAGTTCATTTGAAATCAGCTTTCAGGTGCTACAGTGATGATAATGGGATAATGCACAAGGGGATGAAGTCATATAAGCCTATGTAGGGCAGGGAAGGATGTAAGAGAAGCRAAATATCTGTTGGATTCCTGTTCAGGGCTTCACCTCTTTGGCTTTGCCAGATCTCCCTCTGACACAACCAAAAGCTCTGGGTAAGCAAAGAGCAAACAGGCAGYCAAATGCATTATGTATTATTTTTTGGCAGCCTTTAGAGATGACTTAGTTTCTCTTGCCARACATTTTCTGATTATTTTTCTGCTGCTTTAGCAGGAGACTGTGTTCTGCTTGTCTACACCTTGTTTCCAGGCTGCACACACACTTTTGCTTTTTAGGCTGATGTTTATCACTCTGTGTTTACCTTTAAAAAGAGAATATGTTTCCAGTAGTTGTAGTTATTAATTCTTTCATCTCCYTCCCTATTTGTTTCATCTGCATTTCACTGCTACACGGTTTATATTCATTACTGTGCTATTATTTGCCTCAAATATGTTTCACAGTGTTGCATGAATTATTTTTGACAGCTGAACAAAGGGAAGATGTTAATCCAAGGAAGCCATCTGCAGAAAGTGCTATTAAACAAGAGCAGGAATGTCTGTGCAATGTACCCTATCCAAAGAGGAACAGTAAAAGCTGGGAATCATCAGCCTGTGGGTGTCACCACACTGACAAAGCCAACAGCATTGGGAAGTCATGGACCAGTACTGGCTTCAACCCAGCTGGAATTAGAGAAATTAAGCACCATGAAGGCACTTGCTCAACCCTGCTCTCTCCTCCCTCCCTGCCTCCGTGGAATGAGGAGGAGAATCAAAAGTACAGCTGGTAAGTTGAGATAAGAACAGTAAAATAATTAAAAACAAAGTAAAATACAAGAACAATGGTAAATAATAATAATAATAATAGTAATGATGAAAATGAAAAGGGAAAAAAACAACCCACAAAAAAAAAAAGAAAAAAGTGATGCAATACAGTTGCTCACCACCCACTGACTGATGTCAGATCCCCTCTCCTGAATCCATATCAGTCCCTGCTTCCAGGAAATTTCCCCAGTTTATATCCTGGACATACATTCTATAGTATGGAATACTGTTCAAGTCACCTGTCCCAGCTATGCTCCCTCCCAGTTCTGGACACAGATTATAAACCATMCACGCCTCATCCTTGATACCAGACCTACCCATGGCTTTTGTTTCATTCTCAAGTCCCTGATGTATCACTCAATAGGTTTCAGTTCTGGAACTGTAATCTTAAAACCCCACTTGGTCACAGGGCATGTAATGCCATTCAAAAACCTCCATSATTCCAGAAAGTTATCCTTTCTACCTCAGTGAACACAAAACTGCTCTCTCTTTTAAGGTTGCTTAACTTTCAGCTGTTAAAAGTGAAGCAGTCACTTACMAAAAGCACTTCCATATATCACAGAAGTAATAAAAAGCTAATGTCTGTTCATTTATTTGTCTTCTGAAGGATGGCCTGAGTGCTCCCTCACTGAGCACTGGGAGGTATGAGTAACTCCCAAACACAGATATAGATAAATACATATAAATAATATATTATTCCTTATTGCTGACAACTGTACATGAATGCAGTAGGGGCATTCAGAGCTCACTGTGCAAGGGAGAAAGGGCCAGGATTTGAGTCCTTTTAGCTGAGGAAAAGTCACCCTATCCAAAAAGCTGGAGGCAGTAGGGCAAGGACATCCTGATCCTACTCACAAATGGAGAAAAGCTCCACCCTGTCAAACACTCACCCTCTGCACCTCTGCAACTGCCCATTCACCCTCTTCTGACACAGAAACCACTGCTCTCCACAAGAAATGAATCCCAGCTCTCCATGCTGGCTCCTATCCAAAGCTCATTCAGATTTTTAGGGGTGGTCCTGTTTTCCCATTCATATTCCTGAGAAATARTGACAGCATTCAGACATCCATGTGAAGATTTCATGGCAGAGACTACAAAACAACCAAGATGTTCCCTCCAGGCTGGTGAGTCATTTCTTCTTYTTGCTTTGGGAAACATCAGAACAGGGGGTGGACATGGATTCACAGCTGTCTGAGAAAGGAGAACGCTGTTAGACAATGCTGAGATCCTCTCTGATTTGAGTAGTTGGCTTTTTAATGTGTCTATTTAATTAATTATTTATCTATTTGAAATGTTGTAGTGCAAGGTTTCAACCTTCTCCCAGCTGTAGTTACAAGAAATCTAGAAAACAAAGCCTGTAGATGTTGCATTTTTCTTTTTATTTTTTTTTACTGATGAAATCCATCTCACCATTTTTGCAGTAGGTGACCATTTTGCCTTTGAGAATGTAAATTAAAGAAATACTTTGATTTTTTTGTTGTTGTTAAATTAATATTTTTATCATTTTATTTTATTTTATTAATTACTTCATGTTCTGCAAGAAGTCCCAAGGGCTTCTGGAGTTCCCTGGCCATGGTGTGCCAATCTAGAGAGCTGCTGAACAACTGCAGGCAGATCAAACAGCCAGTGAGACAAACCCTTTTCTGATTTACTCTCTGTGGAAGCTGGCTGAAACTTTCAAGTTGTGAGGGATGTAAATCAGGACAGGATTTGTCAAAGCCTTTTTCATGCCATTTTTAGAGATCTATGAAGAATAGCTTGCCTGCTCTTGCACAGAGCTGTGCAGCACCCCTGGGGTGGTGGCAGTACTGCTGAGGTATGGGGGTGTTTCTGTYTTTTCTTGGGGAGCTGTTCCTTAGCTCCAAAAGCAATGACTCTTCACATCCTTATTCTTAAAGAGATACTTGGAAGGACTRAAATGCTAATAATAATGGTCTCCTGAGCTGAAATCTGCCACCAAGAGGCWYTCTGTGCTCACATTTCTCACGAATTTCAGTTTTCCCACCCCAGTGCAAGKGCTYATCCCAAATCWCTCTCCTTGTGGTTCACAGCAGGACTGGAAYGTCTGAGTTTAGTCACAATTGCCTGGTGAGTTTTCTTGATTSTTTAGCARTGAGTTAGGAGACCTGAACAGGACAAATCCCTTTTTGACTTGGTGCTAGTAGAGAAGCATTCCCTTTGTCACCATTCTAAGGCTTCACTCTGAAAACTTCTCCATCACATTTTCATCTTGATGAATTCCCCTTTAGCCCTCCAATCTCACTGCAGAGTCTATCCCACCTCAAAAAATTATTAGAAGGGCTATAAACAGTCACCTCCACAACARCTCTGCAGAGATGCAACAACACCAGGCTTAATTCACAGGAAGCAGAGTTGTTTTTTCCTCCACATGAAAGAATCAGCTCTTTGAGAACATGAACCAATCTGGATCTTCTAACCATAATCTCAGCTGTGACCAGGAAACAGATCTCACTGTTCTGTCACCAGAATGCATCATAACATTTGTGGTTGTGTTAGGTAGTTTCATGAAAAGAGGAGGGGAAAAATGAAACCATGAGTCTTTTCATACAMAGGAATCTGTTGTTTGGTTTTGAGACTACAGAAGTATTTCATTGCAGCAGTGCCAAAATGCTTTGCAGAGATAAGGAAATAATATATCAATTTATGTGATGCCTTTGCACTGCTTTAAAAATACATATTGGCATGGGATGGAGCAGTCTAGACAAAATGAGTCTGGACAACAGGGTCAGAAGGAACCTATTTTTTCCTATCAAAATAAAATGAGAAAAAAATCACTTGGATTTTCTCCCATCCTATTTTGTGAAAACTGACACATTCTTACACACATTTAAATAACTGTGGTTTGGTTTTGTTTTTTTTTTTTGTGGAAACCTATTGAATCCAAACTTTTTCATAAACCCTGCTAATGATTCTCTCTTATCTTGTGGATCAAATATAGCAAAGTCATCTTTGACTAACTGTGTCCCACTTGTGGAAAATAAGGACTGGAGCATGAATTAAACCTATCACCTRGTGGAAAAGAATCAGAGAAATGTGAGGAACCCAAAAGCAATMTGTTCTCTTGGATTATTCTGCTGAGAAAACAGATTTCCTGCCTGGACAAGCCACAGCTTCTAYTTTTCCATAGTTAAAGCATTTCAAGAACTGGATAATTACCTCAAGTGGTCAGCTATTGAATTTTTCTGTTTCCCATTGGTATGAGAAGTAAGCACGTACTGTTTGCCAGGCAGAGCAGTAATCAATAGATAATGGAGAAGTAATTTGTCTGATGACATCAACTGSATGCCAGTCCTTCAGCACCTCTATTAATAAATGTCATGTATCCATGCCAGGAGACTTGAGATCACATTGAGCTTTGAAGTCACAGTATTGACTGTGAAATATTTCTAAATAATGTCTCACTCTATATTGCTGGTTTCCACATGAGATTCTAGATTAGATGTGCCTCTCATTTCCATTAGCTGGAGTTCTGAGCAGCTCCACTGGATAACTCCAATATGAAATTAATTTTGCTGAAGGCAAGAATTTGGTTCACTGCATAARTGCCAGATGCAAGTTTAATACTTTGCAAGTCTCTAGCAGGACTCTCAGGGTGAATGAACATCTCTCTGCTGAAACCAAATATCTCACCCTGGAGATCTACACATCTAGGTCAATGTTCTCCAGAATGGATTGATCCAGGGATAGCTTTCACTTCCCTAAAGCAGATAATTCACTTTTTAAATGCAATTTGGGGTTTCAGTTTTCAGCCTGTGTTCTCTTGTGTCCATGCACATCTTCAGAGAGTAAAGATTTCTCCTTGGGCACTGCAAATGGGCACAGCATCATTGCAGCCTTGCTGTGACTAACAGCCTTAAAGGCAGGGGAGACCTTTCCCTRCCTGGGGAACTAAAGAATCCTGTGATCCTTTCCTGCCATCTTCCTCCTCATTCCATCACTCTTCACAGGAGATTTTGGAGGAAACTTTGCCAGTGTGACTCCTGCTTGCAGGAGCAGTTGYAGTAGCTGCAGTAGCTGCAATAGCTGTGAGCCATCTGCTTTCTCTCCTTTCCTGTGGAAGAGACTGAACTTCACTTCATGTCACTGTATCTTCACTCCAGCCCTATGTGCCCATTTTTTCCTGTTTCTCCCTCTCTTTTATTCCACACCCACTGTTCTAACCCTTCCCCTTCACTGAGATTTCTTCTGAAGCCTCTTGTGTCTCATTAAGTGTTTGCATTGTTCCTACACACTGATCACACACATGATTGTGCTGTTTATCAGTGATACTGTCTCAGAATTCAAGGATGGAAACTTGAATTTTCACTAACACTCAGGGATCTGCACTTGCAAATAAATGGGTTCATATACCATTGACTTGGGCATTTTTTGGGACAAGCTTATGATGCTGATATGATAAAGTCTTGTCCAGTGACATCTATTCAATAGTGCAGCCTGTGAGAACTCTCTCAAAATGCATTGGCATGGGTTTAAAAGAAACCCCTTACAGGGAACTAAAACTCTTCTCATGGGTGCAGTGTGGTCAAGTTTAGGKCTGAAAATTCAGAATGTAGAGATATGGTTGCATCAAAGTGTGTGTGGCAGCACCCATTAGCAGTCTGTTACACTCCAAAATCTGATGCAATTGGAAGTGAAGTGAGCAGATGTAACACAACATGCTCCCAGCACACTCCCAGAGTCTCACAGGAGCTCTGCCTCTATTCCTTCTTATTTGAAAAGCAATTAACTAATACAAATTAAGGAAAACAAGAAATAACTGTTAAATCTGGCTGTAAAAAGAACTTTGTAACACAACTGCCTCAGTGTCAAGTTTGTACAAGAATTTGCTTGGATAGTACTGAGTCCAACAGGTTCTGTACACACACAGTAAATAATATTCTTTATAGAATATGTGAAAATATAATAATTTTTTTCTGAGAGACCACCCATTTTTTCCAAAATAAACTTGCATCACTGTTTATAGGGGAAATGTGTATTAGCATCAGAAATTGTGTCTCATAGGTAAAGTAACCTGAGTGTCAGCTGCCCAAACACCTACACCAACATGTCCATTCTTTCAGTTTAGTGAAGTTCTGCAGTCAGTGAAGGACAGACAYTGGGTATTTTTGAAAATCAGGCTGCTTTTACTTCAAAGACATCTCTGGCACCCTCAGTCCTCTGGTTAAAATCCCATTAGCAAAGTCCCATGAGAAATGGAAAAAGACTGGTAGTGTCAGCACTTCCTAAGTCCCTGGCACAGCCTGCAAGTGACACTGCTGTCATGCCCTTCTGCTTGTCTCCTTAAACAGGGAGGTATTTTTATTTTTTCCTTTTAACTACCAAATTGAATTGAAGAAAGGAACTTCAGTGGAAATGAAGTGTGCAGCTTTATGCAAGTGAAACTTCCACTAGATTCGTATCTAATTCCCAGAAAAATATTGTTGTTCGTTTGRGGGTTTTTTGTTGGGTTGTGGATTTTTTTGTTTCTGCTGAAAAAAATGTGAAGGATTTTAGAATTATTGGAGTTTTGTTCTCAAGTTTCACAAACAAATACTTCCCAACATGAAGGAACATTTCATTTTAACAGCTTCTGAAATGAAGCCCTTGAGTTTGTCACTTTGAAGCCTCATTTTCCATTCAGAAAAAGCAGAGGAAAAGCAGGAGGCTTTTGCAGCCCACCCAAATGAAAACAAACATTTCAAAACAAGTGTTTTAATTTCAGTGTAAGCAGATGCCCACAAAAGCAGATTCCATCACCTCCAAAGGAAGGGCTGGAGGAGAGGTCAGCCAAGCCTGGCAGCCTTCACTGTGTGTCTGAGGGGATGCCCAGGACACTGGAGCCACAAGGGTGGACCTGAAGATGGTCCCTCTCCTATTTCTGCTTGCCCATCTCCACTTTCTGCTCTGTTAAAACTCTGCCTGTGCCCGTGATCTTGTTCCATGCTGCTCAACACAGCCAGGTGTTTTCAGCACTGGGAGCTGCTGTCCTCTCCTGGACACAAGTGTGGRCAGCCTGATGGAAAACTCTGCGTCCTCTGCCCAAATATTTCACTTTTTTAACCCTAACCACAATGTTACTGTTGTGGTTGGAATTTAACTGGGGGTCATAGTTTACTGTTTTGAGTGCTGGCTGCACCCCAGGGTATGGAGAGGAGCAGCACTGGTTGCTRTTTGCTGGAGTATTCAYTCTGGCATGTGGGTCTTWCTCCTTGCTTTGCACAGATTAAATAAAAAAGAAGCTGATAAGGGAGTTTAGYTGGTTGGAAAGAAAGTTACTTCCTTCAGCTGAAATTCCTGCCAGAATCTGTACTTGGACAGAGAAGGTTTTCAGTGTGARAGCACAGGAGCTGCCCAAGCCTAAYGAGAATGAGTTTATACTTAAGGTGTTGTGCGCAGCTTTGGCACCTGCCTCATATTTGTAGAGGACCCCAAGGATGCAAAAAGGATTTCTCAAATTTCCCTTTAGCTTCTTCATTTGCCTTAAAACTGCAACAAATAATTTCAGTGCCTGGTGGAAGCTGAAAAAACATGAGTGTGCATATTTGTAAAGAATTGTGCCAAAACTATCTTGGCAAATCTTGCAACCTGATTCTTCAGGTGACAAGAAACATCAAGTGCTAGTTGTGYAATTTATTGTGTGCCATTGCTGCAGGAA
>CADDXX010000115.1:724307-755808 GCA_902810485.1 Alauda arvensis | reverse complement strand
GAATAAAGGATGCCAAACTCTCCAAATGGAAAACAAATAAATAAAAAGGAAAACCACACCAAAACCCATGAAAGTCTTCCAGGCTGTGTGGCTGAGCTCTGGATGTTCAGCAGCACAACAGACACAGATTGATTGCATAGGTCACCAGAAAATCTTGATCAAGGAAACAGGTCACACACAGAGCTGCCCTGAATGGTAACACTTATGCAGAAGAAGTGTTTGATCTTGGAATTGAAGAAGACAGTGACAAAACTTCAAAGGGAGCAGGACTTCAGAGAAAGCAGCACTGGAGCCAACATTACGAAAGACATCAAATTAATTTTTAATGAACTAGTTTTGGATCAATCATCCAGTTGTCACCAGTGATGCACCCTCTGCAACAGTGATTTAGATGTTCCACAATACTTATTACTYCTAGAGAAAGCACAAATCCAGTGTGCTTTATAATGACCAATATAAAGTCCTTTATGCCACAGAGGAGGAACTGCACACTCTGCTGAGAACTACATAAATATCAATTRTTCTGTTCATAAACACAGCCAGAGAAGCCACTGCCCATTCAGAGGATCACACAACAATATCATAATTGTGGGGCAAATGTTCTTTTGTATGTTTTAGAATGAAAGAAATAATGAGCTGCTGTAATATAATTCTGGTTMAGTGGGAGGTGCTCTCATTTACATCCATTGTAAAACTCCCTCTGACTCATGGGAGGCAAAATGAAAGGTAAAGAGGAGCTCAGGTTTAAAACACTTCTCACCCATGAAGTTCTAAACTGTGGGATGGAAGCTGTCTGTGGAGTCCAGAAGCACCTGAGGACACATCCCACAGTCACTGGAGTTGCAGTGATTTGGGCTGTGTGATCAGTAAAAAGTGGAGCTGACCACTAATTTTCAATTCATTTTATTCCTTCAATTACACCATGAAGAAAGGAGAACGGGGGAGGCTGGCAGAGGAATCAACAGAGGAGGAGAGTTCTTTCTAGGTAATATAAGAATAATTTATATTTTCTGCTGGAGATTTGGAAAATTAGGTACTTCCTCATTAATCAATATTTTGCAATATTGGTGCTTCTTAAGAGCATTTCTGTTTATTTTCACAGAAATCATGACCAGAAGATCCTTTCCAGAATTTTTGAATCAGCTTTCTGCAGGACTTCTGAAATTTTAAAACACAAGTTTGTTTCATTCTGATGTGCAAGCAGACAAGGTGGGTTTCAGGTCTGTTTACAGATGACAAGGTTCYTGTATTACCTGAGCTATATGATTTGCCTTTTTTTCCATAGATCAGGGGACTTTGGGATGTAGAAAATGTCTTATGATGTTTATAAAACGCTGTGTAAACTTTAACTAGAAATTTAYCTCACTGAGCAATAATGATAAAGAAGTGTATGAAATCTAAGCATTTAGAGGGAAAGGGTTTAGTTTCAGAATCTGTCCTCTCATTGCAAATCCAAAAGCTCATATAATGATGTGAAATAGAAAATGTTGCTTGACAGTAAGCCAAAACCTACAGCTTTAAAAGTCTTTTTTCAGATAAAAATTTTACATCCTACACGAGGTGACTTTTGATTGGGATGATTATAATTATTGTTTTTACAGAAACAAAATTTGTGGTAAGCACTTTCAAAGGAGCAAAAGCAGGACAAATTCTTCAACTTGAAAGAATCTTTGATCCATGGATAGGAGTTAATGTCCTCCTTTACATGATGACAGATAATTCTTCAACCCATATTTTATTTGAAATATGACTATTTGAAATATAACTTGTGTTATGTTTGCATAGCAAGGTTTTGGTTGTGGAGGAGCTACAGGAGTGGCTATAGTTTTTATTTCTCGTTATCCTACTCTCATTTGGTTGGTAATAACTTTTTACAAATAATTACCTCCTTCTCCTAACCTCTGCCTTCTTCCTCCTGTCTGCTTCGCTCCCAATTTTCTCTGCCTCCTCCCCACAGCAGCACAGGGTGACAGGGAAGGGGGATTGAGCAGCACACTCTGCCTCCTCTGCTCCTTCCTCCCTGTGGGCAAACTCTCACCTCTTTCCCTGCTCCAGCATGGGATTCCTCCCATGGCACAGTCATCCCTAAACTTCTCCAACGTGGGTCATTTCCATGGAGTGCAGTTCTTCACTACCTGAGACAGTTGGCATTGGCTCCATCAGACACAGGGGGAGCTTCTGGCAGCTTCTCACAGGAGCCACCCCTGTAGTCCCCCAGCTACCAAAACATTGTCCTGCAAACTTATCACATTACTCCAATCATCATTTCAATTCAGCATTTTTTTTTAATTACTATTTTTAGTTCCTGGTGCTTTAAAGTAGGAAAGACATTTTAGGTGCTGTCCTTTCCTGCATGCTTGCTGCCCTATTTGACACATCCAGTGAGGGGAAGCACTGACAGGACCCCCACAAACCCTGAGTCTCTGTGCATCCCCTCCTTAGGCACATTTGGGTTTCAGTGTTGGCCCAGCCCTGCTGCTCTGAGCTCTGTGGCTTTTCTCACTCCCCTCCTGACAGACTGCTCCCAGGAGAGGAGGGGAGGAACAGCCTCACTGTACAAAAACCATTTGAATCTTGGGAAATCCATGTCAAGGACCATTATCAGTGTCTGCCACRTTGGGCGCCAAAATCTGTCTTGGTTTGAAAAAGACAGGTATCTGCTAGGGGAAAACCAGTGCTCTCCCCTTGCAATGGAGACTGCAAACCCCCTCCCACCAAATTATTATAAATTTGAAATTTAGGGGCTCTCAGGCAAAGATGTGAGAATGGGAATAACAGGGTTTTTTTTACTAATATATATATATATATATATAGATCTAACAAAACAAGCAAACAAACAAACAAACTACAGCATTAATAATAAGACAGAATCAGGAACCTTGAGGGACCACACAGCCCAGGGCAGTCTGATCTCTGGCTCTGAGGCACCAAGCTGTAATGGTGGGAGATCCCAGGCTGGTGATGAGGCAGATGGGCAGTCCCGCAGTGATGACTGAAGCAGTAGAGATGTCCTGGCTGAGCAGACGGTGTGAGGTCAGCGTAGGCAAAAGCCGCAAAAGCGACRGCGGGGACAGGGTCGGGCCCACTCCAGCAGGGCAGGAGGAGAGCTCAGAAATCCCCGGGCACACAAGCAGAGGGTGGTAGGTTTTTTTCCAGGAGCGGAGTCGATGGTGACAGTGAAAATTCCTCTCACAGCAAGCGAACAGCCTGGGTGACCTCTCTCCTCCAGTGCCAAGGAGAAGAAGTGCCCACCCCCCAGCTCCCCTGTCCCTTCMGTCTTTCCTTCCCTGGTTTCTTTTGTCTTTGTTAAGTACCGACAATCACCCAGTCATTAGTGTCTCAGCAACTCGAGGGAAAAAATTCCAAGGGGAAAACAAAACCAAACAAAAACCAAATCTAACCCCCAACAATCAGTCAAACCAACATCAAAGATTATTATCAGCCATGGCATTATTAACATTATTGCAACAGGGTACAGCTGCAAGCATTACAAAGTGATGAAGGGCAATGTGCTGAGGTRTTCTATGAGCTGTAAAAGCTCTCCAGCATTTCTCACACAATCTCTGCAGGAGCAGCACCTCCCCACTGGGATTTCTAAATTTCCATTTCAGCCACTGGACAAYAGTGGATCATTATGAACCAGGCATTTGTGGGAATGCAGCTTCCCACACATGCAGGAGCTCAAGGTAAGGGAGCTATGAAAAAGCTTCATGTTTCTACCCCTTGTACCTCCTGGGCTTCAGAAATCTGTTCCTTGGATTTTATTCATTTTTACACCCTTTTATGGAGTCACAACACTTTATTACAGAAATATTCCTAATGAAAGCTGATTCTAATAGCTCCCTCTCTGGTAGGAATTCTTTCTTTTTCACCAGGTTTACAGCTCTTAAAAAAAAAACACTGCCTCATACTTTTCCAYCCCCTGTATCTCTCCACTGTTAATTACACTGAACTTCTCTTGACCTCTTGTTCAGGCAGAGTGAAAATGAACAGGTTGCTTAACTAAGTGTGACCTGCTTGTCACAGCAGTGCTAACAGCTCTGCAGTCACAGCACAACCCTTGCTGCCTTCCCACCCTTCAGGACTTCATGGCCCTTTTTCTGCAAGGGTACACGGTGCTAGAGCAGGGGGCAATGGCCGTAAGCTGAAAKAGGCCAGGCTTAAATTAGGTATTAAAAGGAAATCCTTTCCTGGGAGGGTGGTGAGGCACYGRCACAGGTTGCCCAGAGAATCTGTGGAAGCCCTRGAAGTGYTGGATGGGGCTCTGAGCACCCTGATCTAGTGGGAGKTGTTCCTGCCCATGGCAAGGGGCTGGAATGAGATGATCTTTARGGTCCCTTCCAACCCAAAYCATTCTAGGATTCTCTGGAMTAAGAAGAACCACATCACAAGTTTCATAGTAAATGTAGCTTCTGTGCCTTGCTCATTGCAGAGGGAAAGAACTAAAGCTGTTTCACCTTCAGATCTCAGGGACAATGAAATGAGAAGAGTTTCTTGTGCACTTAAGGCAGCCTAAGCCCAGGGTGCAAATGTGCACACCAGGTGATGTCCCTGTGAGTCTTTAAGGAGCTTTGTATGAAGCATCAGAGGGCAACASTAGGTTGGGAAGAGATGATCTTTGTGTCGTATCATAGTGAGCTATCCCTTACTTAAACATGGATTTAAGTCAGTTCTTAATATGTTATTTTGTTTATCTTCTAGAAATCTTCCTACTGAAGTCTACAGCAGAGATATTTTTCCTGTCCTTCTTTAACATGACAAACTAAATCTATTCTTGGAAACAGCCAAACCATTCAGAACATTTCAGTCAAAACACAGGATCCTAATTTGGGAATGTCTCTGGTAACAGAAATTGATTTTAACAGCAAGTAGTACTTGCAGAAGCTTAATTTTAATGAGTGCAGTCTTAATAAACATTTAAAAATCTTGAGAAAAGCCAGTCCACTGCCATCAGGTGGGACATTGGCTCAGAGCTGCACATTCCTCCAGAAGGTGCTCCAGCACCTGCAGACAAATAAAGGTTGTTTACCTTGACTTACACTGGGTCTCTGACCTCTCTCCCGTTAGACAGCCACACTAAGAATGAATGTGGCAGTTTTTGCAAAAGTAGAGYAAAATAATGGCAATAAGGAGCACTGAAAACCCATAATCAGCCATGCTTTACCACAAGGAGAGTTAGAGCAAGAAACAAAATTATTACAGCTGTGTTCTCTTTCCAGTTCTRCTTGTGATTCAGGGCATGAATTTTGTCCTGACACCCTCCTGCTCTTTGTTCCAGCTCACATATGATAAACACTGTACTCAACAGAAAGGTCACAGAGCTCAGTCCTTYGGAATTAGCCAAGCCCCCAGAGTTAGCCAGCTGGAAGATGTGGGCATTAGTACTGTAGCTTTTTAATGAGAATTCCCCAAATGTGTCCAGAGAAAGACAGGAAACTTCCTTGGGTKTCCATCATTTCCCAGAAGTCAAGCATTTCCATTTAGGTGTCTAAAGGCAGGGTTAATAAGCCTTGTTCCAGCCAGCTGGCTTTGAACCCTTTAGCCAGCAGGAATTTAAAGGAAGTGCTGAGCACACCTCCACAACAGCAGAGCATTATTAGCCCAGCCCTTGCCTTTTCCAAGACTATTCTTCATGTATGACACCAAAGCCAGGGAAAAACTCTCTGCCCAGGCAGTTAGGGGTTGTAGAGTACCAGGACACAGCCAAGCTGATGTGAATGAAAAGGCAAAGTCAAAGAATGGATAAACATGTAAAGAAAATTAAATGTGTGTGGTGGGATGTCTTTGATGCCACTGGGCTCTCTGAATGACTGGGATCCAGTGGCAACATCTCCCAAGTGTTCTGACATGTCATGTCCAGAGGCTTCTCTCCCTGACTGCTCACCCAAAGGCTGYTTGCCATTTTTATTATGTAAGGCAGTTCTTGCTGGCCACCACTGCCTCTTTTCCCTGAGTAAAATGCACTCAGGCTCCCTCCATTGCAGCTGTGCAATGTGCAGCTCCTGCTAATTGGAAGGGCCCCCCTCCTCCTCCTCCCCTGATGATCCAGGAATGCAGCAGTGAAGTGCCTTAATGGTAGCATCAAATAGCCTCMTGCCATACATTTTTAATTTCTGAAATGGTCCTTGTTAGAGTTTCAGGGTTCAGAGAACTAGTGTGAAATGTTGTTAAAATGGATAAAAACACCTTAGCAAAAAATAAATTATTGTCCAGTTCCTGCTGCATCACCTCAGTCAACTACTGACAGATTCTCTGGTGACCAATACAGCTTTATTACCACAATATCCAAAGACCTGACAATCATTAAGGAATTTTTGGCCTTTTATCACCCTAGAGATGTAGTAGTGATATAAACACTTAATTCAGTGATGGCTGAAGAAAATGTGCATGGAACTGTGCAAGCTCTGAACACAGGCTCTTAGATCATGTGCAGTATCAAGAGATTCTGTCACCACACCAGAGGTCATCACTCAGTTCTCATTGTCAGAAATGTTTATCCAACTTTGTTTTTCCAATCTGGGGCCTGAGGAGCTTGGTTCAGCAGTCAGAGGAGTCAATCCCAAGAAGTCTTCTTGTACCTTCTACTGACAAACTTTGCTTGTTTGGCCTCCCAGACCCTGCCTGCAGAGCAGTTGGGCTTGATCTCACCACTGCCAAGTAGGAAATGCAATTAAAGGCTCCTTTTGAGTACCTACCACTCCAGAGAACCTCCTGAAGTGATTAGAAAGACAAATTGCAAAACCCCCCTTTCCATCTCTCCATTTCTGTTAATAGATGTCCAGCCACTATCTCCAATCTTCCCCTCCACTCAGAAGCAGTACAAAGTGTGTTACTTCTCTGAGTAAAAAACCACTTTTGAGGTGAACAGTGCTTTATTTCCAAAAGGAAGAAATGAAACACAAAATGCAGACTGTTCTAGGGCTGAGTTTAACATCACATTTTGATAGGATAGGGATGGGACAAGGAGGAAYGGATACAAATTGAAAGAGGGRAAATTCAGGCTGGATATTAGGAAGAACTTYTTTACTGTGAAGATGGTAAGACCAGAGCAGGTTGCCCTGCTCCACCAGGAAGATGGTGGATGCTCCAACCTGGCAGTAACCAAAGCCAGGCTGGATGAGATGAGGTTCTCTGGTCTAGTGGAAGGTGTCCCTGGTCACAGCAGGGGAGTTGGAACTAAATTATATTGAAGATCCATTCCTACCCTTTAATATTCTGTGATCATCATTAGCTGTAATTGCCACTGCCCCACATTCTGAGGCTGTGGTGGCACCATGGTCCTTTATCTCATGCTGATCTCYCCTTGCTGCAGAGCACAACAAACCTGGAGTGCTGACTCAGAAGACAGACAGATTTACACCTGCAGCTTTCAAAAAAAAAAAATTAGGATGCTACCTCAGGTCGTGATAAGACTTTTATCTCTAATCATGTCAAAATTATCAGGAGGACTTTTATTTCATATATTTTCAAAGCTTCCATAYGAGCTACATAAAGCTGAAGCTAATCTCATTTGCTTAAAGTGCCTTCATTTGCAATGCAGAGACAGATCTGAGCTGTATCACAAACTCTTGTGGCTCCATTAGGATTTGTGGTGATCAATAACTACTGAGCTCTTAGGGCTGCCACATGGAGAGGAAAAAAATATAGATAATCCTTTAAAGATCTTAATTATGCAAAAGCAAAATTATTATTTTAATAAGCCAAAAGTATTTAATATTAATCTTGTTGCAACAACTTCTGCCTGAGGATTGGGGATGGCCTAAATTAATCACTGAGTGTATAAAAGCAGGTGATGGCTGATAAAAGAAGCAAAGTWGGCAGAATCTGGAAATGGCATCTGCTTGGAAGTTTGTCTGCTGGTAGGCACTGAGCTGTGGGATGTTTTGYCTTCATTTCCACTCAGCTCAATGCTCAGAAACTCTAAATGGGGCAAAATTTTCAAAAGACATCTATCACAAGCAGCCAAGGAAGTGTTTCTGGGTGTCTGGAGCCTTTGAGCAGGTCAGAGAGGCTCAACCCCTTCCATGCTCTGAATTTTATTTCTCCAAGGGGAAAAAGTTTCAACGTATTCTTAGTCTCATCCCATTTCAACATATTTGCCTTGCATTTTCCTTGTTCTTTTTTACAGTATAACTAAAAAGAGATAAAGAGAGAAGAGGTGGATTTTCTATGTGACCTTTGGATTAAGGCTTTGTGATCTAAGTCCTGAACTGCATTTGCTGCTAAAGAATTTGAAAGAATTTCTTCCTAATATTTAACTTAATTTCCCCTTTTAATTTGTCCCCATTACTCCTTGTCCTATGCATATCCTATCAAAGCAGAGAAGATAATATGCCCTTAATGTAAGCATTTCAGCCTCAAGGTACTGAGAAAAAAAGCAACACACAACAGCATAGGCAGAGCAGTCATATCCCAGCATCCAGCTTGTGACTCTTTAGTACTTAGAGGTTTTCACATTTAAGCCTTCTATTACGCTGGGAAGTAAACCAAAGAGCTATCAGGCTGGGCATGGTGAAAGGCAGCAAAAGGCCCAGTGGTGGAAAAGGAGTTTTGAGGAAGCAGAGTGCAGATGTAACATGGAGGGAAGAAAGAGGAACAAACTTCTCCAGTTGGTGCCTCCCTTATCCTGCGGCAGAAACGAGYGCTTTGCACAGAGGTACCAACAGCCTTCTCTCCTCTGCTGGAAATCCCAGTGAACACATTTAGCAAGCAGAGGCCTGACTAACTGCCTGCCATTCCCAGAACAAACCTGATTTCCTGCAACCATCTCCCCTGGGACACCTCCTTCCTACAGCGTTTGGRCAGCAGGAGCTCTCTCAATAGTGCTGCCTTCTCCTTTTCCCCACCAATGGTCAATTCCCCAGGCTGAGGGGACTGACAGGAGGTGAATGCACAGCACAGTTCCACTGTGGGTGTAAAACATCTGCTCTGACATCCTCTTGTTGTTGGCAAGAAGTTGGCATCTAAACACTTGGCAGCTCAGTGTCTRATTTAGTCACAATCTCCCCTGGCATTTCCACTCTTGCATTATCAACTTCACGAAATTATGCCCACTGCAAACAGACACTGCCATTTTCTAACAGCTTTGGCAAACTGCCCCAAATTTTTCACTGGCCTGGTTTTCAAGAAGCTATGCAGATGAGGAGCCTGTGAAGCTTTTCACAGCTGGGCATCAAAATAGCAGTCACCAAACACCTTTGACACGGTAGCCATAAAACCGGCCCCAGTAGAGACCCATAAACACCTTGAGGCATAGAGTAACAATTCTCCTTCTGAAAGTTCAGCAGGGACAAAATTATACAACTTTTGGTCATTAAGGAAAAAAAAAATCTATTTCATAAAATTTAGATGCGCATTACTATATCTTGCAGAGTACTGYTGCTCTCAGAGGAGACCCTGACTTTTAGAAAATAGTTTTACAAACTCCAATATAGAAATATGAATAATTTTCTTAGCTTAACAAATCAACACTTTACTGTTACTTTACAGCAACTGACCTGTGTTAATGCTTTTAGGCCTCAATGAAAAGAAGTTTAAAAGTGTGTTAGCCCCAGGTCCCTCACATTTACTGTCAGATCCCCTTAGAGAAGTGCCTGTACCTGGGAAATGGTCATGAAGCAGCTGCCAGAGAGTGATTTACTGCTCCCCAGTAATGCATTCACTTGTCCAAACCTTTCCATTGCTCAGCATTTGGAAGGACAGGCACATCAGAGCTATCACATTGTAAATAATGCACCAGCGGGCCAGACTAAGCTATTTTTCCCTGCAATAACTTAAAGCACTTTTCCAAGATGGTGTTCTAAGCATCCAAAGTCATCACCACCATTTTCACAAAGACTAAATTTCTGTTGGGAGGTATTTTTCAACTCCTGTTTGGTACTAGGACTAAAAAGACTGCATGAATACAGAACATAGTTTGATTGAACAACTGATCTCAGGTTTCCATAGTTACACAGTAACAACTGAAAAAATAAGTTAAGGCATTAAACTGCTTTTTATTTCAATGGATWCTGAGCCAAGATTTCTTCATAAAAATGTTAACCTGGTTTAGTTCCCCCATTTCCCTACTAAGAGAGAGTTTATTTAGGATAGACCTATCAGTTAAAGAATATGTATTCAAATCTGCAACTTTAGTTTGTACTGCCAGCCACCRTGATGGTTCAACAGAGCAGCACTGTCAGAGATCTGCCTCTGTGCACACAATGAGGAGCAAATGCCAGAAACTACATAGCTCTGACTTGCCTTCCATCCCCGTTTGGCCTTCCCAAGTTGGGACACAAGACATAACTCAGCTCTTTTCAGCTCAAAGTTAATGCATTTTCTTTGGTGGATAGAGGGAATGTAGGGCATATAAGAAGCATAAGCTACATAAGAAGTATGTGTGAGAAATATATCTGATTAGGAGGTGAACATTTTCTTCAAATTTACAAGTACTGCTTGTTCAGAGGCATTATTGTGWACTGTAAGTGACATTTCAATTTTTRTAACTGTCATAAACCAAGAGGCCTGAGCCTTGATCAGCATAAAGCCACCTGCTCTTTCATTGTAAACTTTCTAAATAATCTTTCAGCCTTTCTATCAATCCATAAAGAGGGACTTTTCCATCACCCAGGTAAGAAGCACAGTCTGTTGCCTCCATAGCTGACACCTTCACCTGGACAGTGCTTGAATTTACATCTCCCCTCTTCCCGTTAAAGTCAATTTCCCTTGTCCCATCACKACCTGCATTTGTCAAAAGTCCCTCTCCAGCTCTCTTGTAACCCCTTTAGGCACTACAAGGTTTTCTTCTCCAAGATGAACAAACCCAGCTTTTGCAGGTGGTCCCTCTCTTCTAGGGCTGGCTCAGCCCAGAGGTGACCCTGCCACGATCTGTGGGTCGAGGACACACACAGACCCCRGTGGGTGCAAGAGTGGTAGAARCCTTYCTGCTSCCATTGGRAAAAGAGGCTGACTCCTTTGGGGGTCTGAGTTCTCAGGGTTTATTGAGCTTGGCAAATTCCCCTGAGAGGGGACTGCCCAAAGGGAGCCCCTCTCTGGGGTGTGCAACACCTTTTAACAGGGGGAGGGACAGGAACAACAAACCAATCAGGAGGAATTGGGGTGTGGTTACAACATGGATAGACATTTACTGGGAGCAATGGGGAGAACTTGAGGGAGGGACAAACATTAAACATCAAATCACCAAGAAGAACTAGGAGAACTTTCCAGAACAAGGGGAGAGGTTTGGGGAAAACAAACAGGTGCCAGGAGAGGGTACAGGGGAGATGGACAGGAGCTCAGGGAGGGGTGCATCAGGGAGGCAGACCAGGCAGAACCAAGGGCAAACAGCAAAAGGGGGTRGCTTGGAACAAACCAATACAAATGGAAAATCACAAACCCCAACAAGCTTTCTTATCCTGTCTCCACAGAGAGGTGCTCCAGCCCTCAGCACCTTCATGGCCTCCTCTGGGTTCACTCCAACAGGTCCACACCCACCTAATGTATGTTGCTGGCACATTTTTCAGGAGAATCAATATCCTACTGGTTTACTTTGGTTTAAAGAAGGAGATGCCAGAGAAAGGCATTTTCTGCAAGGGTGCAGATCAAGATCTTCTGCAGGGTGGCACCAAGAGAAACCTCCATATGCAGGAGCTGGGAAAGATAAACAAAGTGGCAAAGTTATGTACTGACAGGTCACCTGAAGCTGGGAAGTTACAAGCAGGTAAATAGTGAAATCATTCACATTTTTTYGTTTCCATGTAAAACTGTGTCTGGCTTCAGGACTTTTCAGGGACTGTGTGCTGAGCCAGCTGGAACTGCTTACACAGAGCATGTTAAAAATGATCATCAACCTGAATTCATTTTGTTAGCCTCTGTGGTTGGAAATGCTAATGAACAGCAGAAGAACAAAACCAAAACTCTAAAGGAGAGTCTGAGGTATTGCAATGTGTTTAAGCCTGCTAGAAACATAAATGAAATGTGTTTTATTGTATTCTGAAGGTTGTGCATAGCAGTAAAAGAAATTAAAGTGCAGTGAAGGTCAGAAAAAAACTCAAAGGAATAGAAAATGCAGGTGGAAGATCCCAACTTCCCCACAGTTCCTACCCCGCAGCAGCTCTCTTAGCCCTGAGGTGACAAATAAAAGAAGAGCTAGGAAGGCTTATTACACTTAGAGAGTGAGCTGTTGACTATTTCTCACAGTATGACAAATAGGCCACAAGAATAAGCAGCCTGCCAAACACCTTACCACACTTCAATTTTGCAACTCATTTTTGTGATATATCATACAAGCCAGGAGAATAAATGGATTAAAAAACAAATTAGTCATAAGCTGTATCAATGGGTGGCAGGTCTACTGGCAGCTATTAAACACAAAGGTTAAAGTATGTTTAAGATTAAAAGATTAAATCATTTGTGATCCCAGAGCCTCTTGCTTTTTTCCTAAGATTTGCTGGACAGGTGAGACTTCAGATGATGGCATTTCCAGGAGTCACAGCTCACAGCATCTTCTTGGTGATGGATTGCGGTCACACATCTGCTCCCATTCCTTCAGACATTCCTTCTGCCTTTGATGMCCTTGATCAAGGGATCTTTGGGGGGTTTTTTTCTCTGACATTTTTGGTTCCCACTGAGTCTAAAGAGATTTGCTCCCTCCTCATTTTCTGGATGCTCTTGGAGCTGCGTGAAGGGTGTCCACCTGTTCAGGGATGCTTTTAAAGAAGCAGGTTGGGAACCCAGGTTTGTTTCTTGGGCCACTTCGTTCTTCACTTGCTGTTTTTGGTTTTGGCTCACCCAGTTTCAGATGGCATTGATTGGATCCCAAATGTTACACATTAAAACAAAGGGGTTATGCAGTTCCTGAGAGCCCCTTGTTCCTGCAGTCTCCTCCCCTGTCCCTGTTCTGCCTCCACACAGACACAGGACTGAGAGTTTCAGTGCATAAAACTCCTTAACTTTGTACCCTTATTTTCAGGGAAAATAACAGGACACTGGAAAACATAGGAAGCATTATAGAAGATAAGTGGCACTCTGCAGGGGAGCAAAATGTTTAGTTTTAAACTTGAGGCACACATTCTCATGCCACTGCTCTGTATTCAGTTTTGCTGTAGCCATCCTGTTGCCTTCACTGCTGAGAGCTCCAAGGTAAAATGTAATGCTTCACTTTGAACCTCTCCACCATAACAAAGAATTAAATCAAGGCTCTGACTCACATTTCACAGTCCATTTAAGGGTGGCTGATGTTTAGGCTCTCTGCCTCTCTCCTCACAGAGATATCCAAACTGAGCTTTGAGCTACCCCTGAACTGCCACAACCCCAGATTAATGTAAATCACCACCAGCTACAGTTTATATTAATGACCTGGACTTCAGCAGTCCTGACTTAATTGCCTGCAAGCCTGAAAGCACRGTTCTGTGCTTTGATATCACTGTGGAAAGTGCTGCTTCCATCCCTCCCACTGCCCTGGGCTGTGCAATCAATGGGAGACACTACAAGGAGCCTCATTTATCTGGCTGCATCAAGGTCCTCTGGCTCTCCTTTTGGGGCATGGCAGGCAGCTGGGGCAGAAAGCAGAGCAGGTTTAGGCTGTCTTAAACCAGCAACTAAACTACAGTCTTTATCTGATAGTTTTACTGGCCAGCACCAAGGCACTTTTTGCCTGAAGAGGCTGTTTCCCTGGGGTGTGCATTTTAGACAAGCTCCAGGACCAGAGTGTTCTGGGGCTTGTGCCTGTAGCTGTCAAAAACCCAAGGAAGCAGTTATTTTTGTGGGATTTTCTTGTTGCTGTTATTGTCTGCAAGGAGACAATGATCTTCCAGATGAAAATCCAAACCAAATTGCTTCAAAAATCCTGTAGAGGCTTCATTCTACTCAGCTTCAGAAGCTCAATAAAAAATAAAATAAAAAAAAAATCACCAATGCCAGCAAAACAAACAACACGTATTAAGCCTTTTTATTACCATGTCTAATGTTTTACTGGCTGTGAAATCACATTTTCCAGGATGAACTGTCTCAATACACTTCTGAAATACCCTGATAGTGCCCAGTGTCCATTTGAAAGAAGAATTCTGTCCCAGGCACAGGCAGCAGACAGAAGTCTTCTGCCTGAGAACAGCACAAGGCACACAGCTCCATTCAGCCAGATTCAGATTGCTCCCCATCCTCCTGTTCACAGCAATCCAGCTCCTAAAGACAGGCTTTGGGATTTTTGGTGGGTGCACATTTTTTCTCCTGCTCCATAAAATGCATGTGAAATCTTTAGTAATAACATTGATAATAACACCAAGGACTAATATTATTAGTGTATTAATATATTAACATATATTAATATATACATTCCTCAGCAAAACAATTTGCCAAAAGAAAGGGTAGCATTAATATTTCTATTTATTCTTGGGTAAAATGAGGCATGACAACACTTTTCCATAGATATCATACAGGTCATACTTAGCCTATTACGTTGTGTCCCCGTACCATTTCTTGATTCAAAATTCACCCAAGTGCAGCCCTGGAGCTCTTACTATTTCAGCTTTTCCACTGATGTGAAATCTTCAAGGCAAGTGTGTAAGGACCAGTTGTGTTTGGAACATTCATGAAGTTCTTCATGCTTCAGAAGAGCCTTTCATTGGCTACAAGCAGTGGCTGTCTATTAAATATGTATATAGTGCTGGTATTTTACCTTTCATGTGTCTGCACTGGATTGTGGAGGAGATAGACAAAAATAATGTTATGGTTCCTATTAGACATTATTAATATGATAGTCAGGAGAATGCATTTACAGCAASGCTGTTCTGCAAGAGCAACTGTAGAGACAAGCACTTAATCAGAGTTCCTGATGCAAGGAGCTCAGATCTTACATGAAAATTTAGGATCAATATTTGTCCCCTGGGTTTTTTTCCCTTTTTCCTGAAGTACTKAAGTAATTTCTTCCTCTAACTGCACAAATCTAAAAGGATTATTTCTCCAATTTCTTTCTATGCTGAAGATGCTGTTTGGGGGCAACAGGATCTCTTGAAGCTGTTGAACTTAGTGCCTTGTTTCTGCATAAATAACAAAATAAAGAAATATTTACAGTATAAATAAAGAAAGTATAAATAAAGAAATCTTACAGTAGTGTTTATAAAATAAAAAGAAAGAAGYATGAGGACTGGATCAACTCTATCCCACAAGTATATACTACAAACTTTTGAAACAACTCTTCTCACAGTTCAGGTGACTCAAGTTACAGAGCTTTCTTCCAGATTTTTTCTCTGTGACWGTTTAAGGACTGCAGCAGGCTCAGGGAACCCAACAGCAGCCCAAGTAAAATCACATTTGAATCCCTGTTTTCTGCATTAAAAAAGCATGGGCAGAGCCTCCAGCTTTGTTTCCCTCAGAAAAGAAAATCAAAATCCCAGGATTTTGTATGTGAGCTAGGGGACAGATGTTGTTGATGTGAGGTCCCAGACTGCAGCAAAACAACAGCAYGGTGCCAGATGCAGGTGTTGGACTCCACCATGGGCACATCTGCTAAACCCTGGTCCCCAAACCAGCAGAGCCCTCATTGCAATGTGCTGCAGCAGGAGTTAGAGTTGTGCCTTGCAGTCATGACAAGAWGTCATCTCATCAATCTACCAAGTGACTTTCAAAACAGGCGATAGAAATATTTTACCAATAGACAACAAAGTGTAAACCAGGCAGAAGAAGATTTCTAGATGTTTTATAAGCAAGAGAATGGGATTTCTGGGGAGTGTATGGGTGTTGAGCATTGGACATCTTCAAGGGCAAGTTGGACATGAATAACATTGATGAAGGTGGGCAGTGAATGTACTGGCTGACCTCTGGAGGTCTTTTCCCATACCACAATGCTATGAATTTGAGAAATCAAATGACTTCTCTCAGTGATTTCTCCTGGGAGTTTAGGACAGACCTTACCACTCAATTTCCTTGCAGAAAATTGTAACTCATCTGTCTTCCTTTCACTCTGTGGACACAGTGAAACTGCAGCACACAATTCACACAGTGCAAGTAAACACCACTGCTGCTGAGAAACCTTAGCACCACCCTAATGCCATTCTAATAACAATTCACCTCCTCTTTTTCTCCTCAGTCATACCACATTTTGTACCTATTCCACAACTCTTCTATCTATCAGAAGAGAAGGAAGACTTCAGCCTCAAGAAACATTTGGTTTTAAGGTTACTGAAAAAATGATCAGAACAAAGGAGCTCCCACAGGGGAGTGACAGATATCGGCTTCTCACCACATGGTCCTTCCAACACCCTTTTCTTTGGTCTTGGCAAATGAAATGTTGCCCAGTCATAATCCCCAYGAGATCTTGACAATATGTTTTGCCCACCATTTGATTTTCTCTTCACTCTATGCATTTTTCAATCACTTTTCTCCCCATCAGACAGAAACCTCTTCACTATCTTTCCTATCTTTTTCAGTGTCTATTCTCAGTTTGCCTGCCCACTGCCCACTTGTCACCAATGTCATTTCTCCCCCCATTATCCTGGGTCCATTATCCTCCAGTGCCCACACAGAGCACTTGTCTGCATTTCCAGACAAGGGCCTTCACCCCATTCTGAAGGCAGAGGCCAGAAGCTGCTGAGAGCCTCTCTCCATCTCTGTGTGCAAACAAAATAACTTTTCTTCCAGAAGCTGCAGGGAACAGGAAGCCATTTGGATGCTCTGAACTTCTGAGACATTTGTTAAGTAGGAATGCTTGAACATTCCTACAAACCCAAACCTGTGCAGCATCTTCCCAGCATTGTGACTTCCATGATGGCAATGATGATCAAAATAACCTTTTAAATATAAGCTCAGAAGTGCTTGAATCAGAGTGCCTTGAAATAGAAAGTGCCACTTCAAATAAAGCAGTGGATCAGAAACCCCAGCAGGCAGTGGAACTATCACAAACACTACAACAATTTATAGAGAGCAATCAATTAGTGGATGTGGGTGGGAAAGATGAATCTTTTGGAAAAGAGTTGACTATCTTTAGCTTTTACCCACAGAAGGGTAGTGAGCCACAACAGAGGGTCAAATTCTGCTCTCTTTAAAGCAACCAATCCATTGCAACTCTCAGGACTGCAAGAGAATTAGGTTTAGCTGATGCATCTACTTTGGGATGCAACAAAACAGGGGTGACTGGAAAGGGCCAGAACCAGTGCACTTTTACTGCTGTAACTCCTTCTGATGAGCTAATCCAGCAGGAGACAGCCTCCATGKTCATGGACAAGGAAGGAGTGAGCCAAGTTCATCCACTCCCTTGTTCCCACCAACCTTTCCCAGGAACTGTTTTAACTTCTGACTAAATCACCAGATTAATTTTAGCTTTTTGGACAAAAAGTTACARCTTTTACATCACATCTGGAAGACTCGGATCTCCAGCTCTTCCCAAAAGCATGACCCTGTTGCCTTAAGCAAAGTTTGCTGGAAGAAGTTTAGGGACAATTTGTCTTTGTCCCTCTGTGGACCCCTGCTATTTACACTGGTTTTTAACATKTCACTCCCACAGAGGGCCACAATCTGCAATTAAAAACAAACCACCTGCAATTTAAAAAAAAAAAATCCAACACAATGAAGTATTAAACAATTTAGTCCCAAGACAAATCATAAGTTTTATTTTTAGTTCACTTTCCAAAGCCATCTTGTATGTGTTATTTTTACCCCAGCTGTCTAATTTTGTTTAGCATTTTATTGATTGGGCAGTATTTGATGAAAGGTGCTTGTGGGCTGTRGGTTTCTCTTACATCTTTGTCATTGGTTCATCTTTCAGTAAAATGTTTAGAGCATTCTCCTCATTTAATCCCAGAAAGCCATAAAAAGCTGCACATTAACCACTTCTCTTCCTCCACAGGAAAAAAAAAAGTTATCTCTCTGATGTAGATAAACCATTTGCAATACAATTTTTATCAGTGTAAAATAAGGGGGAAATGCATTTATTTATATAGGCAGGAATAACTCTGTATTTTGTTTTAGTAGTTATGAACTGTGGCTCAGGAATTGATTTTCTGTTGTTTAATTTTGCATTTGAATTCACTTTGACTGGACCTTCACCCAACACTTTATACATTAATTTTCCATATGTTTATARTCACCCATTCTACAAAATCCAGGTTGCCCATAAATAAAGATGGATATCTCCAAAATGCAGAAAGGTGGCTCTTTTTCTCAAAGGAAAAGATCTTTCACCAGGAGCAGTGCACTGTAAAGTCTGACTTCTACATGGATATTTAGGTACTAAGTATCCCAATTTTCCTTTGGTACTGGGCACATATTGGAGAGCCAGATCCAGAGTCTGACAAAACAGAATGTCCTACCTCAAAAGGGTCATTCCTGAGACCTGGAGTTTGGAAAACACAGATAAATCAGTAAAACCAGCAGCAGTTCTGGGCTGGACTTCTCAGGATTGTCTGTAGCACAGGAAACAGTGCCAGGCTGAGCACACAGAGGGGGAACACAGAGTCASATGCATTTTCTACCCYAATYCCACAGAGATCACTTGGGCCAGGCTATTGCTGCCATGGGGAAGGGACAGAGAAAGGTCACAGCTGGAAGTGAGAGGAGATGGGTCAGAGGGAGATGAGTGTGGACACTATTTCCTCCATAAGATCACTATCACCCTGCATAACCCCACCCCTCAAGGCCTGGCTGCCCAAACCCCTGGGGTGTGTGACCCTGGGGTGTGTGACCCTGAGCACCTTCCCACACTGATGTGTGCCACAGCTTCCCTCACCAAGCAAATCCATAAACAACACCCAGCTAATGCAATGCTGATTTTATTAAAAATGTGATTTTATTTCTAATTTTAATTATTTTGGGTTTTAATTATTAATTGAAATTTAAATTTTAAAATTAAATAAAATCTAAAATATTTATTTAMTTTTTWAAATTTTAAAATAATTAATAATTAATTTTTATTAAGATATATAAGAATTATTAAAAATTATGTCTTYAGCTCATCCAGCTGAAGAGATGACTGTGCAGGAAGTAACCAGGCTTCAGAGGAGGGGGGTGGAAAACTGTGAACTCYGTTGGCATTAACTTGTGCTGCTGAGTGGGTCATGGCAGACTCTTGTTTTCAGCTACAGATGAAAGGTGAAGGATGAGCACTGTCTCAAGCTCCCAGGAGACTGCTTGTTCCAAATGGGCAAAACAAATGATTATCTGCTTTTTTTTTTTTAAAAAAAGGGGGAAAGAAATTAAAATGTACAGAGCTATGGAGTGAAGATGAAATTACTCACTGTGTCAAATAATTAATGAGCTTGAAGACTTGTCATGAATAAAGCAGGAATTCAAGCAGGARAAGTTTATACTCAGAATAGTAAACTAAGGCCAGGATTCTTATTTCAGATACGTGGCTACCACCAGGCAAAATGGGGAAAAGAACCCAGCTTTTACACATTTGGCCACTGGATGATACAAGCTTCAGAGTGAGGTGGGTTTAGTTGTAGCCAAAACAAAACAATGAGACTAGAAAACACGTAAGACTAAGGCCTTTGGACACAAGTCCAGTACAAATCTYATAGAGAATAGGTAAAAATTAATTAAATTACTCTTCATTGGATAAACTCGCCATTTAATTTAGTGTACAGTGCTCTAATTGCCAGTGTCTGCTCTGGAGATCAGTGGAGGAGCTGACAGACTCGTATGAGACATTTTCCATTTATTAACTGTTGCTGTCTGAGCAAGTTGCAATCAGTCAGCAATGGCCTTCCCTGGCTCACAGCATTCCTTACAACAGGGAAATGCTCCTGCCTCTGCTTTCCASCTGAGACCTGAGCATTGAGGTCTAGCCCACTGCTGGGCTGGGGCACTGCAGGGTTGGGTGTTACCACATGCCTGTCTGCAGGGGTAGAGCTCAGAGGGTTACCAGCTACAACAGGAATTCGAGGAGAAAGCCAAAATCTGTTCTCTCTGATGGTGTGGAAGTTCTTCTCCATACCTCACTGTCAGAGGGAAGCCCTGTGGCCAAATCCGTGCTTCCAGAGTCCCCAAACCCAGAGGCAGGGGTTCCAGGCAGTCCTATGACACAGGTGTGCCACTGGCTTGGTCAGGACAGGTCAGAAGACAGTTCTTTTTCCTGCTGAACCCTCACACGACAAAGAAATGTGCATCACTAATTACCACATTGAAAGGCAATCACAGTGGCTGTGCATAAATTAGTAGTCTTCCCCAAATTCTGGCTTTCCTTAGCTTCTGTCTGCCTGACTTTGTAATGCTGCTGATGTTTTCAAAGAGTTTTTACAGGGTTGGCATAAACATACATTCCTATCTTTTACAGGGTTAGCATAAACATACATTCCTATCTTCATGCCACTGAAGGCTCATGCAGCCTCAACAGGCCATTGTTATTATCTAGTCTGACTCCAACCATCTGCTGTACCACAGACCAGAAAATTCCACACAATACACAATGCCCAGAGAATTCCACACAATGCCTTCTGCAGCCACGACCCAACATTTTCTTTCAGAAAGCCATCTCATTGGCACTTCACATTTTTTGTGCCTCTCCTGGGAAGGAGCTGCATTTGAAGCCTGAGTTGCCCAGACTCTGCTCTGGGCAGACCATTAGGCTCACGAGGTATTTCTCCTGTGTGGGAGATTTGGGAGAAAGTGGTTTGAAATGCTGCATTTCAGCTCATTTACCAGYTTGAAAATGCAATGTTCATCTTATCACTCTGCAGAGGAAAACAATATGATTGGCTTGTTAAGAAAAAAAAAAAGGGATCTGCAAAAATGAAAAATATGAAGAAAGCATTTAGAAAAGATACTTCTAATATGACTCAGAATGCAAACACTTGGGTGGTCAGTCATCTTGTGCTTCCCAATTTAAAATACCATCTCTCTTTACAGCTTTACCTCTGCTGTTTGTCTCTAGCTAAAAATACATGCAGTCAGCTTTCTTCTTACAATCATGGGGTATGAGCTACAGAGCCAAGTTCTTAAAAGTGGGTCTATGTCTGTCCACTCCATCCTGTCCCTTCCTGCACCCCTGTAAATTGATCCAGAACAGCAACTCMGAGATGCAGGGCCCTAAGAACCATTCCAAATGGTGACAGCYGAGAACAGAGAGAGAAAACAGAGACACTGAGTTGCCTGAGGGGTTTTAGGTGTTGTTTGCTTTTCATCTTTGGAAACTGGGCAGTGGAAAACGCATCCCCAGATTCCCTCCTCTCTATTTACAGCAAACTTCCACCCCCATATTCCCTCCAGAGGCTGATTCCAGGGAGGGCTGATCATGATTTGCCTTGCACACAGCAAAACAAGTGCTCTGATTGTTAGCCCACTTTCAGAAAATCTAGTCAGCAATGGGGGATTTAATCTTTAATTGCATGAAGTGTATTTATAATTAAAACCAGTGCAGCTGAAGTGCTGATTCCAGAATATTACCACATATTGTGTTCAAAAAGGGACAGAAGTAGAAGGCACATCCAGACAAACCAAGGCAATMTCTAGGAACCACAGAGGAGGTTAGAGGACATTTCTAGAAGAAATATGTGGATTTAGTAGCATAAATCCTATTGCAACTGAGGTACATGTTCCTAAACCTCTTAAGTCAGCATGTAAATCTCCTATTTATATCTTCATGGTCAAAGTCAAGTTTGTTTTCTGTGCCTTTTTAAATCTTTTCTGCTCAGAGCAGCACCACAAATAAATATTTAGTGTGCCAGTACATTGCTAAATTATTCATGCTTTAAATTCATAAATGGGAAAGACAATCTTCCTGGCTTTACACGCTCTCCTGGAGAAATGCGTTATTCATTGGTGATTTTAATTTCATATGCATCCTATTTGTCAGTCAGTGCAAAGCAGAGTTGGAACATGGGGGGAAAACTGACAAAACATTTTAGAGGTATTTAATTTCACCCTACTTCTTTTCATTAATCACCAAAAAAAAAAAGGAGTCAGAGTTACATGAAAATACTTTTAATGCTCACAAAATTGAGACACCTGATGAAACTGGATCAAAGTGGCACTGTTTAATTTTGCTAGGGTGACATGTGAGAGCCTGTGGAAGGTGCACACCCAGGCAGGAGCTGCCCACCCACCAAACTGTGCCTGTCACATGAGGTGGGAGTCAGGGAAATAGGAAATCAAGGGACAGCCACTTGTGAGGGGTGTTAAATGAAATGCTCGAGTCAGACACAGTGACCTGTGCATGGAGGGCTGCAGAGCTCTGATGGAAGCTGCAGTCTGAGTGCCATGGGAATTAAACAGGATCAATGAGCATGAAAGTGATGCTGCATCCCCTGCCAGAAGAGCACTGTGATATAATCTCTAAATCATCCCACTCCCAATTAAGTTCTGTTTACGTGTAAAGAGTTCTTATTTATTCACTTTTAGCAAATGGCTCCTGTAACCCAGCCTGAACAAGAAAAATAAATTGGGACCATCATCTCAGAACCATCAGTAAAACATCTGATCTGTTAATGCTGTCAACAGGATGAGAAACCCCAGCAATCAAACTGAGTTATTTCTGCTGAAATGTGTCTACCTGCTAAAAGGAAGAAGATGAAAAGGGACAAAGCCCGTGTGGATTAAGAGGGTATTAAAGTTCTAGATAAAATATAAAATAAGCATAACATTCCTTGTTTTAATAAAAAGAAAGAGGCAGGATTGCTTGTAAAGCCCAGGCAATCAGAGTAATGGAACATAGGTAGAAGATTAAAGTCACATCCCAGGTAAAAGCCAAGCCCTGGGATCTCAGTATACCCAGGGTACTGAAAAATCCCTAGCCCAGAATGCTGGGGAAAAAAMCAGCACATAAAATCCAATCCCAATAGCAGGAACTATAAAAAGYTTGCTGGATTGGGAATTGTCCCATAAGAAAAATAGCATGGCTGGGGGGMAGAGGGAATTCAGCATTAAAATAATCACTGTGAGCCAGGCATTTYTCAGATGATATTTCCAGTAATGGCACAGCGTGGCAGGTATTTTCCCACAGGAATAAACACATCCYTGTCTTCAATACTTCACTACACAACTTCAGACCACTGTGCTCTAGAGTAAAAAAGATGATTTGAAAGAGGTGCTTAAGACTTGCTGTGCAATTCTTTGAGAATAAGTCTGATCTCCTCTCCCTCTAAAGTCATTTAGCTTATGTTTAACTTGTTTAGTTTAAAAAACGAAATTGTGTAAAATGTAAAATGATGGATTGGTCATGAACCCTAGAGGGAGGACTACTGAAAGAAATGCTGGAACAAGGACTTAGCTGTCAGTAAATTTGGGCTGAGAATCACATGGCAGTTTCTGTTAGAAGAGTGAGGRTTTTGAATGCCTTGCTGAAATGGAGGAAAGGCAATGTAGATGATCTCAAAAGAGAGTTTGTCAGATTATTAACAGGATTTACAGCATTCACAAAGGTAAGAAGTGTCTGGACTTGTTAACACAGAACCAACCAAATTTTTTTTTGTAACCAGCTGTTCCAGAAGTCAGTGTGAAAATGAAACACACAGTGGCACTGTTTTTGTGTGAATGGGGAAGTTTCTAGAAATCTATTTTGTAATCCTTGCTAAATAACACTTCATACCTACCAGAGAGGGGCATGAGCATCAAGGGCATCATCCTCAAAAGTTCCCAAAGTGCTGCCCTCCAAGTGGCCCCTCAAGCCCTGAACTTGACCAAGGCAGTACCAGAAATAAGAAATGTTGCAGGTCTGCTACAACCTGAGTTAATGAACCCTGTGGGAATGCAAGAGAGGTCAGCTGGACCTCAGCCTGAGCAGCTTTACTGCTGCCAGACCACAGCTGGCATCCCCACAGTGCTGCCCTGTGCTGAGTGTGGTGCCAGCATGGGTCACTGCTGGCCCTTGTCTTCCATCCTATCCCACAGCTTAACACCCCAAATCTGAGGATACTGAGGCACAAAACCAGCAGTGAAATCACTCTTCCAGTTTTGAAAAAGTTCCTGGAGTGAAGCACCTGTGTTTCAGGCTGCAAAATCTTGACCATGAGCATGGTCATTCAGTGTTGGCTTGTATTCAGTTTGTTCAGCTCATGTCCACGAGGCCCAGCCACAGTGATCCCCCAGCTGTGGTTTGTAGGGTCCCACAGGTCCTGGACACAGCTGTGGTTTGTAGGGTCCCACAGGTCCTGGACACAGCTGGTCACCACATCCCTGCTGCCCCTGCAAACCTTTCACCAGGGGCATGAATGAGTGAGGCACACCCGGGGCTGAGATCTTCCTGTGGTCCAGAACGTTTGGAAACTCTTCGCCAAACTCTGTCCAATACAGGAGAAAATATCTTATTTTGAGATGCTTGGGCTGGTGGATTTACTTCAGATCTATCTCACAATATTAGTCTCAGAAATAAGCCTCTTCTTTCCAAGACCAGGAGCCAGGACCCACGTTCACAATTAGCTAGAGAGAGTGATTTGCCCTGTCTCTAGCAGGTGAATCTGTGGTCCCTTTTCTGTCATTGCCCTTCACATGATCATTTCAGTAGTGACTTAAAAACATTCACTGATAATGTAAAAAAAAAGTTGCATAAAGAGATCCCAATTAGAGTGCAAAGCCTCTAAAAACTCCTAACCTTGACAGAAGGCTTTAAAAGATCCTGTCACTGAAAACTGTAACCTTTGAGAGATGAGAGATGGGATTATTTCACCAGTTGCTGCCACGGATGTTGCCCTGGGACACTCCAGGTAGTTTCCTCACAGTATTATTCATCTTTCCCAAGTGTTTAGAAAATGGTTGCAATTTAGGATTAAGGAGAGTTTTGATGAAGATGTAGAAATCTTATCAAAAGAGAGATTCATTTTATCTGATGGTTGGAAATATCCATTTTAGCCAGCAGTCAGTGCTTTTCCCATYTGCTTTGCACAATGGATGAATGTTTTAAATGCAGGTCTCAGGCAGCAAAGGAGATATGTAAAAACAAAATGAGGTTAGTAGATTGTACTCTTAAGTTTTGCTCACAAATTAAGAATTAGTCAGATTACCAAGTCAGATAGAATTTTTTTTTTAGTGTTTATGTCCTTTGCTTGAAATTCTTATAGTAAGTATTAAGAAAAAGTATTAGTAATAATGGAAAAAAAAAAAAGTGCAACTAACAGTCTTATATAAACTTTATGATACTTCATATCCTAAACCAAGGATTGGCACACTGGGACAAAGGTATTGAAGGAAAACTAACCTGAATTTTCCTCTGGTGCAAGGAAACAATGACCATTGGGGTATGATAACTGATAGGAAACTGCTAAGGCTTAGGAAACTAAAATATTGTTAAATTTTAAAAATGAAAAAACCTGAAGGTTCAAGCTCTTACCATGCAGGGACTGACAGAGACAGAGCTGAATGCTTCCAAGGAGAATGCATGTAACACAAACAGTGCTGAAAAGTGTTGTCCAACCTCCAAATTCTACCTGCTTTTTACCACCCCTCCTCCTTTCTTTAAATACCTTGGGGAATTTGAAGAGCCCTCTCTATTAAGCCAGTGGAGCCAACACAAAAGCAGACTGGTAGATGAGCATTTGCAGCTTTCAAAGAGAACAAAAAAAGTTCTACCTGACTCTAGAAAGAGAGCAGATAAAAATAATGGTGACGTTAAATATGGAAATAGCAGGAGATTCTGCCGACTTAAAAGGGAATATTTTTAAAYATTTTTGGCACAGTAAAAGGTTGCCGAGTTTTAGAAAGATGGCTTGAGGGAAATTGGGAAGAATGTGAAGTTTTGTGGTTAACCCACTTTCTAAAAGCTGCAATCCAACTTCCAGCACTCAGTAAAGCYCTTTAAAAATGACCTGACCCATGCTTGGGCATGACCCCAGCAGACCTACCTGCCCCAAGCCCTCCTGTGGGGCTCAAGCACTGCAGAGAATACCCTGAGCCAGCCAGCTCAGCCTTGGCTGTGGCTGGGACAGCAGTGGCTGCATGTGGCTTTACCAACAGTAAAATATATTTTCCGTTGCCATCTGGAGGCTACTCTGCTTATCTCTGTAGAGATAAGCCAGGCTTTGGCTGCTAACACACCCCCAAGGCAAATTGCTGCAGTCAGAGCACGCCTGGGGAGCTCAGTTTCCAGCAGAGATACGGCTCTGCCTCGTGTTTTTAGTGGTCTGAGATGCACGAAGATGACTGAGGGCAGACAAGTCCCACCAGGCACACTGACAAGGAGCTCGTAYCTGCCATGCTGACTCTAAGGTGGTCAATTTGAGTCTGTGTTTCTGAAAAACTTGATTGAAATCATGTTTTCCTRCTGTTCTGAGAACCTCCTGTGTTTATAAAACCTGAGCAATCCAAAGCTTTTTGGCTCCTCAGTTGTGAAGCTRTWCAAAATTCACAACAAAATAGAGTTTTGTGTTAACTTGCTTCTTTGTTGATCATTTATACCAACACCAACACCAACAGTCAGTCCAAAGTTAAAACTTCATAATTCATCAGTTAGCAGTCCAGTCACATCCCCAGTAGAGTATTTTCCCATTAAATTCCAAGAACACTATGAAAAGTGGAGCGTGGAGGAGGGGAAGGTGATTCTCCTGTCTGCAGGAAGCCAAAGCATCTGTGCTCCTGAAGAAGTCAACAACTCAAAAATCTGCRAAGTCATCAGGAACAACAAGCATATGTTCTTCAGRCAAATACAAGTGTTAGAACATTTTGGGGGAGGAGCAGAATTGCCCAAGGCTCCCTGGCTTTGCAATCTGTCAGGGAGAAGCTTCATCAATGATTTATTAAGAGAGGAATAGTTTGCAAGACAGCACCTCACACTTAGTGGGAACAGAGGCACTGCAGTGAGAGGAGCCAGCTGCACTCATGGCTGCTTGGGGACCTGTTTGATTGAAGGTCCTGGCATTGTCCTGCCTGAAGGGAAGGCAGAGGTGGACAGAAGTGTGGGGAGGGTTTCACCCTGCTCTGTAGGAGCCACTCAGGGCAGGACAGACCCTTCCTTTGCTCTCCCTCATCCCAAACCCACGGTTTGGAAAATCTGCTGCAGCCTTGGAGGAGGTTTCCACACCACATTCTTTCCTGAAAATTGTGGAAAACCTGAGGTTGGAATTGCCATATGTTCATGACGGGTAATCAGGGGCTGGGAAAGCTTCCGTCCCACACTTTGGTGCACATCATTGATAGTACGCTCCTCACTGCTCCTTACAACAGCTCTGCGTCCTTGTTAGGGGATGAAGGGGCCCCAAGACTTCACAGTTGCAGATTTGGAGGGTCACTTCTATCCCTGTGTGACAGYCCCAGGCCTTCCCTCTGCTCCAAGGACAGCAACACCTCTGTGGAGTCAGCAAAGAGTCCCTTCTTCTCCCCGCAGCAGCAATGGGGCCTGGCATTTTGCCTGGGCTCTGAGTTTAAAGAATGAGAAAAAACCTTGTCGTTTTGGTGGAGGGTTGATCTCCTGCTCTACCCCAGACTTTCTGTGTGCCCTTGGGTAGCTGCTCTGTGCCATCTGGGACCTGCCCCAGCCAACAGATTCTGTATGTGAGTACCTGCCGGCAGAAAGGGAAAGGGAAGATTTTACCTGGGGAAAATAAAGTCACCAATACCAAAGGGGGCAAACCCATGACCTCCCCCTGGCTTATGGGAAACCAGAGTATCTCTCTGGTCCTCCTGGATGGGCAGGAGCCTGGACAGGGGGGTAGATCCTCCCTGGTCTGTGTCAGAAGACAGTGGTGGCTTTTGGTCTCAGCCCATGGGAAAGACTGCCAGGGCTGTCTGAGGATTTGGAGGTCACAAGGGTTTGATTGGGTGTGATTTTTGTTATGTCACAAGGGTGTGATTTTTGTTATGTCACTGGGTGAGAAAGTAGGGTTTTTAGATTTTGCTATATAGATATAATGGGGCCAAGATGGAGGCAGATCAGCGTGATAAGAGCACATTTTTCTGTCTTCCTTTTCCCCTTCCTCTTTGCAAAGGGTTTTTAGGATTGGATAAAGGTGTAATTTCACTGCATGACATGGGTTTTAGTTATTGGAGTTTAGAGAAAAACAATGTTAAGGTAGTTTAGAATATAAAAGCCCAGGCACTGCTGTGGGCGGGGGAGAAACCATCTTTCCAGCTGCTTGTGAACTTCACGCTGGACAGAAAGAACCTTGAGATAAGATTTCTAAAATAAGCATCTGCAGTCCGCAACCCAGACGTTCTCATATTCCTTCTTTCAAGCACGGGCCGGTGAGAAGAAAGATTTACAGTGCCGGGGTTAAATCTCAGAAGAGATAACTCCAACACTGGCCCTACTCAGATCAGCCCTGATGGTGTCACAGAACAGCTGCAGCAGCTTGTGCTGAGCTCAGTGAAATGGTGCCACAATAAAAAAAAATATCAATCAGTTTAAATACCTGCTGTCTTTCCTGCAGCCTGCTATCCAGGTAATTCCTAGCAGCCAGCAGGACTGCTCCCCGTGGGAAGCACTTTGACATGGGATGGTCAACGGAGGTGTTGATGCTGCAGATAAGAAGATATGAGAATTTGGAGAGGTTGGAGTGGTCAAAGATAGGAGYTGGGACTAGAAATGTGGGCTTCTAAATGCACCCACGTGGGACAGAAGCAGGAGCTTCACAAAGCACTAAAATGGAGTCAGTGCTGGGAGACAGGGAAGGGCAGAGGATCAAATTTCAGGAAAGAAGTACAGAAACAGACAGCAAGGACTGCAGGCACTCAAGGGCARCAGCAGCWRCTTTGGATCAGATCTATCAGTTCAGGAAGTCTCTGAAATTGGATCAGGTCATACAAAGCCTGCCCATTCTTCCAAGCATGAAATGGAAATTCTGTATTTTCATTGCCATGAAATTTGCATTTAGCTTTGTCTGCTTAGGAGGATAGATGCTTGTTACTTCACTTCAAATGTCATACCCCTTTGGAGATAAACASTGAATAACTCTGTGGGAACTGAAGCTCACAGCTTCCCTCTTTTGTAGCAGAATCAAAGAAGTACCTGACCTGAGTAGGTGTTAAGACTCTCACTGTGCATGTCCTTTTCAACAGGAATTTAAAATGTTCTGTGTTTCCTGGGATCTGGTCTGAAACTCAGTTTTAAGCAGAGAAGCAAAAGACKGCAGAAATGTAGTTTGACAGTGACCCAGAGGAGTTCACATCCCAGGGAGGAAAGGAAATGCCACAGGCAGGAAGCAGCACTATGTTTCCATCCTCATTTTCCTGAATGCTGAGAGCTGTGTCCCATAATAAATTAGCATGTTATTAATTTAAGTTAATGAAAATGTCCTTAAATAAGTGTGTTTTGAKGCAGTCTAACCAGTCCCAAATTTTAGGCAAAGGGGTTAAAAATATATACTATGCTTGATACACAGAAACATTCTTTACAGGAAAAAAAAAAGGCAACATCTGATGAAGTTTTAAGGGTTTGTTCTGTAGTACCATAAAGTACTCTTCTGAACTAAGAGCGAATTATTTCTTTTTCTATCAATGGTAGGTTAAATCATACAAATGCAGCTRTGTCACAACAACTAATATGAAAATTGAGGAAATTGAGTAATACAAAATGTTTTATTTTTATGGTAGATTTTGACAAGATTTTTATTAGAAATTAGGAGGAAGATTTTTAATRAAGTGTGTGGTGAGGCACTGGRACATGTTGTCTGAAGAARYTGTGGCTGCCCCRTCCCTGGAAGTGTCCAAGGACAGGTTGGRTGGGGCTTGGAGCAACCTGGGRCAKTGGAAGKTGTCCCTGCCCATGGCAGAGAGGTGTCATTAAGKTCCCTTCCAACCCAAGCCTTTCTATGATTCTGTGACTCTTTYTTRYAGAAACTGCTCAGGTCMGAATTCAAAACAAGGACAAAGTTTRCAAGTGTTCAGKGCCAGAATAAGAAACAATTGCTCACTTCCAGCAGCTGCCACCTTCTGCTTCTCCAGCCTGGCTCCTCCCTCTGAGTGCTACCCCCAGGTGAAGGTTCTGACACTACTGGCAGCACAATTTAAGAGAATCACTGAAAATAAGGCTTGGCTTATTCAGTCTTGTTACCTTTAACGCCATTGCCTTACCAAAGTGACTCTTCCCTCCTGTTTTTTTCCTATGGGACCATCCAGGAATCCCAATTAAGGTCTAAGCTAGGTGGGATGGGATTCAGACAGACCTGGCAGCTCTTTGCATGTCACAGAAGGGACAGACCTGTTTCCACAAGATAATAATATTTTTAAACTAGGAAGATCTTAAGATATGCCTGTAAATATGCTCTGAAACACTGCATAAAACAAATATAAATTGAAATCATGAACCTAGCTTTGACCATAGTTGTAGTGAGATCTCTGAAGCCCAGCTCCCAGGGGATGTTTGGGGAACATTTGAATGGGCCACTGATTCCAGCTCATAGAAGGAAAATMTTCTGTAAGTGACAGTTATAGATTTACTAAAGGCTGAAATTCAGATATCATTCACTTATAAATACCCCAGTACTATGTGGGCAGTTGCTAAATTAGATTTTGAAAGTTTTTATTTTCTTACTAAGATAGATGCATCAAGGAGAGCTCTGTTATTAAGCTGAGGAAGAAAGTAACCTTTAATTTGCAGATCTGCCWAGGGGCTTTTTGGGACACTGAATTATCCCTGTATATCTCTAAGTGAAATTGTATTTCCCTTTCATATGACATTATTCAGATAACCAATAACTTTGCTGTACCTAAATTAATACATTTAAATTAATGTATTAATTTAGGTACAGCAAATTAATTAAGCCAAAGGCCACCAGGGTGGTYGTGTGGCCAGACCCAAGTGTGGTGCAAAGAGGTGGAGATCTATTGAATTCTAATCACCAGGGCTGCATTTCTGCATGAGAAATGACTCAGAGAGTCATGAAGGTTTAGTGAGTTATGGTAGCAAGTTGTTTGTAAGCCTCAGCCACTGGATTAAAGACCAGAGATCTTAGAATTGATGGAGTGTGGAGTTCTTCAGTAATCATAAAAGCAATGCTTGTCCCATGGTYTATTTTCTCTACTTTGCACACCTCCTCCTCCCCACAGCAGGCACATAAACCAGAGCATCTCTTACAGCTGCATACCTGCCTTCATGTCTCAGTGATTCATTGTCTTCTCCCATTGACACTCAGCTCTTTGGGACAWATCCTTGGGGGTTAGGATGCTCAGGGATGGATGACATGCTTCAGGGCTGGGGAGAAAGGTTTGCAGATTACTTCAAAATTCAGTCAGCCAGTGTTCAAACACTGCCATGAGAGCAAAAATAAAAATCCTCAGCTGAGGACAGTGAGTAATAATTCATGTGAAGATTAGTTCTTTACATGCACCCAGGGCATCACCCATTCCTCTTTAATGTAGAGGAGTGCAGGGCAAGAAGGGATTTCCCAGGTCATTGTGCTTTGACCCTGCCTGTTGCAGGCAGATAATGTGCCATCTTCAGAATAGTCTGGTTTTGTATCCTGACCCCATCCAGAAACTGCTCCAGAGCCTTGCTCCTCTGATGGTTAGAAATTTCTAACTAAAGAGACCCCCCCCAGCTAGTCTGTGTCTGTCTGTTCTTTCACCTGTATTCTTCTCTTCTCTTCTCTTCTCTTCTCTTCTCTTCTCTTCTCTTCTCTTCTCTTCTCTTCTCTTCTCTTCTCTTCTCTTCTCTTCTCTTCTCTTC